>VWZK01016824.1:49995-209049 GCA_013396935.1 Baryphthengus martii | reverse complement strand
GGCGGCGTCGTGCTCGTCGAGGAGCCGCTGCAAGGCGCGGATATACTCGACGGCGGAGCGGAGAGTTTCCACCTTGCTCATCTTCTTGCTGGCGGCTCCGTNCGGCCCCGCTCCCCTTCACCCGCCTCGGTCCCTCTGCCGCCCCCCGCCCGCAGGAACGCGGGATGCGCGCCCTTCCCGCCTCTTGCAACTTTTCCCCGTAATCACCGCTTCTTTAGACTTTTAATATTTTTATTTTAACTTTACTACTATTATTATTATTCCCCGGGGGAGGGGCTCCCCTCTCGCCCCGCCTTCCCCGCGCACCGGTGCGGGCTCGCCAGCGCAGCCGGGGTTCGCTTTGCTCATGGTGCTGCCTCTCCAGATGTGCCGTTTCCCACCCCGACCCAGGCCCCGCCTGGGTGACAGTCCCGCGGGTGGCGGCCTCTGGAGCGGGGCTGCGTGTCCGGCCCCCCTACCCCCGGGGAGGGTGGAAGCGGCCCCGCCAGCAAACATCTCGGAGGGGTGCGGGCACCGGGCAAAGCGGAGGCAGACATCGGGGCTCAGCCTTGTTCCCTGTACCCCCAGAATAATCATCATAATTTCTAGCAGTTGCGTGAGTCGTCTTGCAAAGGACATTGTCCGCAGACCGGCTTCAAATGAGAGTTTCGAGGCTAAAAGCCCGGAGAGGAAGGAAGACAACACAGGGCTTTGGCGGCTCAGGGGTCACCCCCGAGCTCCCCTGTACTGCGGCAAGTGGGCCCACTGGCTTGTTCATCAAGCCAGCCTTGCTCCCAGCTTCCAGCAGCAGGGTAAGGTGCTTTAGGGGAGCTGGATTTAACGGGGAGGACCAAAGGAGCTGCTCCTTGGTGTCCTGGGAGCTGGTGGTGGGAAATAACTTGCACAGTGCTTTGCTAAATACATAGGGTGGATGGAAGGGGTGCTACCCGCACCCACTGCCCAGGGGCCACGGGCTGCTTGGCTTCAACCTCACTTGTGAGATGGGCTGTCCTCTCCTGCCCAGCCTTTAAAAATAATTAAAAAAAAAATAACCCAAAATCCCCCAAAATCCCAGTGTGGTGTTCAAACATCCCCAGCACACCCTTTCAGTGGCTTCAGTAGGTTGGCTCAGGCACTTTCTGCCTCATCCACTGTGCAAACTTCTAAGCTCGTGGCCCCTTGGTGTGATCCTTCGCAGGAGGTGGAAGTCCAGTGCTCATCCACCTGAGGGTTTGCAGCAGCTGTTAATTAAAGGAAAGTTCTAATCGCTTTGTGCATGGTCTCCCTCCACCCAGAGGTGTGCAGGCAGGGAACTTTGGCGCAGTTCAGTTACGTGGCTTCATTTTCAGGCAGGGAATGTAACTAACCCCTTCTAAGGAAGGTGCTCAAAACTGGTGTCCCTGGCAGCAACACGGTGGGAGGGACACGTGGGTGCCCACAGCAGAGCTGTCACCGCACAGATGGGTGCCAGCGCAGCTCTGCAGCATGATTTGGGAGTGGGTCCAAAGAAGGCCAACGAAGCTGGGGAAGGGTCTAGAGCACAAGCCTTGTGAGGAGCAGCTGAGGTCCCTGGGGTTGTTCAGCCTGGAGAAAAGGAGGCTCAGGGGAGACTTTCTCACTCTCCGCAACTCCTTGGAAGGAGGTTGTAGACAAGTCGGTGCTGATCTCTTCTCTCAAGGAACAAGTAATAGGATAAGAGGTTATCAAGCGCTGGAACAGGCTGCCCAGGAAGTGATTGCAACACCATCCCTGAATGTGCTCAAAAGTCGTGCAGATGTGGTGCTGAGAAACACAGGTTTGGTAGAGTTAGGTTGATGGTTGGACTTGATGATCTTGAAGGTGTTTTCCAGCCTAAACAATTCTATGATTCTGTATTGAAGAGCCACGCTCAAGAGTAATAACTGGATTTTTATCATACAGAAATAACTACAGGGAAGGGGTTTTTTTGCATTTCTAATGCCCAGTTCAAACACCAGTAAGTCCAGTCTTGAGGGAGAGCACGCAGCCTCCAGCCCACATGCAGCTCAGGGACAAACTTTCCCTGTGCAAATTGGCTTCAGAGCTGCTGATCACAACGCATTTCCAGCCAGATGTGAGTGGTGGGTCGGGGCCTGAGCAACTGCTTATGGTTTCTTAACCATCCAGCTGGTTTTCTGATAGTCTGAAGGAAGGTGGGTACATCTCGTACTCTGAGAAACATAATCTTACTTGAAATCTCTTTATGAAGTTAATGACTGTGTAAGACCCAGTAGAACAAGACATCATTAAACACTCTGTGTTCACAGTTAACTTCCTGATTGTAATCTAGGGGCGGAGAGAGCACCCAGTGATGTGCTACCCATCCCCAGAGGGTGGGAGGAAGGAATTCTCTGCTCCTGGCAAAAATAATCAGCACGTGGTTGGTGTGGCCACATCATGTGGCTGTGGCTGGTGTGGTGCAAGGTAGGGCAGTTTTGCTCGGAGAGAGGGGATCTCAGTGAGGAAGGGCCTGGAGCCCTGACACTTTTTGTTATTTTTTGTGCCTGCTAAAGTTAAGAGTGAAGCACTGCTGCCTGACTTGGAACGTGTACCGGTGACAGATGAGGTGCTGGGTCAGTCAGACCATGCCCCATGCCTTACAACCAGCTGACTTGAGCTTTTTAATGTTTTTTGCGTAAACTTTCTGGACCTCAGTCGAAAGCAATAGAGGTCCTGTCGCGAATGCCAGAAATAAGTGGTGGTGGGTGTTGAAGCAGCCCCGTTCTTGGTGAACAGGTGAATCCCCGTGTGCCAGGCTGGGCTCTGCTTGCGCTGATTTTGCTGGGAGCAGGGCTAGGCTTGTGTCTCCAGGTCTGTCACTTGCACAGCTGGCTCCTAGGCAGTTATGCTTTGCAGCTAGATACTGTGTGGAAAATAAGAATTTTATTTAAGTAGGGAGGTATGCTTTAGAGCTATGAGTACAGCTGCTTCACTTTTGGGAGTGGAGAAAGAAGTTTATTTGAGTTTATTCTGTGGAGGGAACTCTTCAACTTATGCTCTTTTCAAATATAATCTTTCTTGGGCTTGATGAATTTTTTTTAATAGCTCTTCTGACATTTTTGGTTTTTTGCTCGCCTGCTGTTAATTTCAAAATGCCCGTGAATCATCGATGAATTCCTGAGACACGCTTTGGGAATAATAACAATAATAATAAGTTTAAAAGCCCTTTGGAGATTTTCTGATTTCTCTCTGGTTTTGTTTCTTCCAAGGCAGCCTCTGTCCAGCCTTGCTTCCATTCACAGTGCAGTCACAGGGTGCATCTGAAGCTTGGCAAAGCCCAGCACCTCCCCCTTTTCTCCTTTCCTTCCCTTCTTGAAAAGAGACAGCCCTGGGTCTAAAAGTTGATTTTTAGCTTTGATCGGTGCTATATGAATTCTAAGCAGCCTTTACAATGCGTCCTTGTGAAGCACCCGGGAAGGCCAAGGCAAGCTCTGAGGTCTCCCTGGCTTCCCATCATTCACAGGACTTCGGCACGGTTTAAGACGGGCTCTTGGGTGAATATAGCCACGTTACAGGCAGCTACTCAAGGGCCAAGTGGGCTGAGCCAGTGACACTTGTCAATCAGCCACGTTTGGAGCTATTTTCTCCTGTGGAAGAGAGACGTTTTCCCTAACAGGAATGTGGGCCGGCAAAGGAGGAGGCTCCTGAGAAGCAACAGGGACCTGGCATGGATGTGTCCTGCTTGGATGATGGGTGTAGTTTGGCCTCCTCTCCCCTGCCTCCAGCCCATCCTTTCGCAGGAGTGGCAGCACCCAGTGCCACGTGGGAGGTTTCTTTTACCGGTTGCCTCACTGGAGTTCAAGCAGCTGGGGCTGGGATGTTGCTGTTCCGTCACTGGGGCTTGTACCAGTGGAGCGAGAGCCAGAAAAGTCGACAGCAAGAAAGCACCAGCAGGAATTCAGCCTCTTCTCCTCCACTGATGTTTCATCTCCCAAGTTCACTCCATGCGGCATTAACGCATCGAATCCCACAGGTCTTTTGGGATGTTCATCTGACAGTGTGGGCAGCGTTTCCTTCCAGCTCCAAAGAGGGTTGAAGGTTTTTAGTTCTGCAAAAAGTATGATCTGGCTTTGTTCCCTTTTTTAAGTCAATCCTTTCCTTTCAGATGAGGTGGCCTGTCCTTCCGACCCCCGTGCAGCTGGTGATGCTGGTGTGTATTTTCACAGCCTCACGGAAAGCTGTGAAACAACACAAGGGCTAGAGGAAGAGGGCACTTGGGCTCCCCAGGGTATTTTCAGCCTCACTAACCTCTTTCCGTGCTCCAGCTGACAACCAGAGATAAGGGAGGAAGCTGCAGTCGGGAGCTGTGGTCACCTGTGGTTTTTTGCACTGCGTTTGGGAGCAGTAAGTTGTGCTCTTGCGAAGGGGACCAACTGATAAAACCCATCAGGGCAGGCAGGAGGCCGAGTCTTTCTGGAAGAGCCGTGCTGCTGCCATCCAGGAGGGTTCCCAGTGTGCCTCCAGCCCTGTCTCTCTTCCCGCTGAGATGGCCTGGGGCACAGCCCGCTCCTCACCAGGGCTCGCTGGGGCAGAGCTGCCAAGGCAAGGCAACGTCTGCCAATGGCACGACACCCACCAGAGACTGAGTCCTGGAGAAAGTGAAGTGTTGCAAAGCCCCCCTTCAGTGGCCACCGTTGAGAGGAGCGCGTGTGCTCCCCCTCCGCTCAGTTTGGTACTGCTTTTGTGTATCCCAGATGTGCTTCTCTCAATCAGCCCAACCTCTTAATGCCCCAGGTCTGCTCCTACTATTGACTGCTTTAGAGGGGAGGCAGAAACTTCTTTTGCTCTTTATTATTTTTTTGATGTTAGAAATTCACACACCTTCTGTCCCAAAAAGAAACCTTTCATGCCATACCTACATGGGATAAAGCATAAGACAGAGGAAAGAGAAACAGCAGAAAATGCCTCCACCTCGAAATGCAGCACAGCACTGGAACAGGTAAGGGAGAAAGCAGATAGAGACTGAGTGCTGGAGCTGGGAGAAGCATCTGAAGCATCAAAGGACATGGGCAAACTCCCCAGGAACAGACAACCAAAACAGAGGAAACAACTGTTTAAACTCAGGCTTTTAAAGTCTTACAGGCCTCGTTTGGGAACTTGGTGAGGAGGTGAAGGTGCCCTTTTTTATGGCTGGAGACAAAAGGAGGTAGAACTTTTGTGAAGAGACTAGGAGCCCTTCCAAGGGGTGTAGATAATGATTTGATGACTTCTCAGGTGGTCCTGCAATGAGGTGTGAGGCTCCTGCATAGAGAGAGGAGACCTTTGTGGAACTGGGAAGGGAAGGGAAGTGCACATACGTTCTCTTCAGAGGACCCACTTGAATCATCGAGGCCTTCGAGAAGAGTTTCTGCTGGCCTGTGGGGACCTCTAGTGTGAGATCTGGCTTTGCACAGGTCTCTCCAGTGACGTGTTTTTAGCGTTGGGGATGGAAACTGGGGTGTAGGGGGAAGTGAAGATGGGTTGCGTGTTTTTTCTCACGTCCCTCACTGTGGAACAGGCTCCAGGTGAGCTCATGGTAGGTGGCACAGCTGCACCCTTGCTTCTAACTGAGATGTTGCTCTTGGTCGGACTTCTGTCGCTGATTTTACACACATAGCTGTGCTTCATACTCCTCCACGTTTAACCTGTAACTCCACCTGTGGGCAGCCTTTTACACCCATGCCCCTTTGGTGGTCGATCCCTTTGAAAATGCAGGTGACAACACAACCAGCAGTTCCACAGCACCAGAAGAAATGACGGATGCTAACAGCTCTGCATTCACATGCAGTCCTAACTCCACCTTTATAAGGCACTTTCCCCATCTAGTCCCATGGTGGGGACCATGTGGACATGGTAACCTTCCAGCTGTACTTCTGTCCCCGAGGGGACCATGCTGATGCAGATGGTGTCTGGTTCCTGCTCCTGGACATACGTGGGTGGGCATCAGCTGCCTCCACTGACTGTTGCCCTCTCTCTGTAGTCCTCTCCCTAGTGCTTTCCTTCCATACTGTTCATTTCTTGGTCTTTCTCAGGTGGCTTCCAGCTGGCAGCTGGAGTAGGAAGGTCTCTGTGTGCACACAGGCAAACCAGTGTCTCCCCCTGGGCATCAGGGAGCCCCACCAGGGGAGGGATCCATGAGCCATGGGGCACGCCTGTTTTCAGAAATGGCTGTGGCAGCTTTCATTGGCATCTCAGGAGGTGGCAGCCAAGATGTTTTGCAAGAAAGCTTGCGTGAAAATTAGTGACGTAGTCAGAAAGTCCTGACCTGCTTTTTCCTGTGTACGTGGCTTTGTGCAACTCACTTTCTCTTGCTTCTACAAAATGCATCTTCCTTCCTTTTTTCATTCCCCTCCTCCTCCTTTGTCACTTTCCTGTAGCCCCAGTTACTGATGTGGGATGGTTTTACCTTTCCCTCCTCCCTTGCTTTGCCATCTGGGGGAAATGCAACTGTTTTCCATTATTCTGTTTCACCTCTTTTCCACCGGTATAGCTCCAAAACTAAGGATGATGAAGGCATTCAGTCTTTCAGTGTCCCTTTAGCCAGACTCTTCTTGTGGCTTCTTTGTGATTTGCTTTCAGGAAATATGCATCCAGCAGGCAGCTGGTTTTGAAGAGCAGAATTCACCTGAGTCTTCTGTAGCTCCATGGTCCATGGTGTCTTCAGTGCTAGGAGAGGGGAAAGGACAGAGTCAAAATGTCCAGGGACAGTGGGGGTCTCCGGAGCAGGGAGTTATATTTACGTATAGCCATTTTTTGGAATAAAATACTACCAAAGGGATTTCTTTTTTTCCCTCATCTGCAAATAAAAGTTTTAATATAGCCTCAGCCAAGGGTTATTGCCATGTGGTGGTTTTTGAAGGGAGGAAAAGACTCTTCTGCAGGTGTCTTTGAGGGTTTTGATCTCTTCTTTAAACAACAAGTTGCTTTTTCCAAAATAACATTTTCCTAAACATTTTCCGGAGATTTATGCAGATTTAAAAAAAAAAAAAAAAGAAAATGTTCCTCAAGCAAAACTGCATCCCAGAGAAAGCAAAAACCAGAGTGTTTTGATACTCACTCTTGATGGAACAGTTGCAAAGCATTTTTAAGGAGTTTTGCTCTGAAGTCCATGGAAGGCTGTTTTTCTGGATACTTTTCCTCCTTTCCCAGCTGGCTGCATGTCGGAGCTGACAGCAGCCCACCAAGAGCCCAGGCAGAGGGCGGTTGCTCTAAACAGGATTTAATAATCAAGCAGGAGGAGGTGCATCAGCACGTGGTGGGGACTCCACTTCCCGAGAGGCCCCGCTGTGGCCGTGCCTCTCTTTAGGGGAAACCCAGGCTTTATCAAGAGCTGGAGCCACCGACTGCCAGCTCTCCTTGGGGACAACCAGGCATGGGACTGAGGTGCGCGATGAGGACCACCAAGTGCCAGCTGCTGGTGACCAGCCTCTGTGTCATGGTGAGCAGGCAGGTTTGGGGGGATCTCTGCAGAACCAAGGTGAACTGCTGCCTTTCCTCTCCCTGCTCAGGGAGGGTCGGCTTTCCCACGTTCTGTTTTCTGTGGGCGGAGGGCGAGCAAAGCCAACTGCCTGAGTTATCGTTGCACCCTGGTTGGTTATCACTGGCCACCAGCATCTCCCCCCACGCCGCTGATAGGCTTCTGGTTTCTCAGTGCTGTCACACCACTGCAGCTCTTTCACAACTACCTCGAAGGAGAAAGGAGAGGTCTCTGTGGACGGAATGGGTGGTTTTCAGCACAAAAAGGAATTTGCTCCTGTCTCCTTGGACCTGCTGCAGCCACACTTGTGGCTGGGAGGTTGGTCAGCTGCAGGTGGGATCTGCGAGGATATGAAACCGCAAAGCTTTGCTGGAAGGATATGTGAGAGACCTGCGGACCCACACTGCAAAGTGAAAGCAGTTCTAGGGGATCCTTTTTATCAGCTTTTGAAGCAAATTCAAGGGGAGCTTCTTGACATCTGCTGTTAGACCTGATGGGAAATGGTGGGAACTGGGGAACAGTTCTCCGGGATGTTTTTGAGTTACATGCACTTGCTGCCTTTTCACTTCATCAAAATTTGCAAGTTTAAAAAATATGAACAGTAATCCATATTTAGTTCAGAGAGGTTTGGTGGCTTGGAAAGAGTGTAACTAAATGGTAATACTTTATTTTGGGCCACATGTGAAATTTATGGTTTGTCCACATTGCAACCTATGAAGGCCATTGGCTGTTGTGGCTCCTTCTTCCAAATAACAAAATACGTCATTTGGAGGAAATCAAAGGAGGATCGGTACCAAACATGTTTAGAGGAGACGTTAAGGCCCAGCCGCTGTGGATGGCTAGGATCATGTTATTGCCGCTGGGAGGATTTTAAACTGGTGTTTCTCAGAAATCTGAGCTAACCGATGTTGCACTTTGCATTTTGCTGGGTGTGGATCGCGTTATGCAGTAAGGCACAGCATCAAGGATCAGCGGGTGCCACAAATCAGGTTATTTATAAGGAGAAAATGCTACGATTTGGATAGGTTTAGTCTCTGGAACTGTAAGACTCCAACAAAAGCTATTAGAAAATGTCATGCAGTGGGGATTATGTTGACACCAGCCTGTCACATTTGATGCCAAGGTAGCTGTCTGGTGTTTTGGTTTTGTAAAGGCACAAAATAATGAAACATTATCTTAGGAGCTAGGAGTGGCCTCACATCTTTTATTTTCCAGGTTTGTTACATTAGAGTTGGAGCTGCTTTTAACTGTCCCACTGTTGGTGCCCCCGTCCCAGCTCTGCCACTGGTCATACTGCAAGGAGTCCTGCCCTGGAGCCAGGTCACATCAGAAATGTTCCCTCTCTGCTGTCTGGGCTTGCTCTGGGCAACACGGCGTGTAATGTGCCGGTAGTCACCCCATGCCTTAGGCACAGCAGTGCTCTCAGGGATGGGACAGAACCATGGATGGCCCAGTAGCATATTGTGGAGACAGAAAACAGCACAAATTACTTAGGGGAGGACAAGACTCATCTCTTTGCACTTGACAGTAGGAAATACAGCCAACAGCAGCACTAGCATTGCAAGGAAAAAAGCAGAGAACATCCTCCCTGCCCCAAACCACTCTTGAAGCTGGCAGCCCTCATAACCCCACACGTGTACTCTGGAGAGCAAAGAGGGGGGAACTGCACGGGTGTGCTGCAAGAGCATGGATCCTCTGCGTTCTCTTCATGCAGTCAGAATTTCGTCCATAGACACTGGCCAAGAGATCATGGGCTGTGCAGTGTCATATGCCCTTACTATGCAAGAGAGAAAAAGAGCTTTTGTGTGCTTAAATGTCCAGGGTTTGTACTTTTATGTGCATTTTGGGGTACATGCAGTGGTTTTGGATGGTCAGGCTGTTGCATCTGTGTGGGGCTCAGGAGTATCAAGATACATCTCAAAGCTCTGTGTGCACTCAGGAGGAGCTACTGCCTTGTCAAGCCCTTCCTAAAAATCTTCTTTTCCAGCTGCTGGGGTTGTCCATCGCCATACTGAGCACAGTCACCCACTACGGGCTCCATTTCACCCTCATCAGAGACATCTCCCTGGAGAGCAACTGCTACAGGGTCATCCACCACGCAGGTACGTCGGGGTTCACATCCCAGTGAACCTTGGGTGAACAAAGGAGCTGCAAAATCCAGTAAAGCAATTGAAGGAAATTCAGAGGTATCACAGGAGGAGGCAGGGGCTGGCTTTTGGAGGATGCATTAGGACTAGCACAGTCCTACAGGCACTTTTTTTCTGTATTAGACCCACACGCCTGCCACCAAAGGGTGCTGTGGGAGCACAGGGTGCTCAGGTGCTGCTGTCTTTGCTCCTGCCCCTCTGTTCATTGTCTCCCCATCCTTGCCCTGTGTGGCAGTGAAAGCTCAGAGGAGCTCAGCCACAGACCCGAAGGTGCAGTGGGGCTGGAAGGGCCCTGGGAGTGTGGGGAGAGGGACTGTCATAGGAGTTGAAAATTGAGGCTGGGAGGAGAAATGCATGGAAATACCTGGTTTTGGAGAAAATGGGGGGGGGTCCCTACACAAGGAAGAAGTATAAACTGAGTCTCGGTTGTAAGGCTAGAGCGAAGAGATCAGAACAGTCCAGCTACTGAAATTACTCTGCTTGCCTCTGCTACACTCGCCTCTGCTACTTCTCCCAAGCTGCACTCTGGGCTTATACGTGTTGATGTCCTCTCTCAACCCTGGTTCCCAATTTCCCTCTAAAAAGACAGGTGTAAAAACTATGTTAGTCTAAAGCTAAGGTACAGACCCTCCCTCTTTCCGGCACCTACCGGGGGCTCTTAACTCAGCCTTGCAGGCTCTCCCTGCCCAGCCACCCCTCACCAGCGATGTTCCACTTGCTTTCCTTGCAATTGTTAACTCTTTGCCCCGAGAGAGGATTGCAAAGCCCTGAGTGAGGGTTGCAAAGCCCTTGGCAGCATGGTGGCCCCTGAGCCCTGTCCTGAGGTACTGGCTGTGACCCTGCCTCAGCCAGGAGGAAACCAGAGGGCAAGTGTTGCACCAGATTAGCAGCTGCCGAAGTCCTGATAGGGACCGTGGGACAGCTGCTGTGTGTCAGCACCCCCTGTTCAGGGGGATCCTTATCAGAGTGCTGAAATAATTGTCAGCTTGAGGTATGTTGGGTGGATCAACACCCTTTTAAGGTGCTTCGCTCACCATTTTGGGATGCCTCACTCTGCTGAGCTGTGGGAACAGCCCTGCCAGACAAGCAAAGCATACACAGAACATAGAATCATGGGACTGGTTTGGGTTGGACGGAAACTTTAAAGCTCCTGCAAGGAGCAGGGACATCTTCACTTAGAGCAGGCTGCTCAGAGCCCTGTCCAACCTGACCTGTAATGTTTCCAGGGATGGGGTATCAACCACCTCTCTGAGAAACCTGGGCCAGGGTCTCACCACCCTCACTGCAAAACATTTCTTCCTTGTATCTAGTCTAAACCTACCCTCTTTTAGTTTAAAACCCTGAACATGTCACAACAGGCCCTGCTAAAAAATCTGTCCTCATCTTTCTGGCAGGCCCCTTTAAGTACTGGAAGGCTGCAATAAGATCTCCCCAGAGCCGCCTTTTCTCCAGGCTGGACAACCCCAACTCTCTCAGCCTGTCCTGACAGCAGAGGGGTTACAGCCCTCATATCATTTTTGTGGTCTCCTCAGGACCCACTCCCAACAGATTCATGTTCTTTTTCATAGGGGTTATTGAATAAGTCATAAAATATTTTGAGTTCTGCAACCTGGCTCTCTTGGACCAGTTCCCCAAAATGCACTTTCCCCCCCACCCCTCTCTGGGCAAAAGCATCAGGCTTGGCCTTTGTTAGCCCCATAGTCTTGGTGTCTGACCACAGCTCCCATGTCCAACTTCCTTCCAGCTTTCTACTTTGGGATCTGCCTCAGCATGACCCTGATCCTCGCAGCCCTGCTGAGCTCCACCGCCACGGTGCGGGAATCGCAGCGCCTCACTGCCATGGTGCGTATCAGGAGGGATCTTTTGGGGGGTTCCTTGGGCTGGTACCCTTAAAATGTGGGGCTGGGGGCTGTTTGGCCTTGTGCCCAGGAGCACACACACCTGTGGAAGGATGTCCTGTTGCTCCACTCTGTGCTGCAAGGGGACATTTTTGTAAAAGGCATGACCCTGCAGATCTCCTCCAGCTGACGAGTTGGATCCTGCATCCTTCTGCACCTTGTTTCTTTTGCAAAGGTGTTGCATACTCAGTTTTCAGAGCAGGGTCAAAGGGAAGTGCTTATCTGCCCTCCACCTTCTCCTTGAAGGCTGAAATTGAGGCTCCAGCCCAAAGTCCTTGTGCCTGCTGCTGTGCTTTGCATGCACCACACCACCACTGTGGTGGATGTTTGCAGTGGGAGGGGGTGGGAAGCGAGAGGGAGGAGAGCTTTGCTGTCACAAGTCAGAGGAACGATGTGGGACTTAAATTCTTGCTCAAAATTGCACTGCTACTCTTTCCCCATGCTCACCTGTCGTCCCGGTGAGCAAAAGTACGCTGGGAGTTGTCATCACTGCAATTTCCATCTGAACATAAGGAAAAAGTTACTGACTTTGAGGGTGCCAAAGCCCTGTAACATGTTGCCCAGAGAGGTTGTGGAGTCTCCTTCTCTGGAGAGATTTCAAACGCACCTGGAAAATGCGATCCTGGGCACCTTGCTCTGGGTGACCCTGCTGAAGCAGGGCAGTTGGACGAGATAATCTTCAGAGGTCCTTTCCAACCGCTCCCATTCTGCGACTGATTTTAAGAAGCCCCCCTGCTCTCAGCCTACGATAACGGGATGCCCTTTGGTTACCTTCAAGCTCCGTTTACTGCCTTCTCCTTTGCGGGGTGTAAGAGGAGAGGAGGTGGCTAGCACCTGGGCGAGGGGCTGCTCCTCTCCGCGCTTCCCCGTGANCGTAGTTGCTCTTTAGTGGGTAGCACGTCCCCAGCCCTTCAGGAATTAACGGGAAATACCCAGGAGCTGGTCACCAGCAGCTTGAGTCTCTGCTCTTTCCCGTTCAAGCAGCTCAGCAGCATCGTCAGTCAAACGGGGGAACTTTGCTTACTACTATGAATTGCTCTCCTTGCTCTGTCAAAATCTTGCATCAAGGCCCAGCCCTCTGCTTGTTTTCCCAGCAGTTCCTACCCACTTCCACGGCCCGTAGTTAATCTCTGATCCTGCGTGCAAGAAACGCAGGCAGGGAGGGCCAGCCCCAATGGCTGCGGGGAGATGCGATTGCAGGCAAGAGCGGGGTTCAGCCCTGTGGGGCTCGGAATGCCAAGCACCACTATGCTGTAGCAGACAGAAGTGTCTAGATGCCCACCCCAACCCCTCCCCATAGCTTTTTTCCTACTTGTTAATAGAGAGAATTTTTCACTTTCCCACGCTATTTATTTTAAAGGACATTTCGTCTTCTGCAAAGCGTGTGTCATGTTTAGAGGACCATTTAAGTCACTCTTAAATCAAAGAGGGAAGACACCAGACTATTGGTGCAAGACAGCTGTGGCTGTACAGGACACCAAGCCACGCTCAGGTGATGCCTACATCAATGTGGTTAATCCACCATACTGTCGCTCGATAAACCTGCTACTCTGGAGAATGCAGCCAGGGATGCTGATGAGCTTAGAGGAGCATGGCCCTGATCACTGGCCTGTTTGTTGGGTGTATCCCATCTCCTTCTTGTGCCTCAGTTTCCCTACTGACTTTTTTTTTTTTTTTAAAATCTATTTAAATTATGAATGTCCATCCTGCCTGGCTATCTGGAGGTTTGTATGTAGAAGCAGGAGGAGTCTCAGTCTTTGCAGTGGGTGCACAGTGGTTAGAAACCATAACAAATCAGATTGGTTAAAGCACATCTAGTTCAGGAGCTCGTCTTGTAGTTGCATCAGCAGAATCACCAGACCAGACAGACGCTACTGTGCGTCCACTGATGCTTGTGAAGAAGCTGGTTTCTGGAAGGTGAGAATGTCAGGATAAAAAATTATGTTCTAAAATCCTGGACTATTGTCCCCAAAGGTCCTCTTAAACAAGGAGAGCAGTGACAGGTTTACTGCCCGTCCTCCAGTTCTGGCAAACCTTGCTTTTTGGTCATCCATTGCCCATAATGCAATCAATGCTGACTGTAAACATCCTGCAGAGCCCTCCTGGCTGCTGAAGGCTGTATCCCTACTGAAGGGAAGGAAAAGGAAGGAAAATTGCAGTTTTGCTAGTACTGCTTGTACAAAGGCTCTGGTGGGGTCTAAGGCACCATGTGCTCTTATCTGGTCAAACGGAGAGAGGAAAGGGGAAAAAAAGCAGGGTGCAACATGCCAACCAGAATATCCCAGCTGAAGTTCTTACACCTGAACTTTCCAGCCTAAAAAACACTTGTGTAGAACAAAATTTGTGTTAGGGATGGAGCAGCTGCTCCAAGCACCAGTTCCAAACAATTTCTGTGGTAAAAAAAGCCTTAGTGAATGCTCGATAAAAGCCAGTGTTTCATCGAGAGTGATGTGGCAGTAGGGCCAGTGCACAGCAAAGCCTGTTTGCTTTACTGGTCTCAGCTGGATCATCGCAGGTGAGTGTGTCGAGGGTTCTTAAGAACACCGCAGCACACTCCAGCATCTTGCTTTCTCAAGGAATCTGTCTCCTGTGATCTCCCTTGTGGTGCAGCACTCCTGAGCGAAGCATCCGTGTGCCAGTGTCTTCTGGGGAGCTGGCGTGGGCAGAGCCGATGTGCTCAGCTGGAGCAGAGGATGGACTCCTCCTTCAGCCTGAGATCACTAGCTCATGTGCACTATGTGGAAAGGCAGAAATATTGTGTGCTTTTAGATGAACTGAGTCAGGGAGGGAGGGAGGGATGCGATCTGAGATTGGCTCCTCCCTTCCCCGCCCCTGGGCTGTGAAGTCTGGAGGGCAGTTGGTCCTTGCAATGGCCACAGCAGCACCAAAAAGCAGCTGGAGCCGGCAGAGCAGGTTGGCTCCTTCGCTGGGAGCATGGGAGTTTGGCAGAGCTACCAAACCCAGTCTGAGCTAAAGAATCCCTCCCTGGTCCAAAGCAGAACCCCCAAAACTGAAGAGAAAGCATCAGAAGGGTGATTTAAAAGATACACCAGCCAACATACGGGACACTGTTTCTGCAGATTCTGCCATGTCTCTTGAAGACAAATCATTCCTTGAAGCAGGGGTGGAAACAAGGTCATTCATAAAAGAGTAATTGATGTCTGGCGGGTACAGCCCTCCACGGGGCTGGTGTGCTGCCTCCTGCGCAGGGAGCAGGCAGCAGCCCGTGGCCAGCTCTGAGGAGCTCCAAGGGTCTGAGAGACGGTGAACTAGCCTCAACCCTTCCACATTTTTTATGCAAATGATGCGGGGTCTTTTTCTTTTTTTCCTCCAAATGACTTCTAATGTAATTAGAAAGTTGCTCTTCCAAAAGCCTTTTGGCCGGGAAGGAGAAAAGCAGCCTATAATTCATTTATAAGATGTTCTCGGAGCCATCTAATTGCTCCACACCGGCTGGATGGAGGGGGAGCTTCCCAAGGGGCCGCAGCTCTGTGTTGCCAGAGAAGCTAGAGAGAAATTAAGGAAGAGACAATGCTGGAGGTGGAGGACTGCGATGTGGGGTGGAGCCAAGCAAGGGAAGATGAGACAGAGGGGTTTCATCTGCTGGGGTTTCTGGCCCCAGAGAGGTGTCCTAAGTGCTGGAGCCAGGCAGGGGGAAGGAAGGGAGAGCACAGCGGGAGAATCTGGGTGGTGCCCCTGGCATGATGTTCTTTCTATCCAGGTTCATGGTGGGTCCTCTCGGTTAAACACCTAGTGGAATGACATGCACAAGAGCTTTCACATTGCTATCAGTGCTGGTTCTTTCACCTGTCATAATTTTCTCTCATTTTTTAAATTCTTTCTTGTCTTTGAGCTTGCTTTTGGTGAAAATACTGACTTTGTTATGCTATTTAGGGGGGAAATTATTGTGCAAAATGTAGGGTCTGGTCTTAGTGAGAAGCAACCTGAGATGCCCTTGTACTGGGCACTGGTGACACCACACCTTGAGTACTGTGTCCAGTTTTGGGCACTGCTATATAAGAAGGACATTGAGGTGCTGGAGCAGGTACAGAGAAGGGCAACTAAGCTGGTGAAGGGTTTGGAAAACATGTCTTTTGAGGAGAGGCTGAGGGAGCTGGGATTGTTTAGTCCGAAGAAGAGGAGGCTGAGAGGAGACCTTATTGCTCTCTACAGCTCTCTGAAGGGAGGTTGCAGTGAGGCGGGGGTTGGCCTCTTGTCCCTAGTAACTAACGATAGGACAAGAGGTAATGGCCTCAAACTGTGCCAGGGAAGGTTTAGATTGGACCTTAGGAAGAATTTCTTTACTGAAGGAGTGGTTAGGCATTGGAACAGCCTGCCCAGGGAGGTGGTGGAGGCACCATCCCTGGAGGTGTTCAAAGGGCAGTTGGATATGGCACTTCAGGGCATGGTCTAGTGATCACAGAGCCACTGAGTAGTAGGTTGGACTTGATCCTAGAGGTCTTTTCCAACCTTAATTATTCTGTGTTTCTATGCCCATGTAACCTCCTCTCCTCCCTTCTCCAGTTTGTGCTGTACCTGCAGGGGTTGAACCTCCCACCCCATCTGAGTTCGGGTTTTGTTCTGTGGCATCTTGCCCTGCGTTCTCACCCCCATCTTCACTACTTGTCTCCCCTTTGTCACGTAGCATTCGATCAGACTTCCTCTCATCTCCTTTAGGTCTTCTGTTATCCCATTTCAGCTCCTGGCAAGGCAGCGAGTGATCTCACCACCTATATGGCCAGGCAGATGCCATAAAAATGAAAGAGGAGGAGAGACTGGACATGCATAATTTAAGATTTTTCGTAAGAGCTGTACCAGGGTTTTCTCCAGCATCTGATGCAGAGCCTGAAACAAGGCAGCCCCAAAAAAACAGTGGTGAAATGCCTATGGCAGCCTTGTTCCTGGAACAAAGCCCTGGGGCAGGGCATCGTCCTGCTACAAGCAGAGGGATACCACAGGCAGCAGATGGACAAGAACCAGCAAAACACAGTTTACTGACACGTTCACCTTCATTTCCAGGATTTAAAGTAGCACATTTTCCCTTCTTGTTGCATATGGAGGAGTTTGGGGCTTTTTTTAAACCATACGTTTTAAGCAGAAGGGTTTTTTTGCTGAAACAGAATTGGCAGCAGCAACGCTCTTCTTCCTCTCCTTAAGCTTGAATTTGGTAAACTTGCATGAAAGATTTAATCTCTTTTAAGTGATTTCAGCTGCATCACACTATTGAAACACTCATGAAAAAAAATTAGGCACCAAAATAAGCTGCAGCCAGTTGGGTAATTTTCCCTTGCTACACAGCTTTGTGTTGGAAGAGGGACAGTTTCAAAGAAAAACTTCTAAGGGAGATAATTTTCGACTGGTGTTTATTCGTCATCTTTTGCCATTCCAAGACTAAGCTGTGGATTCATATTTGATGAGCCCATTTGGCCTTCAAACGCTTTACAGCCACTTTTTTCCTTCCTTTTTTAATTTTATTTTTTTTTCTTTAATATGAACGAGATCCTTTGGTCCAGCTGTCACAACAGGCAAGTGCTGTTTACATCAGGGTTTTCTTGTTTTGCACCGGGTCTGTTCAAATAAAGAGTCAACGCGCGGAGCTTCCAGCTCTGCATGGCCAGGGAAGAACATGAAAGCTGAGCCGCCTCCTGCGTTGTTGCTGTTATTGCTTAGACACTTCAGGGTCAGTCGCTGGCCTTGATTATATTTCTATTGTCCTTTTGTCTGACTGGGATGGTGCTAATTTAACAAAGGCAGCTAGGCTGCCTCCGCCAACAGAGTGAAGTCCAGCGCTGTTCCCAGAGCAGGTTGCTCTCCATCTTGGTTACTTGCTTCAGTGTGGACTATTCCTGTGGATTTTCCCCTCTTTGAAACGAAAAGATGAGATGTAAACACACAGTATTGAATGCCATGAGTAAGAATATGCTATTCTGGGACACGGTCCTGTTGCACAAGAGGAACATATTGTAAATATGATGTTTTTCTCTCTTTTTTTTTTTGTCTCCCAAGGGGAATTTGGCTAGAATAGGTTAATTGCTCTGCAGGAAGCTGGGTGCTTTTTTGGTCAACCCCTTCAAATGACCACAGTGTAATTAGAGGGCTCCTGATGCAGTTTCACATTATTATCCATCTAATTTCCTATAAGTAACCAGCATTATCAGGGATATTAAAAGAAGTTGATGTTTAGCTCTTAACTTTAACTAAACTTGCTCAAACAAGCATATTGAATGCATCCCAATGGCGTTTCCAAATGAGTATTTATCTCCTCAAGCTGTAACTGATGGTGTTTTTCCTCTTTATCCTTAGGGATTTTTCTGCTTTGCTCTGGCCTTCTGCGGATTGCTCCCAGCTGTCTGCTGGATATACACACACGGCACCGAGGTAAGTGGCAGCTAGGAAATGCCACCAGCATCTTGTCAGATAGAGTCTTCTTTTTTTTTTTTGTAGCAGCTATTTCTCCTATAAAAGGGACATCTGGCAGTAATTAAGCCATCCATGCCGAGGTGCATCAGATGCATGCTCTGTCACACCCATCCTTTGCAAGAACGGGGCCGCTTTCATCAGCTGCCTCGCCATTGGGGTCATCTGAAAGGAGAAGCCATGGAAACCTTCACGCAGGGCAAACGCATTGTCCTGAAGGCAAAACAAAATGCAAGTCTCGTTTCAAATAGCTTTGGGTTGGTTTGTTTTTTTTTTTCAGAGGATGTTTTGGTTTGGTTTGTTTTAATTGAGATGCTTGACTTCTGAAAAGTCACTTCCAGCCAGCCCTAGTTCCTGCTAATGTCGATTGGGAGCCTCTATTCAAAGGCAGCGGCAGGTTGTGACTGTTCAGGTTGTCTCTGGCAACGATCAGGAGAAACACCCAGGAGATGTGTTTATTAACGGGCAGCAGTGGTACAGTACAAACACTAGTGTGAAAAATGGTGGTTCGGGTCATTGTCATGCTGGACCAGAAAGAGAAGAGTGTATGAGGTGGAATTTGCAAGAAAGTTGAGGTCTGAATTGTTAAACCAGAGCTTGCTGGGTACTGTGGTGGATAGATGGGTGTTGGAAATTGTCCTGGTTGTGCTGGGACAGAATCCCAGCCCAGCCATGGTCTGCAGGCTATTAGCAGCTTAGAGTCAGCCAGGAGATTGACCCAAGCTGGCTCCAGGTGTATCTCAGACCAGAAATGTCATGCTTAGTATAAAGGGGGAAGTTTGCTGAGGACAGGGGCTACTCCTGCTCCTCCTCTCAAGGGTTGCCATCCCTGGAGGAGCTCCCTCAGGATGCTTTCCCGGTTATTGTGACCACCATCCATTCACTGAGGTGAATATAACTTTGTATACTTTATATTGGCATTAGTATCAACATTAGTTCAACTGTTTCATTAAATCAGTTTTCAGTTCAACACGCGATCTCCTCTCCTTTACCAATCCCCCTTCTCAGCTGGGGAGGGATCACTGAGTGGTAGAACAACTGCTATAGTTTGGCCCCAGATATGGGCTAAATGGAGATGGAAGGTGCTGGGGAAGCCAAGTTGAGGCTAGCAGAGTTCCTAAGGGTGCAGGAGCTGGGGCGCCCCTGGGGCCAGGGTAGCACAACGCTGGAGAAAGCAGAGTTGAACTTAATATTTAGTAGCCTGAAGAAGTTTAGAGTTGAAAACTTTTGCAAGCCAGGAGAGGGGGGTCCCCCCCTGCAGCAAAGCACAGCAGGTGTTCTCAGTGGTTTACTCCTCTTGATCCAAATAAATAAATAAATCAATCTACATTTCCTTCATAAAGAAGACCCCTCTTACAGAAAAGCATCTGAAACAGAAAAGCTGGAATTTTTCAGTTGAAAAATTGTTTTGATGGTTATTTTCAAGAGGCAGTATATAGAAATGTCTTTTGAACATGATGAAAGTAAGGTACCCTTTTTGCCTTTCCAACTCTTTCAGAGCCCTGTTTACAGCTCTTCTTACAGAGAAGCAACAAAGGACAGGGAAAAGATAAGAGTTCTTTGTAAATATTTGATAATCCCAGGTCTGGGCACTGTAAACAAAACATGAATCTTCTCATTTCCCATTCTTTTCTGCTTTTGTGACCTTCTGTAGCTCCTGAATGAATTCTTTCAGACAGATGCCACGTTTTAATTTCAGGGAACTTGTATTTGAGATAGGCTCAGTGTCACCATAGCCTTTATTCTTACGACAACGTACACCAGATATGCAGAAATCACCAATCTGACATTTATTGTCCTTTATGCTGAAAGGTTGATCCCCCTGTTCAGCATCCTTATTATTCCTGCTCCATTGACCCATCCATGTGGCCAGTGAATGGTTCTGTGAGGTCCAGGACTCCTCTGTACTGTCTTCTTAGGATGCTTTGCATTCATCTGTCTACATTAATGTACTTTTAATGAGGAACTAAAAACCTGCCCATTCCTGAAGTAGGTTTGTCTGCAAAGAAAATGGTGTACAAAATGGGGAAGAATAAGTAAGTCAGAGTACCATCCCAGATCCGTTACCTGTCTTGCCAGTATGTGGAATGCAGCCTCTCTGTTAGGGTCTACCCCCAGTTTACAAAGAAACATTTTGCCTCTGAGCCAATGGCACCAACAGAAGAGGTTCTGCTGTCACTTGGAGAGATGTCAAAACTTCTCTGGGCAGGTTGGCTGCCCTCAGGAAAATCTGAAATGAAAATATTTGCCATCTGGAGGTAAAGTACCTGCTCTTAGACTTAGTGCTGAGCCATTCTTTTTTTCAGTACTTTTTAGCCTGGGTTGTTCCTGAGCCCCATCATCACCTGTTGCATCCAACACTCCTCCTTCACCTCCATCCCATCAAGCTCTCAAGCCTACAGCTCCAGAAACAACCCAGGCCAGCCTCCATACCCATGTGGAACTCCAGTGTGCTTTTCTGCCTGTGCTTTTCACTTGAGAGAGTCAATCCCATTCCTCTTCTGACCTAGAAGAGACAAGAGTCTTCATGAGGGTGAAGAGCGCGTGTGGTTGCACTCCCTGTGGACCATATAGCAAAAACATGGTCTTTGTGGGAGATGTGGTCATGGTAGGAAAATATCACAAATCTGTCTCAGGAGCAACAGTGGCGGTGCACTCACCCCTGTGTGAGAACCTTTGATGGAAGAGCTGTGGTAACTATGGAAACAACGAAGTTTTCTGATGGTTTTCAGCCACATCAGGAAGTCCTGGTTCCTGAAGTCAAAGAGCTGAGTCTTGTTTTCCAAAGTTATTTTTATGGCAGCTCTTTTCCCACAAACCGCTCTGTGTTTGGGTGAGGTCTGTTAGTCATTGCCAGCACGGCCCAATGCAGCTGGAACCTGAGATGTGGAGAAGGACATAGGAAACTTCTGCCATATCTCTGCAGCAGCTTAGAAGATCCTTCCCTGGGACACTGGTCCCATAAGCTGGTCGGGATGGCAGCGTGAATCAGTAGAAATAAAATCACTGCAACATAAAACGAGTTTTGCAACAGAACGAGGTTTTTAATTACAGAGATTGATTCCCAGGTAAACATCAGCTTTAAACTAATTGAATTATTTTTTCACAACCCAACTGGTGCAAATAGTTGCCCGTACTTCTGGTGTAAAGGCCCAATTTTTCATATCCTTTGGATGGTGAGGTTGCTTGGATTTGCACTGGCAGTCTCTTAATTATCAAGTAGTCTCTCAGTTTGCTGGGTGCTTTCTGAAGGAGGTCTCACCAGTGGCTTTCAGCTCTGCACGTGTAGAAAGCCTTCAGCCTCCTTGCATTGCACCTCTTGTACTTGGAGAATAAAAGTGAGGGTTTAGGGGTTTATGGGTAGGGAACACAAGCCACCCGTGCACACTCTGGTTCTCCTGCAGTGTTGCTCTGCTTGAAACTTTCTTCCAAAGAACCTGTTTGCTCTCCCCTCCTCATACTGGGCAAAGAAAATGGAGTCTTTTCTGGTTTATTAGTGAGCAGAGTAGTACCTCTTGATGGTGATTTTCTAACAGAGCCTGGGGTGCAAAACTGGGATTAACAGATGCAGCTGCTATATAATGAACACCTGGGGCCCATTCTTCAAAAGAACACCTTCCCAGCTTCCTTCCCTGCCTATGGGATTGGTGCTGGTCTTTTCCTGCCTGCAGGTCTTCCTCCCAAGCAGCACCTTTGCAAAGCCAAACATGGCATTGCCTGATTATCCAGGAGACAAATCCCATCTTTCTGTGCACAAAACCAGCACGTGCATCCCGTGTGTCTGCAGGTACGCAAGGAGTGACCCAGCACTTCCCAGGTAATCTCTTAAATGGGATTGCAGAGGTCCTTCTAGGGGCAAACCAAGTCTGTGTTTTTTCCAGGATGTGTTTGTCACCATTGCTGCTGGTGTGTGTTGGGGCAAACTCTCACAGGGTCTGGTCTGTCTCGTCTGAAGGCAATGTTTAAATGCAGGCTTAAGTCCTAGAGATCTTAATGGGAGTTAAACACAAGCTGAAGGTGTGTTCAGGTGCTTTCTAAAACCGGGCCTGAAGTACACAGGTAATTTGTTTTGGGTTTTTTTTTTGATTCAGTGGGGCTGGATCAGGATTGTAGCCCCTCACAGGGGTCTTTTAAGAGGAGTTTCAAAAAGCAGTGATTTGGTTGTGAAAACACTGTGAATAATCTAATGCCCTCCTTGCTCTGGCTGCTATTCTGCCAGGAATAATCACTTTAAGGTAAGCACTGAGCTTTTCCCAGTCTCTGAAGTTCATGAGACAAACAATAAAAAGGGGGGAAACCCTCCCCCTTCCTTAGTGTTTATAATATTGTGACTCTTTCCTAGTGTTTATGTTCCCATCGCACAGTAAGGCCTGCTGCCCCCGCGGGAGACACTGCTCTCCTTTGTCTGAGGCGCCACACAGGCATTTGCGCTCAGGGGCTTTATAATTTATCGCTACCCTGCTGCTGAACCCGTGTGGCCTCATTTCTGCCGCTTCCCATGGCAGAGCGTTAGCTGGAACTCCCATTTCCAGCAACATCAGCCATGGGACCTGAAGCCCCTCAGATGGCCACCACCGCTATGGCACATCCAGCCTTCACACGGCTATCGGATGCTCAGTGCAGCAGGGCAGCCACCCACAGCTTGGAGGTGACCGTGCCATCCTGGGGACGATGCAACTTCTTCTAAGCTAAAACTGTTTTTCCTGGTTTTCATACTTTCTGTTGGGAAGCAGACTTGTCTGGCACTGCTTTTAAAGTGAGAAAGTGGAAATAACTGAGATAATTTGACCACGATGTTGGGAGGTTCATAAATTGCCGAGTTGTGCATCTTGAATGATGGGAGCACAAAGGGTTGGTATGGGCCCTTGGCGGCCTGATCGTTTTGCAATTCTTTTATAAAATGGACTGAAAATGGCTGCTGTCACTCAGAAGGGGTGCAGCCCAGATCTGGAGAATTTAGGGGAAAAAACAACTTGTAGATGTCAATTAACTGCCCACCTGGGTTTTCTGTGCTTCCCTCTAAAGCGTGTGATGCTCCTTGGCTGCATCCGAGTAGCACAGAGGTGGTCTCGCTGGTTTAGAGCTTGGTTGAGCATGAGGTTCTGATGTCTCCCCACCCCCTGGCTGAGCAGGATGTACAGTGCCTGTATAGCTTGACTTTTGCTGCTGTTTTGAGACGTGAAGATGGGAAATGAGGAGAGCAGTGTAACAGCTCAGCACTTTCTCTTGTTTTAAATGTTTTGTGCAAGGACCTGATGGAAGTGCTGGGATGAGAGAGAAAAAGCTTTGCGAGGATTGACTTTTCCTGACGTGGCTTTTTTGTTTTTTTTTTTGCACTTGGTTGATCGTTTGTTTTGGGGTTTTTTATTGTTTGTTTGTTTTTTTGTTCCACAATCATTGTTGCTCTTCTGTGTATTCCCTCAGTGATGGACCAAAAGGTAGTAAGGGTCTGCCTGGTCCTCTTGCAATACCAGAAAGTGGAAAGGAGTGCATATTTATTTATTTATTTATAAATATAGATTAAAATACTGACTTAGTGCAACTGGAAGCCATTTCCTCTCATCCTAAGGGAGGTTTAGGTTGGATATTAGGAAAAATTTCATCCCCAAAAAGGATTGTCAAGCCCTGGCCCAGGCTGCCCAGGGCAGTGGTGGAGTCCCCATCCCTGGAGAGGTTTCAAAGCCGTGTAGATGTGGTGCTGAGAGATGTGGTTTAGTAATGCCCTGGCAGTGGTGGGCTAATGGTTGGACTCAATGATCTTAAAGGTCTCTTCCAACCAAAACTATTCTCTGTCTATATATACATATTGGAAAGAAAAGATGAAAACAATTTAGCTAAAAGCCTCATCTAGATCTTCTTACCCCAGTGCTCTCCAGTGACTATGAACAGTTAGAGTGGGAGGAGCATGTTTTTTATCTCGTGCAGTTTTCCACAAAAGCCTTAGAAGCTGCTCTGATCTGCAGCGCTGGTCACATTTCTGCAGCTGGGCTCGGCAGGCTTGAGAAAGTCTGGAGAGGAGCTGAGCTGACAGATGACAAGCAGAATGCAAAACTGCTCCAAGCTGTAGTGACTGGGTTAAATATATCAATGATGGCCTCGTTAAACATGGGTCAGGAGGAGCCCATCTTACCACATTCTCAATTCATGTGGTGGAACTTGCTTTACAACCTGGCTAAAGCACCCAAAGCAGTTCTCCCTGCTCTGTTTTGTTGCATTCACATCATTGCTTCATCCAAACCCAAGCAGTTGCGCCGGCCGTTTCTGACATGCTGTGAACACTCAAGTTGCTGCCTACCAGGGAGAGAAGGGAAGACAGGTAGCAAAAGGCAGAAGTTTCTCTTACAGGAGCAAGGAAGGATTTTAAGTGAGTGAACCGCTTTACTCCAGTTTCACATCTTAATTGACTAAGCTGCAGTTTCTAGTTAAGGGAGGGAGTCTGCAGTAGCTGCTGCTGAACAGGGCATTTCTGAGTGACACTGATGGGGGCATCCTTCTGGGCGATGCCAAAAGAACATGAAGTGCTGAGGCTGCAGTTTCTTCTAAGGCTTCAGCACACGTGCTCACTTTGGTACCTGAAAAGCACAAGCAGCCACAGAAGAGGAAGGTCCTCCCTCTACCTGCAATACTTCTCCTCCTCTGCCATGTCAAGAGTATTCCTGTTAATCAGAAAGGTAAGCTTGTCTTGGAGACAATCCTGACAGCTCCTTTCACTGTGTTCCCTGTAAGCTGCAGCTTTGCAGAGGGATTTTTGGCTGACGACTGTTGCAGAGATGGTTCACTAAGTCTCAGACCATTGTTCTTGGTGCAAATCTACATTAGTTTTCCAGAGTCCATCTAAGCGACCAGCTTCAGTTGCCTAGGCGTGGGTGTTCATTGGCAGCGGGAGAGGGATTCATTGACACCTCAGGCTTGCAAAGGGATCAGGAACTGAAGGCTGACCTCCTTCTCTGATCTTCCCATTCCAAATCCAGTTACAGGTAAAACTCATCCTTGATAAATAACCTAAGTCCAAAATGTTAGTTTTCCTCTTGAAGGAGGTAAGACTAAAATTTGCTTTAGTTTTTAACGGCCAATGGCAAGAACACAAATGACTTAGAGTACATGTCTTCTTGCAGTTATAAATTCTGCTTCTTGGGGAATAAAGGATTTAGAGGATGATAAACAATCTCAGAATTCCTTCTCCTTAAAGTGAAAAATGTTACTCTACTAGTCACATCAATCTCGGTGGTGATTTTCCACTTGTATCCAGCAACCCATCAATAGTGTCCCTAAACGAATGTTTCATTAAGGAATGCAGGCAGAAATGGGAGGCAACACATATTTGACTCATCTAGAGCTGGAACATTTCACTCAGCCAGCGTCTTCCAGGAAAAGAAGTGCTGTAAGGTGTGGTCACCTTATCACTTAACCTGGAGATTTTTGTTAAGACAAAGCCCTGCTGATGCTCCGTCTTCAGCTCTTTATGGTTTTTACTGCTGAGCATTGCAGATGTGGTCTCCTTCTAAGAGAGCGCTGTGTCCAGAAGTACTCCTCCAGCGGTGGGTCACAGCATGTCCGTAGGAACAGAAAAATCCACTTGACCATAATAATGCTTAGGAGGGGGGGAGGGGAGGGAGAGAGTGTAAGACCTGTTGAAAAGAAACCCAGACAGACTTTGTCTTCTTCAACTGTATCAGTCCATTATGTGCTATGGTCTGAGTTAAGGGACGGGGCACAGCTGTGGTTTCCTTAGAGGCTCGTATCAACAGTAGCAAACTCAAAGGACATCTTCTTTAACCATGAGGGAAAGCACCTTGATTATTTTTAGCATTTTTTTTCCCCAACACCTGGTGCAAGAAATGGGAAAAGAAAATTATTTTGAGGCAATGGACCCAAAGTTGCCCGTCAGAGGAGTGGGCAATGTTGAGGATGGCAACTGAGTACAAAGTGGTGCTGCAGTCCAGCTCTTCGCTATGTCATGTCCCAGATCAAAGCAAAATAAAGGAATGGATTTGTCTGCTGGATAAAATGTTGCAAATGAGGACAGGTCATGAAACCACCTGTCTCATGCTTTCAGGTTTTATTTTTTACATCATTAGGCATGCATGAGCTAGCGTGACATTTTGGGCTGGATAGATGCTGCCATGTGTGACCAGTGCTTCAGAGCTTGGCTGCAGCTCTGAATATAAGCATAACACCATCCCGGGCAGAAAATTTGCTGAGATGATGGTTTGTTAGTGCAATCTTTTGCTCTTGTCCGTTTCCTCTTATTAAACCAGACGTCTCACACGCTCTGTGGCACAGTCTCCTGCACAGAAGGAAATGGCCAGTGATAAGCACTGAGATATAGTACTTTATGCCTGCCTCTGAAAACCTGAAATGAGAAAGCTCTCAGCAGTAATACTTGAAAACAGACCATCGCGTTGTATGAAAACAAATGATTCTAGCAAAAATTAGAAAGATGATGTGGAGGAACTACAGACAAATCACTTTTAAAAAATGATTTTGCAGCTTCATATTCCCTTACTAGGATCTGAATAGCGTATTTGGATAATAGCTGGATATAAATACTAGGTATAATTATTAGATAGAAATGCTGAGAATGACTAATCAGCAAATTGTACTCTTAGGCTTGCCCAGACACATTCTAAAAGGAAATCATTGCTATAAAACACTTTCCATTTAATCCCTTGTGCTTTCAGTTCTTGGAGGCTGGGGGACAAAATGGGGAAAAAAATAAATCAGTAAATAACTGAGGAGCCAGCTCACAAGCAAGCTCAGAAACAGGGTGCAATTAAGTATTTAGTAGTCATTATGTACCTGGAGATTACCCTCCTCCTCCCCCTCCTCCCCATCGTTGTAGTCGAGCTGGCTGTGAAATGGCCACAACTGCTTGTGGTTTTTTCCCTTCTTGTTTCCAACAGCTGGAATAATTATCTGCCGTAGCATTGTTAGGGGCATTTTGTTCCTTCAGTTCTTTCCTATTCACTCTTACCCTTCAAACAGCCCTAGTCTCAATGTTTCATGTCATTGTATGGTACCTAAAATAACAGACAAGGTGCAGACTTGCACCACTACATCAGGCAGGACCTCTCCCAATCGAATCCATCCTTTTGTAGTTTCATGCAGCTGTCAACATCTGGGCAGCTCACCTGCCCTCCATCCAGCTTGCTGAGTGCAGCATGACCAGTGGAGAAGCTGCTGAGGAGGACATCAGCCTCAGTTGAGCCCTGAGGTTTATAATCATCACAAAACACCGATGAGTGTTGACTTCCCTGCAGAGTGAGTTGGTTTTAGTGGTGTGGTCAGAGCCTGCTTTGCTTCTGGGGAGCCTGTGATGGTCTTTGCAGATGAAACGTCACTGGACAAGGTCTCATTTTATGTTGGTAGAAGATGAATACAGTTGTAGAATAAGCAAACAGATCCAGCTCAAAACTCGCTGCACTCAAAGGTGCATTTTTGCCAATTTTCCTGAGGTTTTGGGGAATGTGCCCAACCAAGGCAGACGGCTTAAAACTACCCATCCCAACATTCCTTGGCCCAGAGTTCAGTAGACGTTTAGAAATAGTTAAACTTCTGAATTGCTTTCAGCCTTTGAACCCTTCCTTGAAACCTTTTTAAATTTTATTTTCTGATTAAGTCATGCAAATTTAGGCCTTTTAGGGGGAAGCTCAGCATCCTGAGGCTAATGATAAATGTGAAAAGGCAGAAATTGCACATGGAGCATCATTGCCTTACAAAGACCCAGATGTATGTTGTCACAACACAATATAGTTTTTATTCCTGCATCTTGGACCAGGATTGGGATATTCAAAAGGTAATAACCTCTTGGCTTAGGAAGCTGGCTGCTCTGTTCTTCCTTCCTTCCTCAGCTACATGAAGCCACAAGAGGAGATCAAAAGATGATTCTCTTTTCATTATTCTTAATCCAATTCTTCAGTGGAAATGGATGCTCTTTTTATTGAATCCATTTATTTAATTGCTGATGCTGGAAAGCTGTTTCATGGCCCACAGGTAGTTAGAAAAGCTTGGATGTCTTCGTTTTTGTTGAGGCTTAAGGTTTGCGTAGGGGAAGGATGGTGCAGAAGTCTGCTACAGACCTTGTTTTGCTTCACCCATCCTGCTTGGTGTGTACAGGGGGGTGACAAAAGGAACATCCTTCCCCCTCATCCATGAGGGAAAGCTCAGCATCGCGCACTTTGATACAGTGGAATTTTTTCCTTGGCTCAGAATATCTGTGCCATTTCTATCACTGGACCTTTCTCGTTAAAGCTGGGTTGCTCCTGACTCCTCACGGATTGCTCCATGATGGAGCATCCTGGGGAGACAGCAGAGAAACCCCCAAGCCCCTCCACTTCTATGCCATGCTGATAGCTGTGGAAAATCTTCTGATGGGAGCCTTTAAACTCTACTCCTGGTGGTGCAGAGCCAAGTCAGATACAAGTAATCTTCTCAACCTCCTCCTCTTCCCTCACTGGTTATCACCTCCATTAGTTGCTGGCAGGGTAGAGCAATATTGCAGTGGTGGCTGTAATCACTTCAGATGACCCAGGTTTCACTCCAAACACATGACATTGCGGTTTTTCCTCCCTGATTTCCAAGCAGAACCCCTTCAGGCTGAGCTGAAAAGCCAGGTTGAAAGATGGCTCTGCTCCTGGAACACCCATCCCTCCATGCACAGCCACCCGCTCCATCTGTCTCTTCGATCAATTTTCCCTCCCGAGACCCAAGCACTGCCTGCGGCCCCACTCGGATCAATGCTGCTGAAGAAGTGAGGGAAAACGAGAGGAAGAAATAAGGTTTTGACTCCAGGCACTGAAGGCGATTGTCGTATTTTTTTCCTGTTGAAACTCAAACAGGAGTTGGCTGGGTTCTCTCAAGCTGTGAGTTCCCACACGTTTGGTTAATAGTTAAGGTCTGATTCATGACTGAATCACTCTGTTGTTTTGGGTTTTTTTGGCTCTATTTAGAGGAGCTCCTCTGTCACTGGGATAGTGCCAGCCATCTGAGGTCCTCTCACCTTTTTATTTTAGCATCTTACAGTTATGTGTGCCTGTCCTCACAGTCGCCCATCAGGACAGAGAGACAGTGTCATCCCTGCCTGGCAGAGGGACTTGGTGGCACACTGGTCATAGGCACCAGAGTTCTTCTTTGACTCCAATCCAAAACTGGCCAAAAGCTCCAGCCATCAGTTGGTGAAGCCCTGCTGTGATGCTGAAGGGTCTGTGTGTAGCAGGTGGTGGTACGTGTGCCCAACCTCTCTTATGGGACTTGCCATGCTCTAGGTGCCCCTTGATGTGTGGTGGGTCGTACACCAGCTCCTGCTGCTGCACGGTGGTTAACAGCTGTGCTACTTGTGTCACTATACCTGGGAGACCTTCTAGGGGGGACATGAGAGGAGCTTGTTTCACACCAGAGATGACTGCAACCACATACAGATCTCTGTTTTCATTGCAGGTGGAAGACAGCATGATGGATGTGTATGATCTTGTGTATGAGGAGGTGAGGAGGAACATTTCCAGTTTCAGGAAGCACGAGCTGGCTGCCATCCATGAAGCAGTAAGTTGTCTTTCAGCCTTAGCAGAAAACCTTGCCCTGGGGTGTCTTTCTGATGGTTGCAGCAGCCTGGGGCTGACACCTGTGCTCTGCCTGGTGGATGCTACCATGCTGTTTTCCCTGGGGAACTGAGTCCTCCAGCCTGCTGTGAAGTCTGCTTCTCCCTTCCTACTTGTCCCATCCCAGATTTCATCAAACAGATCATCAACAGGAGGAAAGGGCCACCTCCCTGAGCATCACTCTGGTGCAAGATCTTCAAAGCTTCTGCACAGCAGCTGATACATACATTGTCTGTCTCAGCAGACGCTCTGCCATGCTCCCTATCTATGGTACCAGAAGTGGATGTACACTCCTCTGGTGTCTCCAGGCAGGTAGAGTGAGGTGGGGAATCTTACATCATCCAGCAGAAGTATTTCGACTGGGCTATTTCTGTTTACCCTTGAGCTCAAAGGTGAGGAGCACTGGAAGCACTGGTGGCCTTGTACAAAGCTGGAAGCTGCTAGCAAGCTCCACAATACCACCACCCAGGATGCTGCTGGCACAGGGAACTTCTCTGTAGCTCAGTAGGTGGGCAAGGGTGGTTGCCTACAGCTCGAGGAGGACACTTGCACTCAAAGCCAGAGGAGATGAGTGATGACGACCCCAGTGGTGAGAAACTCACAAGTCCCCACTGAGTAAAGGAGGTGCCGCCTCCTCACACAGCAGGCCCTGGTTGCGTAGTGAGTTTGTGGCACACAGCAGGGCTGGACAGGAAGGTCAGCTCCACTCCTCTGTTTCCAGACACCTCCTGTGCGACGCCCTTTATCCTTCTGTATTTTCTTAAGACACTGTAACAAGTTTTTGCTGAAGTTGTTGTCATCTGTGCTTCTCAAAATGCAGAAAAGGGCAAATGTTACTCATTGCAGCCATGGGGGTGGCCCTCAGAGCTGTGACCCGGTGTGGTGGTGCTTGCTCTGCAGCATGGTGGAGCAGCACACCCAGAGTCCCCCTTGGCAAGGAGAACCACAATACCCAGCTTCAGCAGTTGTTTATTTTAGCTGCTTTTAACTGATGGAGAGACAGTCCTTCTACTCGTTTGTTTTTTGTTTGTTTTTTTCCTTCTCCTCTTCTGCTAGAGCTTCTGACTGGCCAGTTCACCCTGGCTATAGGAAACCACCTCCACAGTGGGTGTTGTTGATGTCCCCTCCAGCCCATAACAAACACTAGAAACATGAGTCTGTGCATCCCATGGTTTTCCAGAGCAACCAACTCTGACAGCTGGTGTGACCATGGAGGGAGGACTTGGCCCCAGCCTCAGGTAGCAGTCCTGAAGGAGCGTACACAAGTCTAGGGCCAGATCCATTCACCCCCTCTGAATTTAACCCTTGCTGTTACTGTTGTTGATAGCACACCTACGTGCTTCACTCCTTGCAGCTCTGGTTGTGTAGCCATATTTGGGGCAGCAGTGAGGAAGAGTGGTGGCCCAGCACCTCCTGCTGCAGGAGCTGGCATTAAGGGGAGGGCCTGGGTAGGTGGCTGGCAGACCTCCCCCTGTCTTCCAGTTCCTGTGCTGCGGAAAGCATTCTCCATTTGGGAACACAGTCAACGTGGAGCGCAAGACGTGCCCACCTGGCCAGGCACACGGTGCAGGACAGGTAAGGGATATGTTGTCTTCCACCCAGCAGTGGAGTTGTGCCACTACTAACTGCTTAAACCTCACTGGTGTTTGTTAATGAGAACAACTTTTTCATGGTTTGGGGTTGCTATGGGTTGGGGTTTGTTTTCTTGGGGTTTTGTGTTCCAAAGAGGAGGCATCTCACCTGCTGGAGGAGCCCCAGTGGATCAGCAGGTCTCAGAGCTGCAGATGTGGTTTCCTTCGCAGCTCTAGAAAGCCTTCAAAATGCTTGTGTTTGCAGCTTGTCACTCTTTCCCACCAGCTTCCTCTTCATCTCCTGTGTGTGCAGTGTGTGTGTGAGATCAAGGGCACGTATCTGAGCTCAAAAACACTGTTGGACTTTCCCACATACCACTAGTTTCTGAGGTTTTAGAGACTGTCTCACTAACAGCAAATGTGGAATTTGCTGTAATTGATTTCTCCCAGGGCATTAAATAGACATTAAAATGAGGATCTCGTGAAGCAGGATGATGATCAGCAGCTTCATCAAGAATGCTTCATTTCTCCTCTTTGCAGTATCTCAGTGGGGCTGATGGAGAAGCCACCAATATTACACTGCCTCTATGCTGAAGCCACAACTCAGACTCCATGTTCTCTGAGCAAATCTATTCCTAGGATTAGTTTTCTTCCTCTGGAGTAGCCACATCATCTGAAGTACCTAAAGCCGCCAGCATCAATAGATATGTCATCCGTAGGAGAAGAGCAAAAAAAACAACACACCAAAAAAACCCAACTGAACAAACTGTGTTGCTACAGCTGTAGAAAAACATTGTAGTTAGGAGATGTCGAGCTCTAGGAGGACTCTGTGATGCGCAGGCACGTGTCAGCCCACAGGGCAGCGTCTCAGAGCATTGCTTCCGGGACGTCACATCTCAAAGCAGGGTTGAACTTGGCTCAAAGAGCAGGAAGGGAGAGCAGAGCAAAACCAGCACCAGAGGGGTGACTCCGTTCCACACCCCCTTGTTCATGGCCTGTGTTTCCTCCGGTGGCAACCTGGGGAAGCTGGGTGGGAGGGTATGTTTTGCAACCCGGGCAGCTGCGGTTTGGTAGCCACCGTACACTCACTGTCTGGCTTTGAGCGCTCTTGCCTTACTCTGCAAATCACTTGGAGGGCATGCTCTTTCATTTTGGAAATGGCTTTCTTGGCTCACACCTCCTGCATTTCTGTGGGGCTGCTGGCGTGCGTATGGCTGATGTGTGTTAATGCTCCCAGCACCTTGTGAGATGGAGCTCTTCGTTAGTGTCTTTGGGGAACGTATTTAGCTTTATGGTGTGCTCTGCTTTGGTATCTTTGCCTTTTCCATTTTCCAGTGAGTGGAAAGAAAAAAGCTTTTGTGTGACCACACTCACCTGTGTGCGCACACGTCCCCCCCAGCCCGAAATGCATCTGATCAAGAAAATCTTGGGTGTATTGTAGTAACAGAAAACATACTGCAGGTGTTTGGCTTCCCAAGTCACAGCTAGCAACAGAAAAAAAGGAGAGCTGCCCACAGAGCAGCCCAGCTGTGCAATGCTGCATCCCCTCCTTGCCCCCATTTCTATCAGGGGTCATAGCAGCGCTGTTTGTGGGGACAAAGCCCCCCAGGGAGCTGCTGCTGGGCTGCAAGGGGTGTGTCTCTCCTCCCAGGACTGCCTGCGAGAGATCCAACGCTTCCTGAAGAAGCACATGGACTTCGTCTTCATGCTGCTGGGTGTCACCGTCGGCTTCACGGTAGCTGTGTCTGTTCCATCACGTTTTGTCCCTGAAATCCACATCCCAAATTAGCCTCCAGAAGCTAGTTTGGTGTGATTCTTCAACACCAACAACAGAGAAACAAGCAATGGTAGACTCCACCATGGAAATTAAGAAAGGACCAGGACCTGTCCTAGCCAGGATGATGGCTGGAGGGGTTTTCCTGCAGGAATAGACTCACTGCAGAGTTTTTCAGCCCAAATTAGGCATGACAGCTGAGAGCGGGAAGCAGCAGGAACAAGCTGCAGCAGGGTTTGTATTTCATCTGACCAGGCTTGCCTGCACTTCCTCTCCTGCAAGTGAGAGGCCGTATCACCTGGCACAGGGCTTGTGGGATCAGGTGGGAAGCTGGCAGGAAAAGGAACTGCAGTAAAAGCTCTGTGTTTTAGGACACTTGTTGCCTTTCCTTGCCCAGCACTCATTGGCTGCCTGCCAGCTCAGCCAGGGCTGAAAGGTCAGGAAAGCTACTGGGCACCAGCAGTAGAGCTGGAGAACTGTGCAGAAAGAGAAGGTCTCATCCAACTAATGACCACTAATGAACGCAGTCAGGTGCACCTCAGGTAGTGGGTGGGTGAAGCATAGGCTCGTAAGGAGCAGGCTGCAAAGGAGAAGAGCAGAGTATGTTGCTTGGGGTCCCAGGTGCTGACTTTGAAGAAGGATCTTGAAGAGCAGGCGTAAGATCTTCTTCAGAGAATAGCTTGGTTATGTGCACCTGTTGCTTGGCAGAGGGGTATCGCTGTAATTACCTCTCCGTGATGGCCCTGCCTGTGTGGCGAAGCACGCCTGAGAAGAGTATGCACCAGGAGACTCATTTTCTCACCATGAAGGGAGGTTTGGTCTGCTGTGATATCACCCTGCTGCTCCCCAGCTGGGGTGACCTTTCCTGGCTTGAGCAGTTTGGAGATTGTTTTGTTATTGGTGTCTGCCTTGGCACAATCGTAGGTTAGAAGACTCTTCTCCATGTAAACAAAACCCAGAGGAACAAGCACTTTTTAAATTTTATACTGCTAGTAGTAAACTAGGAAAATCATCAGGCTTATTGTGGGGCTAGAAATATAGTCACATGTGAGTATTTGGTGTCACTTTCTAATTTTTCTCGGGTATGGGAGGAATTTCACAGCAACTATCTTCAGACAGAAACGAGAGTGGTTTTATTATATAGCTATCTTTTTTCACAGCTTGATGCTATAGCCAGATAAGGCGGCTGTCTTTGAAGGATGTGCAAGAGGAAATCTTGCTGCATGGTTTGCTATTGTGATGACAGGATGCAAAGGAAGCTCGTGACAAGGGCTAGAGCTGCTCTGATGTCACTGTCCCTCAGCCAACGATGCACACATGTCACCGGATCAAGCCACGAGCAAAGAAAGGCACTGGCACATTAAGGCAGACTTTTAGGAAAGAGCGTGTTGTGCAGCCCTCGTACCTTTGATACGCTGCCTGTGTAAATCTTGCTGGGGGGGTATGCCAGGCAAAATACCACAATATGGGATGAGAATTAACAGTTTCAAACTGAAAGAGTAGATTTAGATTAGACATTAGGAAGAAATTCTCTACTGTGAGGGTGGTGATGCACTGGAACAGGTTGCCCAGGGAAGTTGTGGACGTCTCATCCCTGGATGTTCAAGAGCATTTTGGGTGGGGCTTTGAGCAATCTGGTGTAGTGGGGGGTGGCCCTGTCAATGGAAGGTGTCCCTGCCCATGGCAGGAGGGTTGAAACTAGATGATCTTTAAGGTCCACTCTAACCCAAACCACGCTATGATTCTGTGAAGTATAGTGTCCTCTGCATTCGTGCCATGGTGGTGGGTTTTTTTCCTCCCTATGTTGTTTTTCCAACAAACACTAAGGGAGATATGCTTGCTTGTATAGAGGAATGTTTTGTGGCAGGAATTTGAAAACTGAATTTCCTGGTTTCGTCTCATTTCTTGGTATTTTTAGGACTGGGTTTGAGCCATACTGTGCTAATTCCAGTCAGATGCTCTAACTATGTATTGGGATTTTTTTTCTCTCACGTTGGCATTGGTGTCCCTTTCACTGGAAAACAGTTCCCAAGAAAAGTGTGACATCCTGATATATAAATTCAGAAATGCCAAGTGGACTAACAGACAACACTTATGATCTCTTATTTGCACAGATGGAGCATCATAATTGGTTCAGCATCTAATTGTGTGCCCATCTCATTTATTTTATTTTAGATTTACGGGATGATCCTGACTTCATTCCTCTGTTTCTCCATCCACTTCAGCAACAACCTGGACCGGAAAGGCAAATATATCCTGCGAGAGAGGTAGAAACCCACCAGCCAGGCATCCCTACCAGGTAGAGCCAGTGCTTGGCGCAGGAAGATGTCTGAAATCTCCTCAAAAGGCGTTTCCTGGGGACAGGTGGTGGGACATGTCATGCATTTGCCCTCCCTGCACTATGAACTGTTGTGCGTTTCCAAGCCAGTCAGAACAGATGGTGTTCTGTGGAGGACCAGTTCCACACTTTCACCAAAAATGGACAAGGGCTGAGACATGCGCCTGGGCTTGGAGATGCAGATCGCCTTGCCATGGGATGGATAGGCTGCAGCTCCACAAGCAGGACAGAAAAAGTGCCTTAGGACAAAAAAAAAAAAGAGAGAAAAGCCAAAATCGCAGCATTAAACCAAACTTGTCTTGTGCTGTCATCTGGGCAATTCCCTGTGACCCCACAAAGGTGCAGTGTTTCTAGAAAGATTACTTTGGATCCCAGCCCAGGATTGACCTTGTGCTATTGGCAAATAAATTGACACAGAGTGTTGCTGCTGATGGGGGAAAATGTGCTCTCCTAGCCTGGACACTCGTAATGACTGACCTTGGACACGTTTCTGATCATGCTCAAGTGTGTAGGCGTCCAATGACTGTTGACTGTTTTTCCCCTGTTCTCAAATATTGCCAGACTTACAGAGCTTTTGATAGAGATCAGGAAAAAAAATCAGAAAGCAGTGCACGAGCTTTGAAACTAACGATCAGTATAAGGACATATTCCTGTTATTCCTCCTTGCTAATGCAATACACCCTTATTTTTTTAATTCTTAGGACTTAGTCAACCTCCTAGAGCTTGATGCCACACTGATTTCACAGCGGCTTGTTGAACTTCCAGCTTTAATGCTATGTTTATCCAGCTTCACTAACCCACTGCGCTGCTCTGCAATACAAAAGGACTTTGATATTACACAGGCACGCAGGATTGAAGTTTAAATCTGTAAGAGAACAGGACTGATCTCCAGCCAGGTCAAACAATACAATGTCCAACTCCACATCCTCTTTACATCACCTTATCAATAATAAACAGATATTTTAAAAGCTTCAATCAGCTGAAGAATTCAGCTCTCAGTCTAGTTCAAACAACAGCTCCTTGGCGTGCTTTGCCCTCGTTGCAAGGAGGCAGAGCTGCTTCTGAGTTGCAACCCATCGCTGCAATAGATTAAGCACCTCCTGGAAACTACACAGCTCGATGAAATGTCTGTTAGACCTCCTCCTTTGTTGTGGCTTTTAGCCATGGAGTTTTTAGCCTGGAGGAAAAGAGGCTCAGGGGAGATCTTCTTGCTCTTGACAACTCCCTGGAAGGAGGTTGGAGCGCGGTAGGGTTGGTCCCTATGAACAAGTGATAGGAGAGGAGGAAATGGCCTCAAGTTGCACCAGGGGAGGTTTAGATTGGATATGAGGAAAAATTTCTTCCACAAAAGGGTTGTCAAGCCTTGGAGTAGGTTGCCCAGGGCAGTGGTGGAGTCCCCACCCGTGGTGGGATTTCAAAGCCATGTAGATGTGGTGCTGAGGGACATGGTTTAGCGGTGACTTGGAAGTGCTGGGTTAATGATTGGACCTAATCTTAAATTTCTTTTCCAACCTAAACAATTTTATGATTGTATGAAAAACAGTAAATAGCAATTGTTTACTGAGATAAATGTGGAACCCCCCATCCAGATGTTCAGGACAGGTCCTGGCCCTCAGGCAGGGCCTGATGCACATACAAGAACAGCAGTACAGCCTGCAGCACCTGGTTGGCGTTGTAACGTATCTTGCGTTGCAAAGAATTGCATTGAGGGGTTGTGGAAGGGCTACAGCACCTCGTCCTGTTCCCTTGGAACCAGTGGAGCTTCTCCATGGACCTCACTGAAAGCAGGATGAAGTTCAAACTGCTCCAGAGTATCACTCTATCACTCTAGATACCTTCTGCCAGTTGCCAACATGTCTCAGCCCAGCAGGGATTAAGTAGTGATATGCACTTGCCAACGTACTCGCTTTCTAGCAGTAGGGCAAGATTCATTTATATGTGTATGTCTATTCTTTAGCGTATCGCTCTCTGGAGAGGGACAATGTCCCTTGTGAGCTCCAGCTGCTATCATCCAGACCACTGCTATTGTTATTCCTCAGGCCAGCTGGCAGCTCGTGTGACTCATGGCTGCTTCAATGAAGATGAATCTCTTGCAAAAGGCCATCATTCCTTCTCTTTTTCTGCATTGCTCGGAGGTTTGCGTCATGGAGAGCCCGCAGTAAGACTTTCAGTGCTGGGAAGAGATATTCCCCGGGCAGCAGGTGCTCGCCCATCCCAGCACCCAAGAGGAAGAGGATGGTGTTCGTCCTTTGGAGGAAAAGGAGCTGCTCATCAGCCTTGTCCTACCCTTGGCCAGCTGCAGAAGGCAGGAACCTTGCGAGGAGTAATGAAAGCAAGGGCAGGAAAAAAGCTTAAGGTCATATTTAAGCAATAAATGAGCATTTATATACAGTTTCACTTTTTTAAACCCTAGGTAGTCAGGTCACCGTCCCTGTTGTGTAGATATGGTGCTTAGGGACATGATTTAGCAGTGAACTTAGAGTTAGGTTAACGGTTGGACTCAATGATCTTGAAGGTCTTTTCCAGCCTAAATGATGCTATGATTCTGTAGGTCTTGCCCATTGCTCAGTGTTAGCAGCGTCACTGATGATGTTCTGATGTATCAAAACGTTGGAGATTGAGCAAATCAGTGGAGCATCTTATTGATGAGGACTACCTGCTTAAGCCTCATCAACTCCAAAGTCAAGTACAAAAGATCTCTGTTAAAGCATCACCACTAAGACCTGCTTTAGGTGATCCTCGTATTTGCAGGGCAATTTTTGATGTAAAGAAATTATTAGGGACACGACTCATATATATGTCAGAAAGAAACCTGAAAGGCCATCATATCCCTCTCCCCCAGCTCTCACTTCCCTTGAATCACTTGCTGAACATTCATCAGAAGTAGCAAGCACCTTTACAGCACTGGCTGTGTAGGAATGAGTGTGTGGGTGTGTGCAGCTGCTGTTTTCACACCTCAGTAATGATTTATATTGTGGTAGCAGCAAAGGCGAGAACATGGCCTGCACCAAACCATGTCACAAGGGGATAATGTGCCTGGAGAATCATTGTTTCCTCTTCCCAGGAAGCGTCAGACTGGAAGCATGCAATTTCTTGTCCCAAGGATCTGTAATCCCTTTCCTTCCTCTGATAGCCATCCTAAGATCTTTATTCCCATTTCACCCACTTCTGGAGTTCCCTTGCAAGGAGCAGCATCTTTAAGGAGCAGGTGGCAGAGCCGTCCTCGGCCAGACACAGTCTTCTAACCAGAGCCCTCGCATCCTGTGTAACAGGAGCTACCACCACCACGCGATGGCATCCAGCCATTGTTTCCAGCAGCAGGAAAGCAGGTACCTTCATCCCCTTGTTTTCTAGAAGCCTGTTGCAGAAAAGTGCAGCGTTACTATTTTGTTCACAGTCGTAGAAACGGCAGCACCCCGGGTTGACTGGATGGAAGCTGCGAGGCGGGCGGGTGTTAGCCAGGATTTTTCGCACTTGCTCTCACAGAAGAATCCTTATTCTGCAGTCACTGTGTTTGCACTTACTAGTCCCTAATTTGCTGTTAGCTATGGGCAAATTACAGCTCCTGTGCAACCAGAGCAGAACCCCAGGAACCTATTTGTAAGCACTGCCCAGATTTACCGGGTGTGGAGAAGAGCAAAAGAAAGATTTTCCTGGGATAAGGGCATGGAGCTGGGCAGGCGGATGCAAAGCCAGCAGCCAGGCTGGGAAACACCTGTAGAGCCAGTGAGCCTTCCTGAGGTTGCACAAGTGGAAGCTGGTTGTTACAATCATGTCAACGCTCTAACTCTGGTAGGAAAGAAATCCGTATTTATGTAGGCATATGCAGGAGAAAAAAACAACAAACAAAAAGCAAACCACAATTAAAATATGAAAGTGAGACCAAAGATGCAAAGTTAAATATTCAATTGTGAATCGTTTTGAACTAATTGTCTGTTAAGCTCTAGCAATTATCAATTAGTTCCACTAAGGTTACCCAGGCAATCACGGTTTGGTCTCTCCATTGGTATCTGTCAGCTTGTGTTTGTGAGTTACTCTTTTCCTTTTACTTTAGACAAACCCCCAGCTCCATCTGAGGTTAAGGCCAGGTGACCTTCTTGCAGCCTTTCAGTACTCAGAGGGGCCTGTCAAAAAGATGGGGACAGACTTTTTAGCAGGGTCTGTTGTGATAGGACAAGAGATGATGGTTTTAAACTAAAAGAGAGGAGATTTAAGATAGAAGGAAGAAATCTTCTATGCTGAGGGTGGTGAAACACTGGCCCAAGTTGCCCAGAGAGCTGGTCAGCGCCCCATCTCTGCAACCGTTTCAGGTCAGGTTGAACAGGGGCTCAGAGCGACCTGCTCTAGTTGCGGATGTCCGTGCTCACTGCAGGGGATTGGACTAGATGACCTTGAAAGGTCCCTTCTAATCCAAACCAGTCTGTGATTCTATGGCTACCTATGAGGCTAGGGGAACATCAGCCCCTGGCAGCCACAAGAAGCCTTTTGTGCTGCTCTCCATCCTTCACTGCCAATGCACCACGCGGGTCCTGCTCCGCTTGCACGAGCATTACTTTCCCCTGAGGCTTTACATGGGGCTTGCATGTGCCTGTGGGTGGCCCTACCACAGCTTGCTTGCAAGCCAGGCGAGATTTCCCATTGTGTGCTCCGAGGGCAGCAGATGCTGCTGTTTCAACACACTGCTCATGCAGAACTGCAGGTGAGCAGGGCACAGCTTTGCACAGCAGCTGAGAATGCTCAGGGCTTTTGCAAACCGGGTTATTCAGACCTGGAAAAAAACTGAGGAGCTCAGAGAAGTCATGAAAAGCACAGGTTAAGCAATTTATGGACTCTCTCGAGGCATTTGGTGGTGAGGAGAGTGGGAATCTTTCAGCATGGTGGTGTGCTGGCTTGGCTCCAAAATGTGTTGCTATTTCCTGCCCTATTGACTGTGTGTCTGCCAGTTCCCACTGCTGTCCAAATACAACTTCCTCATGCAACAGTCCCATTGCTGTGCAACTTTGATTGACGCCTGCAGCAAGCTCCTAGAGGAGACACTGCTGAGCAGTGGATCTTTGCAGTGCTGGAGTGGTAAGGAAGTCCCTTTCTACTACAAGAAGGACACTGGGGAGCTGCAGCATGTCCAGAGGTCAGTGAAGCCGGGGAAGGGTCTAGAGCACAAATCTTGTGAGGAGCAGCCGAGGGACCTGGGGTTGTTCAGCCTCAAGGAGGCTCAGGGGAGACCTCACTCTCCACAACTCCCTGAAAGGAGGCTGGAGCCAAGTAGGGGTTGGTGTCTTCTCCCAAGGAACAAGCAATAGGACAAGAGGAAACAGCCTCAAGTTGCACCAGGGGAGGTTTAGGTCCAAGGCAGTGGTGGAGTCCCTGTCCCTGGAGGGATTTAAAAGCCATGGAAATGTTGTGCTGAGGGACATGGTTTAGTCGTGACCTGACAGCGCTGGGTTAACAGTTGGGCTCTGTGACCTTAAAGGTCTTTTCCAACCTAAATGATTCTATGATTCTATGAAATATTTTTTGAAGGAATAGTTGATAGACACATTTGTCTTTAAACAGGTGCATTTGCAAAAGCAGCTGACTGTAAATTCTCCTCCAGAAATGCAGCTAGAGGAGGTAGATGCTCCACACAGATCTCCACCAGCACAGCTGAGGATGAGTAAGGTCAGAAGCTGCTCTGAATACACGGTCAGATCAAGTTTCACAAGAAGCGTCACTGCAGTTCTCTCTAGTTCACTATACTGAGATAAAAAGGGATTTTTTTCTTAACTGTGTAATTCCCTTACTGGGAGGGTGAGCAACCAGCAGCGAGCGTCAGCCCTGTCCGCTGGGAGATGTAGCAGCGGGTGGGATGTGAGGAAGAGCGTGGGAGTGAGAAAGGGGAGCCCCGGAGCAGCCTCAGAGCCTGTTTTGGAAAACCTCATGTGGTGCGTGTTTTGCAGCTTTCGGGCCTAGCAGCCAAAGTGATGACGGGTTGCAGGCCTGCCGCTGAGGCTGCTCCGCGCCCCGCCGAGCCCTGCCTCTCATCCCCAGCACAAATGCAGTGCTAGCTTCAGTCACCCAGGCAGTTTGGGATCCGTTGAACAAATTAATGCCTGGAGGTAATCTGCACATCTACCCCTGCCAGGAGGGTCTAAGGAAAAAAAAACATCATCTCTCTATCTGGAAGAGATACAGGGCAGTTTCTCAGCTTGCGAGGAATCAGCGCATCTTGGGAGAAATGCTCTCAGCAGAGCCCAGAGGTGCCCACCCACAGCTAATACCCTCATGTATACCAGATGCTACTCCTTTAGATTCCGGCAAGTGAAAAGGAAAGGTTCTTCCTCGGATTTTTAGCAGGAAGATGCACATCCCTGCATCATTCTTCTAGGAGCCACTGGCAGTGGCTCCATGGGTTGTTGATGTTATCTGAAGGCAAAATCTCCCCTCTCTGCCCTCAACATCAGTAAGTGCTGTTGTTTAACCCCTGCGTGCAGAAGCTTGCTCCTGGACGTGCTCACTTTCTTTTTAGCCCCGTTACATCAGCAATAAACTATTCCAATCTTTATTCACCTACTAATGAATTATACATTGATTATACAATGGAAGCTCTCTGCATCAATAGGCTGGGCTCCTGCTCTCCCACATGGCATCTCATAGAGCACGAGCACAACTCATCCCAGCTGTGGCTCTCAGCCCTCTCCAGTGCCCCGAGAAAAATGAATGTTCACTTTCTGGACTACGAGCAGCAGAGCCTGAGCTGGGAATAGGGAGCGTCTGGGCTGAATGGGGAAACACATTTGGGTTTGCTCTCCCTCTGCCGCAGCTCTGGCAGGAGCCGATGCTGTCCTTACCCACCACCGCCCCACCCCCCCCTTCCTCCTCTCTTTACATAACCTGACCCATCACCATAGATACCTTGACATAAATATTTAAAGATGGCAGAGAGACAGACCACGCAGACAGAAACCATTTGTTGAGCTTATTAGAAACAGAAACTTCAGGCATAGCTACAGGTCTCTGCTTGCTGCATCCCCCTCTCCCAAAAGTCGGCCGGGCTAGAGTGGCCCCCTGGGCTATCACGGTGCTTCAGCTGAATTTGCAGAGCTGAGCACAGGGATTTTTCGGTGAGCAGGCACCAGCTGCTCTCACTGAGGCACAGAGAAGATATTCTGGAGATGTCCCCTTAAATACATAAATGAAGTTCTTAATATTATATTTTCTACCCAAAATAAAGGTGTTGGCTGGCTCCCCAGGGATGCAGGTGGGCTTGTCTCAAGACTATGAAGCTGCATCTCCACATAGGCCAGTCCATGCCCTGCAGTTTGCCCTTCCTCAACCCCTGCCTTGAAAACCAGTATCATAGGGTGTTGTCTGCCTAGGAAGATATTCTTAATGCTCTCTGGGACTATTAACCTCCCACAGGATGAGTTTCTGAGCTTCTTTGCATACATCTCCAAAATACCCTGTTTAAAAACTTTTGGTGACACTGCTGTTGTTTTGAGGTTTCTTTGCTGCCACAGGTAAATGGGTAATCTAGGGTATTTCTGTCATATTTTCCACAGAAAATAAGATGTGGTGGTTAAAAGCTAACTGGGACCTCACCTGCGAAATGACATGCAGTTTGTTCCCACAGTTTGCCCATCATTTTTGCACTGGCTATGAGGAGGGCAGGGGAATGGCCATACAAGCCCAAGCCATGCAGCCAGGGTACTATGTCAGTGGCCAGCCCACATTCTGCAGCAGACGAGGGACTCCCACGTGCTCTCCCAAATCTCCTGGAACCCCTGGATGCAGGGTGTTTAGATCCTGCCTTGATACTAAGCATTTCACAGCCTGGGCACAGCTCTCCAGGCATGTATAGAAGGTGGGAAAGATGCAGGTCTTTCCTCTCCTCTCATCCTCCTCCATCATTTTTTATAAAACACAAGGATTTTTAAGGTGGAGTTGCTGGAAGACTGGTGGCTGAGATCTTGGGAGAAGTGGGCTTGAAGTCCGGAGGATTGGGTCTGCTGAGTCCTGCTGCTGGCTAAGCCTGGGGCTGGGAGGCAGCTCGAAGCACATCTGCTCTAACGGACCCTGGTGAGTCACACCCATAGATGTCAGCTATGCCGAAACCCACAAGCCTGACACTGACTTTTATAAACAGGTTCACAAAAAAAAAACCAAACAAGCCAACAACAAGCCGAGCCCAGCAGACGGAGGAAAAAACACTGCAAGAGCCTCTGCTTTCTGCTGCTTCGCCCTGCCTGCAAACCCAGTTGCGAAAGCAAATTCAAACAGCTTCTTAGGGCCAGGGGGAATTTGGTATTTGCTGTTTTGGGGTTTGATTTTTTTATTTTTTTTTTTACTTTTTGAAGAATTAACTTTTTTCTTTCAGTGATGCGAGCCTCAGGAGGTAGGGAGCTTCTCCACAGGCCCGCCTGCAGCTGGGATTAGCAGAGCCCACTCAAATCAAGCCCATCCTCCTAAAGAGGGAAGTCATCAGCCCTATTCATAGCACTTACACTTGATACCAGCATGTGACACCAACACATGAACCGAATTTGTGCAAATTAGCTTTACTTGTTTATACAGCAGTGTTTTATAAAGAGCTGATAGAGCCACTGAGAGTCTTTGAAAGACGGTGCTGGTGCTTTATGGACCGTACAGCAAGTGATACAGCATGAAAAATGAAGCCACAGCATCTGAAATCATACATAATCTTGGGGAGCAGTATATATTTTCTTGACACTGTGCCTCACTGGTGTTTTTTTCTTCCGTACATTAAGATAAAAGTTTCCAAATGTACCCAGCTGAGCTGCTTTAAAAAAAACCCAACCACAACAAAACCACCACATTTGGAGAAAGCTTGCAAATCTTTTTCCACTTCCAAGTTTTGGAGAGGACTTTGTTGGTCTGGCCAGATGGATCAATCCAGTTTAGACCTATTAGGCTTTCGCCTGCAACTGGGAATGTCTTGATGTAGGAAATGGTGGGGCTGTGCCCCTGCTCCCCCTGCCAGAGCCACATCTGTACCAGAGCCCTGGGCAGCATGTCGTGCAACACAGCCTGAAGGAAGACCCCAGAAATGACCGTGTGAGCTTCAAACCAAATAGTCTGATAACTTTTGGAGGGTATGAAAAGGTTGATTTCTCATTTCTCATTTTACTTCATTTCCCAACATGAGAGGAAAAAAGGTATAAAACAAGAAAAGAAAAGAAAAGCAACACTGACAAAAATAAAAGAAATTCTGAACTCTGTCAGAGCAGTTTCAATGCCAACATTGTGGCAGTGATTGCAGCTGGAGTTGCTCAGTCTCCAGCCCACAAAAGTTGGTTTGAGAGTCATTTTCCTTCATAGTTGCTGGGGCTGCTGCTGCTGGAGGCCTTATCGGTTTGCAGCTGGTTCCTTCCTCTCCCTTGCACAGACTTTCCCAGCAGTGCCTCTGAGAGTTTTTTTGGAAAGAGGCACTCAAGTGCACAAGAGGCTCCTTGGGTTCATGTAGCCTCCTATCTTCAACCTCTCCCTTTATTTGGGAGGGGATTTTTGTTTTAGTATTTATAGCTGGGAAGGATGAAGGTGCAGAAAAAAAAAAAAGTTGGGGGATGCTCAGATGTAGCAAGTGAGCAGTTTGGGGATCCTGCCGTTATCCTTTGGATTGATGAGCCAGAGTCGCGCAGGATTACAGCTATTGCCGTGATCAGATGGGTCGGGAGAGCAGTTACGCACATAAATAGCCTTATGAACGGCCTGCTTTGTTGGTAAGGCTGGATGAGTGAATGTGGTTTAGAGACAAAGGGTTTATGCATCCATGGCAAGCCCACAATCGGGGATGTACTCAGCATAAGTAATTGGGAAACGGGGCCAACTTCTATTCATCCGCAGTCCCTATTGCTGCAGCGTGCCATGGGCTGTTACCGGGGCGCAGAGAAGAGTTTGATGAGCAGGACAGAGCCCTGAACCAATTCATCCCTGAGGGCAATGGGCTGAGTTTGGACCGAGTCGACTCATTTTCAGCACGCATGTGTAGGGAATGTGGGCTTAACTAATGGCGCCTTCCTGCTTACGGGATGCACTACAGGGAAGACTCCATGGAGTGTGACAAGGTTTGGCTCAGAAGCTGCTGCCCTGAGATGCTTTCTCAAGAGGAAAGTGCCCAGGCAGAGAGAGGGGCAGGTTTCTACGTGCGATGCTGCAGGTGGGTGCCAAGTCTGTATGGTAAGCACGGTAAGGTCCCAAAGCTTGCTGGAGCTGCTGGCTGCTGCCTTTACCAGAGCTCCTCTTTTGCCCAGTTTCTGTGACTTACCCTGCCCTGAGGAGACGTGAATAAGCTTTTTTTTTTTTTTTTTTGCCTAACTTTGTGGCTTAGGCAAAACATAAGCAGAATGTGGGGTGAGAGCAAATTCTGCTTCTAGGATTGAGTGAAAGGGCCAAAGTGTTTTTCAGACAAAAGAGCAGGAAATTTCATCATGCTTCTCTTGCACAGGTTTGGGTTTTTTTAACTAAAATTTAACTGAAATTTCTAAGCCATGATTTGTCTTTTTTGAACTGTTGACACATGACCCAAATCTCTTCGGTGGACAGCCCTCAAGCCTCTCAAATGCCCATGTGGCCCAATAACCAAGAGAAAAACTCTCAAGTGGTTCTACTGAACTTGATAAAAGTGCAGTGATAAAGCCACAAGCTTAGAAAAAACCTGCCAGATCAGAGTTTAGGATAAGTTAGGAGGAGGAAACAAATGAGGAAATCCTCCTTTGAATTTCAAACTGTGAATTTTAATGTAAAAATCTTTTTCTCTTTTTCTTTTTTTGGGGGATGGGGGAGGGGTCCTTCACAGATGCACCCTTGAACTTCTCTGTATAGAAATCCAAAACAGAAATCCAAATTCTGCTGCACTCTGCACCTACTCACAGCAGCTCCTCCCTGCACCAGGCCTGGGCTGCCTGGGGAGGTTTAGGGGACAGTGGGGAGGTTTAGGGGATGGTGGTGCTACTACAGCCACCCAACACTGGCCCCCGTGGCCGCCACTTGGGTGTAGGAAGCTTTTTGTTGGGACCTGCTTTGGTGGGTGGGGAAAAGAGAAGAAAAAGAGAAATCAAACAAAAATCAAACAAATGAAAAAGCCCAAACAAAGAGAAAAAAAGACAAAAAGAGGGAAGAGAAAAGAAAAGAAAAAAAGAAAAAAGGAAAAAGGGGGGGGGGGAATAAAAAGGGGGGAAGATAATTGTTTAAAAAAAAGGCATAAAAAGGAAAAATGAGGAAAGAAAAAAAAGGAAAGAAAAAACAAGGAAAGATAAAAGAAAAAGAGGGGAAAGAGAAAAGGAAAGAAGAAAAAAGGAAGAAAGAAAAAAGGGAAAAGAACAAAGAAAAGAAAAAAGGAGGAAGATAAAAGAAAAAAAGGAAAAAAAAAGAGGGGAAGATAATAAAAGAAAAAGAATAAAAAGAAAAAAGGAGAGAAGAGGAAAAAAAGGAAAAAATGGAAGAAAGAGAAAAGAAAATAGAAAAAAGAAGGAGGAAAGATAAAAGAGNCCCGCCCCGCAGCGTTAAGACTTGCTGCTGGGAGGCTGTTTTAAGGGGAGAGGCTGCTTATTCTTCGGGGTTTTTATGCTATTTATTTGCACAGATATATCTATTTATAGCTATATTTTTAATATAGCTGTGGAGAGGGATAGGCGTTTATAGGCATCTTCTCCGAGCGGAAGGGCGGGGGGGGGTTTTGCTCCGGCGCGGTGAGGCCGCAATGGGTCCGTGACCCCCCTCTTTCCCGACTCCCTGTTGCTGTGGGGCTGTGCTGGGGAAAGCGGCGTTCCTTGGCCAGCCATGGAGGGAGAGACGGAGAGATGGAGGGACGGATGCTGCCAGGCGGAGGGAGAAGAGATGCTGGCTCAGCCGTCCGCCGCAGAGAAGCCAGAGAGGGTGTTCCAAAAATACCGGGGTGACTGGGGATGATGTTGCTGTCCCCACCCTGACAGGGAGCAGATGGGGCTCAATGGTCTTGGCACCGTGTCAGGGCCTGGCCTCGACGCCCATCTTTGGGTCGCGCTCGAGCTGGAGACCGCTGCCTCCGCCGCCCGGGAAGTTATTTTAGGATGCAGATTTTACCCAGGCGGGAGACATTGCCTTTCCTGAGAAAGTTTCTCATGAAATAATCCACCTGGACATGCGGCTCATTTAGCAAAAAGCGACTTATCCTGGTTTCCCTGCAAATTGGGTTTGTCCCGGTTAGAAAACTCCTCCGGCATCGAGGGGCTGCCTTGGCAAGAAACGCTCTCTCCCTGCTCCAGTGCCTGGGAGCGAGGAAATGTGCCCAAGCAGGTTGCTTTTAGTTTTGGGTTGTGTTTTTTTTTCAGTGAGCTCTTTTCCATTCCCTAAAATGCTGTTTTTCTCACAAGAGAGCTCAGCCCCACCCCACGGAGGCAAAGCACTGCTGGCCAAACGCTGGCTGGTTGCACCCCATGTCTGACACCCCGCTCTGCTGATGAGGAATTTGGTTTTTTTCTTCACGTTTGCTTTCGGGATGGAGGGCTGGAGAGGTGGGGAAGGGAGCGATGCCTTCCAGAGCAAACCCTTCTTCGGCTACGCAAGCTGCTCTGCCTGGTTGGAGCCTTCGCCTGCCCCCTTCTCCCTGGGGAGCAGGGTTCTGGTGAAGCTTTTGGGGGCTTCCCCCTCCTCTGAGAGGTGTAGGGTTTAACTGCTGCGTGGTAACGAGTGCCAGCAAATCCGGCCTGATTTTGGGCCTTTTCGCCTTGTTTCTGGGTATGAGGCTGACCAAGGGAGAGAGAAGGAGCTCTGATGACAGCGATGTTAATTGATACCCGATGTGTTGCCAGCTGCAAGATAAATGCAGGACAGTCCTGGGGTTGGTTGGGTTTTTTAACCTCTTCCTTCATCCTTAAAATGTCAGGACGGAGGTGGCTAGGTTCTTCTCTGAAGTGTTGCTCCTTCCGAGTTACCATGTTTATCCCAGGGCTTTTTCTTCCCTTGGGGTCCCAGTTTCCTGCCATTCTTGTCACTGTAGCAGCCAGTTGCGGATATGAGGGAGGAAGGGTCTCCTGGGCAGCAGGAAGGATGCCGGGGGCTCTGTGCAGCCACCGCTCCTGAACAAACTCATTCGCTCACCCCAGTGTGCACTTGCAAAACAGCTTGTCTTTTGGAAATGGGTGGTTTTGCTTCCAAGGGGAGCCCGTCCATTTAATTTTCCTGTTCTGAGTTTTGGTGCCTTGTCCTACCCCTCAGAGGGAGCCTGGTGCCTGCTCCACGTGAGTGTCGGGTGGGAGATGCCCCAGCTCCTCCCAAGGAAAGCTGCCTGTAAGCTGGGACTTGCTGGCTCCCCAAAACACCTCCCAGCGCTGCGCTTGGCCATAACCAGTCCCCTCAGACCACCTCCTGGGCGGATGGGGATCCTGGGCTTCATTAGAATTAACGATGCTTTCTGGGAGATGTACCAGCTGAAAGGTGGTTGAACCAGGTCTGATGGTTTTCAGGCCCTTTTGTGTTGTTTTTTAAAGCGGTAGTCAAGGGGAGTTTTAGGTTTACTGCCACACGAACGCAGTTATCAGCCATCCTCGCATCCCCAGCTGGGGACAGATGCCTTGTTTGCCACCAAAGCACAAAGGCCCTGTTCACAGGATGGCGTTTAAAGACTGGACATGGTGTTGAGCACCCTTGCTGTGGCAGGGTCCCAGCTCTGACGCAGGGAGGTGCGAGACAGAGCAGTCGCAGCCCTGTGGCCCTGCCAGCTGCTTAGCGTGTGAGGGCCTCCCTCTGGGCTCCTCATGCTTATTGTTCGCCTTGTGCCCAGCCGAGGTCGGGCACTAGTGATGAAAGCAAGAAAGAGGGAGAGCCCAACGTCTGTCAAGCTCTGTGTTGCGCTGTGCAGGAGCTTGCTCCAGCGCTCCAGAGGAAGCAATTCTCAGCCTTAACGGTGTTAACAAATAAGAAAGAAACTGATAACTTTTTAATGTATCTGTGCTGTCCTGTTGGGAGTATAAATAAACTGACACCCCTCTGGCTTCCTCCCCCTTCCTTCCCCTGGCAGCGCAGAGGGAGTTTCACAAAGTTGCTGTGTTGAAAAGCCAGAGGAAAAGGCAGCCCCGCTGCCAGCTCCCCGGAGCCCCTTGGCAGCCCTTTCTGTGCAAGGTGTTTCAGTTTTAGTTTAGTTTTGGGGGTGGCTTTTCCTTTGTGCACACGTTGTTTTGAGAAGATGAAGCCAGGGTTATGTGCTCGATCCAGGGTGGCTCTCGAGGAGGGAGCAGCAGCTGCTACACAGACCACACATACAAACAGGTGCCCATCTGGGGACAGAAAGGGTCCCTGCGTGTTTCACAGCAGCGTCTGCTGACTGAAATGGTAGAGGAGGCCACCCACAGGCAGCACCTGGGGACCTCTCCAGGTTATAACACAGGGCTGATGGGACAAAGGCTTTTTCTGTGCTGCAAACTTGCCCTAAAACCTTGGGGTGGCCAGTGGCGAGTTGATGCTTGCCCTTCCCTGCCCTGTGAGGGGGAGCCTTGGTGGTCCCCGTTACTGGTGTGGCGGGCAGTTCCCAGTTCACTGGGCAGCCCAGAGCATGGCTAGACTGGACATGTGGCAGGGTGGAGCTGCTTCTCCATCCGACTCTCAGTAGAAGGCTGGACTTTTAACTGCTCTCCTGAACTATCCAAATCCGATAGCAGAGCTCAGTGCATGGGGTTGAACTGACCACTGCTGCAAAGAGTCCCTGGAGAGGCCGAAGGAAGCCAGAGAGCTATTTTAAAATGTAATTAAACATAACCAAGGAGAATTGGCTTGCTCAGAGAAGGATCGCCCGGCTTATTAGCTAATACAGCCCATGGCAGCCTTCCAGGTCTAGAGCACTGCTGACTGCCCTACCAGAGAGGTGTCTAATTAAAAGGAACAGCTTTCTCCTAATGCTATTTTCCAGGCACCGTGTAGTTATTCTCTCTTGCTTGTGTTGAGGAGCTGTGGTGCAGTCGGGGTGCAAAGAGGTGGAAGTGCAAGAGCAGAGGGAAAGTGGAAGTAAAAGCCTGTTTGGATGGTGGTGATCAGAAAGAGCGAGGTGGAGGAATTGAGTATTTCCTTGTGCGGTGCTGGAAAATCTGTCGGCTGTCCCCTGGAGTCTGCAGAGCGTGCACAAAGATACTTGGCTTGGTGATGAGAGGTGATGGTGGAGGAAGGTGTCAGCTCTCTGTGGTAGTGGTGGTCCCACAGTGACAACTCTGCTGAATGCCTCATGACCCTCTCAGTGTGATGAGGGGTGTGGCTGAGTACCACTGGTCACCACTTTAAATGGGGAATGGAAGAGCTAGTGCTTCATGCAGCACACAGCTCTGACGCGCAGGATCAAAGTATGTCCCTGGGCTCCAAAAGCAGCTTTGCGTTGTGTTCTGGGTGCTGCTGAGATGATGTTGGTGATAGCGGCTGGCAGGCTGCTCCGCTGCGGAGCACCCGCCATGCTTATCAATCTCCCTGGGAATTGCAGAGAGCCTTGTGAGCAGCAAGGATGCGATGCTGGCCCAGCATCTTCTGCCGCCGACTTTGGGTTCAGTGTCCTGGGATGTTGTAGAAATACAAAGGCAAGTGTCTTTCTGCTCACGTTTGACCCTGCAGCTATTTAATGCCTGTCTTAGAAGGGCAAGCGAGAGGTTTTCGTAGCAGGCACAGTACCTAGACCCAAATTTTCCTGCCAGTGGCTCTCTGAGATTGTGTTTCTGGGCTCGCTGTCAAGGGAACGCGGTCCTACCATCACCTTTGAAACCTCTTCTGAAGTCTCTGCAGGCGGGAGGTTGTTTGAGCAGGTATTTTGAAGAACCCAGTGCCCTGCCCTGCAGAGTACCCGATTTCTGTTCGTGGGCTGGGCTGCAGTGGCACAGACTGGACATGAGGGGTGGTGGTGGCTGGGGGAAGATTGCTCGGTTTTCCTGAGATGATTCTTCATCAACCACCGTGAGACTTAAGAGCAAGAGCATTAAGTCACGTATGATGCCTTGAGAAACACTTTGATCCTGTGCTTTGCAAGTGCCTTTCACTGTATTATTAAAAAGGGAAATCCACTGTATTACCACTGTAGCTAAATACTTATCTATGGGGTCAAATTAATTTTAAAGCAATATCTGAAATTGTTTTACCCTCCACCGAGGGCAATTAAACCCTGCTGGTAGGTGTCAATCGGTAGTGATACATCTGTCCACAGTGGGGAGCAGCCTGCGGGCTCAGTGCTCCCCATCCAAGAACCCCGTTCCTGGATTTTGGTGCCAGATTCCTGCTCTCCTCGCGTCCATCCAGCTTTGTTTAGCTTCTGGTGCGCTGCTCCTAAGGGAGTGTTCCTCTGGAGCTTGTTTTGAAGAGCCCAGCAGTGTTGTGGGGCTGGTAACTATAGGCACGAGTGGAGAATTTCTCCCTGTCCAGCAGCACTATTAATAGCCACCGCTGCTGGAAGGTGACGGCTGCTGGGAACAGAGCAGACGCTGCAGGCTGCCCTTCTCCTCCTCCTTCTCCTCCTCCTGCCTGTGAGCACGGGGCTCTTCCCGAACGCCCTCTCTGCAGCTCCTGAGGAGGCCAGGCCTTGCCTACAAACTTTCAGCCTGACCTTTAGTGGCCATCGAGCATGATGGCAGCAGAAAGACATCACCTGTGCTCTGAGAAGAGTTCTCTTGGTCAGTATGATTTGAGTGCTTGGCCAAGAAGTTTTGACGTGTGGCTGTCAAGTTGCATCTGTGTTGGTCTGATTTAAGTCACAGAATGTTAGGGGCTGGAAGGGACCTTAAAAGATCAAGTCCAACCCCCCTGCCAGAGCAGGAGCCTAGAGTAGATCACGCAGGAACGCGTCCAGGTGGGTTTTGAGTGTCTCCAGAGAAAGAGACTCCACAGCCTCTCTGGGCAGCCTGGTCCAGGCTCTGTCACCCTCACTGTGAAGAAGTGTTACCTTGTATTTACATTGAACCTCCTATGCTCCAGTTTGCACCCATTGCCCCTGTCTTTGGGCATGACCGAGAAGAGCCTGGCTCCGTCCTCCTGACACTCTCCCTTTACATATTTATAAACATTAATGAGGTCACCCTTCAGTCTTCTCCAAGCTAAAGAGACCCAGCTCCCTCAACCTCTCCTCATAAGGGAGATACTCCACTCCCTTAATAAGCTTAGTGGCCCTGCACTGGACTGTCTCCCGTAGTTCCCTGTCCTTCTTGAACTGGGGTGCCAAGAACTCCATACAGTCACTTCCTCTGCTTACACCACCCGCCCTAAAACAATCTTGCACAGGGCCTGATACCTTTGTGCTCCCAGGCATTCCACAGCGCACCCCCACAAGCGGCATGGGTGTGTTCTGTAGTGCTTCTGACCTCAAAATCCCAAGTGATTTTTTTGTTGTGAAGTCCCACCGTCGTAACATGGAGAGCGTTGCAGCGTTAAAACAAAGGCCCTGGGTTCACAGAATCCCAGCATGGTAGGCATTGGGAGGGACCTTTGGAGATCATCTCATCCAACCCCCCTGCTCCAGCAGGGTCACCCAGAGAAGGGTGCCCAGGATCACAGTGTCCAGGCAGGTTTGGAATCTTTCCAGAGAAAGACTTGGGTTCACGGGCTGTTGTTCAGTTCTCAGCCCCCTGCTGTACCCTGAGCCCTTTCAGCACTTCTGCAAGGCCCATCTCTTTGCAGTAGAAAAGAAATTCAACCTCTGCTTTCCAGAAAGTGAGGTGCAGGTTTGGGCAGGCTCGTGTGTATCACGTGCTCCTCTCCTGCCTACCTCAGTTCTTGAGATGGTTGTGCAGAATCTGCTAGGTCCCTGCACCCATTTTACAAGGGCTGGTGTTGCATTTCCAGAAGTAATTTCTATCACGTTATGAATCTCAAGCTCCTCAGTATTTTCTCCACTCATGCTGTGTGTGGCAACTGGGTGATGTTTCATTATTTACACTTCACATTTTGGAGAACAGGGTGTCTGCTGCTCTACCTAGAGACTGGCAAATGACCTGAGAGCAAAGCATTCGACCCTAAATTAGCAATTCATTCCTGGCTGCGTGACAGGCTTCTTGCAGGGTGTTATGCTTCACCTTTAGCAAGATGCTTCATCTTTCTGTGCCCTGGTTCTGCCTGCCTACAAGAAGAGGAATTTGGTTTTACTCCATCTCAGCTACTTTGCAGGTGGTGGTGGAGAGGAGCCATGGGGAACCCTGGCTGGGCTCACCGGGGCGGTCTGGGTGCCAGCCCCTCCAAGAGCTCAGCTTCCAGGCAGAGTAAGGGAAGCCGCAAGCCTGTGCGGCATGAAAACCTCAAAAAAATCTCTAATCATTTACCTGAATCATAAACCAGCTAAAATCCATTCAGCTTTCTTGGTGGCGTCCTGCTTCTTGTATGTAACTGTGGTATTTCAGAGGCATCACGACACCGACTCAGGCGACGGTGTTTTTGCAGAAGTTTGTCCTAGCCCTGGAGCTGGGCGAAGTGTGGGAAGCAGTGTCCTGGCGGCGTGACTGGCGGTGGCTGCGGGAAGCAGCGGCGCTAAAAATACAGCATTGTGAAACTGCTGGCACCTCCGCTTCCCTCCTTGGCCGGCTTGAGCCACAGGATGTCTGCTTCGCTTTGACGTGCCCCGAAAGCTGCCCTATAGCCAAGACTTCTTCCTTCTTCTCTTCTTCCTCATCCCTGCCAGGAAACCTATTTCAGAGAGGGGTGGAGGGGGGGCAGTGGAAGGGGCCTGGGGGGTGATGCATGTCCTAGTGTATGCAAGTGTCTGGGGAGCAGCAGGCAGAGGCGGGAGCAGCTTGGATACGGAGTGTCCCTCAATTAAAGAGGGCAACGGGGCTGTTCCTTGAACCTCCAAGTCATGATAATTTCTCAGGGAGGGGAGGAGTGACTAAGCTGTGAAAGATAGGCTTACTCCCTTGCCCTGTAGCTGGATCTGGGAAATTTTAGGGCAAATAGCACATCAGTCAGCGAGGGTCCATCCAAGAGGAAGCCCCACGGCATGCACGGTGGATGGGGCAGCAAACCAGGGCTGCACAGCTGCCGTCATCATGATGCTCGGGCGGTGAAACCCCATTGCGTGGGGCACCACCCCATCATCTCTCAGGGAGCTAGGGGCTGCCTCTGCCCTCCTCCAGGCAATATCTGATGGGAGCTTCCCCCTACTGTGTTCCCTATCGAGAGCAAGCTTTGGGCAGGCAGGATCCAGCTGGAAAAGTCTGGCTGTCTGTGGAAGAAGCAATAAATCTCTGGAAGCTGGAAAACAGCGGTGAAGAGGAAATGCCGGAGCCGGCTGCGCCACCTCTGCTGTGCTGGCTGGCTCTCAGGGTGTGATCTCCAGGGCTGGCCTGTCCTGGGTCCGCCAGTGGTGCTGGGGATACCCTGCCACAGACCGGGTGCCCTTCTGCACTTGCGGTGGATTTTTGAAAGGGCAGGGAAGATGGAGGATGTGTTTTCTTTTGGGTTTTAGGGGTCTGTGGGTTTGTTTTTTTTTATCTAAAGCATATAAAAGTGCAAGTAGGGGAGGGCAGCAGAATGAGAGCTCAAAACACTCTGGAGCAAATGAAAGTGCAAGGCTGTAAAAGCAGCCGAGAAAGATAGCAGTGCTTAAAATGCTGAAAAGTAATCTCCAAGTATGAGCAGTTCCTCATTTCAGTGGCCTTCACCTCTGCAAGCAGCTTGGCGTTGGCAAGGGAAGGGCTGGCTGGGGAGGACGGCTTGTGTAGAGCAGATCTGAGAGCGACGCAGTGCTGGTGTTTCTGAAATTGCAGCTTTTAGATTATTGCTTTCATTAAAGCTGTCCCCAAAAATTTGAATGGCAAGCTGTGCTGTGGCTGGAAACTAGCGTGATGCTGCCATCAGTGGCTGGAGCTCTTCTGGCTCTCAAACAACAGCTGTAGGTTGAGGAAGGATGAAAATACCGCGCTTGTATCTGCAACTAGTTGTTGTATTAAAAATGAGATTATTCTGAGCAAGGTGTAGTGGAAGACACTGTTAATGGTCGTGAGCTGACGAGGTTGTCTCCCTCTTGTCTTCTTTTCTTTGGGAAGGAAGGTGCCTTAATTACATTCTGTGCTTCTTGGTGGTGGAAGGATGTATGGTTTTCATGGAAAAAGTTACTCATCGTAGCCTAAACCCTGTTTTCATTAGTAAGTGAACATTATTTTCTCTTAAGCAATCCAGCTGCTGTTGGATTAAAACTTCCATTCGAAGCTCTTCTGCTAGAGGAACGTGGGGTGTTCTGGGGCATGTTTGGGCTGAAACCTGGAACATCTGGATATGGTTCAGCTGGCTGCCGTAGGCAGGCCTCACCGTTGCGGTGGATTTGATGAGTCAAGAAAGTCTCTTATCTCTTGGTCATGTGCTCCCAAATGATTTAAGAAATATTTCAAGGGTAGCTTGCAGCCTGCTTTTGGTTCTGTCTTGGGCATTTTTGGGCAAGTTTGATCGGAGAGCAGCAGCTCCTTCTCACACTGGGGTCACCCCAGTCCTGCTGTGGGTGGCAGGAGTGCTGGAGTGGGTGCTGCTGGGCACAGAGGGTGGTGGCCCAGGGCTGTGCAGGGGGAAAACCAAACCAAAAAGGGTTGTAGCCTTTTCTTCACCTCTCCCAGCCAGTACAGAAATGCAAATCTTCCTTGGGATCTCTTCTCTGCTGGGAACTACCCAGAGGCCTTTACTTTGAGTGCTACTGATTAATTTGAGGACATTCTCCTTCTCCTGAGAGGATAAACACGGACTTTGTTATGCCCTCAGACAATGAACCAGCCACGCCAGGCTGGATTTGGGTGACTTTCTGTGAAGCTATGAGCTGCCTTATTTGGAGCTGGCTTTGAGCACAGACTGGCTTTCATGACTTTTCTCCACAGCCAGTGTTTGGAGAACCTTGGACTCTCCCAAGTGTGAGAGGGATGAGAGGGACTGTGCCAGCAGGGAAGTTGCATTGGTTGCTATGGGAGAAGTGTTAAAAGCTGATTATTTTGCTGGAAACTTGGAGAAAGGCTTGTAAAATCTTCCCTCCCTCTCCACGGAGCTGGGGGTGATTTTCTCCCTCTTGTAAGTGCAAAAGCACCGAGGTTCAGCTTGCTCTGAGTTTTGCACGGATCGTGTGGTTTTGCCCCAGTTTTGATGACACCCCTGTAAGAATCTCTGGGGTGGAATTTGCAGAAGTGAGCATGGAGGAAAAACCCCAGCTGACCTTCTGAGAGGCAAAGCCAGACCTCCACTGGCAGCCTGTCCTGCAGATCTCAGTCCTTGTGCCTTCACTTGCTTGCACAACTGGAGACTGCACTTATACCCAGCAAACTCTGTTTTTAATGTGACCTTCACAGTGCCTCTCCTGCCTGATTCAAGACCCTTTTGAAAAAAAAAAATCGCATTTCAGCTTCTGCACTCTTTGGTAGTTTTGGTTTGGTTTGGGTTTTTTTTTAACATGAATGACTTCGAGGATTTAGGACACTCAAAATTAAATCAGCGTTTGAACGGGCACTTCCAGCCTTTTGTAGAAGTGACATTGAATTCTTAAAGGTTGGGGTGGTTGGTTGTGTTTTTTTTTTTCATGTGTGTGTTTGTTTTTTACTTCGTGGCTTTAAATGGAAGGGGGGCGTATCGGAGAACACAGTGAGTCCTGCTGGAAATGCTCTGGCTTGAGTCCCTCTCAGTGACACCTTCTCCACTGCAGTGCCCTCAACCCACTCGCATCCTCTGCTGCTGTTTCCAGTCTCTCCCTGAAAGAGAAAACAGTAAGAAATCAGTCATAAAACTTCCTGTTACTTGGACATAAGTATTTCAGTGATATGTTGGGTTGTTGCTCCATATGCAGACCATCTCTTGTGTCTGAAGTGTGTTTTTACCCTTGCCCTGTGGACTCCATCACGTGTGTCTGAGTTCACACCAGTGTGTGTATGAGTGCTCTGCTGTCCTGACGACAACAGCATGGGCAGGGCAGTGGATTCAGCCTTGCTGACTCAGATGCTCTTGAGCATCTTCACAGTAGCCCTCTCCACCGGTATCGTGCCTTGGCCTGAACCGAGGCTTTGCTTTCCTTCAATCCCTGTATTTGGACATTTAAGGAAAGACTCACCTTCTGGAGGAGCAGGAGAGTACAGTCCCAGCTCACAGCCCACCCACAGGGACCTGTGTTGCGGTTTCTCTTTTTCTGTCTTGTTATGAAATGAAACGGGCAGTGAAGGGAGTGGTGGAAGTGGTGGCCGCAGGGACACCTGTACTCATGGCACACCTTGGAAGAAGACTAGATTTGAATCATAGCGGTGCTGTGAGGGCAGCTGGTGTGAATCCTTGTCTGTTTCCGCCCGACTTGGGGCATCCCAGAGAAGCCCATGGAGGGGCGTAACGGGATATAACACAAGGATGCTGCTGAAAGTGTTACCAGGTCCCACTGAATGTGGTTCCTTAGTCATTTGTGTGCTCCTAAACACTGTGCTTATGTGTCGGGATGTGGGCATCCTGAAGAGTGTATTTGGCCAGGGTTGAAGTCATTTTGGATCCCCTGCAGGCGGGGGTGGTGGCAGTTTGAAGCCACGATGTCTCTGTGCTTGCTCTGCATCACCACCAGTTTGGTGTCATGTTGGTTGGACACATCTCCCCAAAGGCAGAGCAGCTTTTGGTGTATAGTAAGCTCTGTCCCACCAGGTTTGCTCAGGCTGGAAGCCTGACTCTGGATGGGCAGTAATGTGCCAACGAGACTGGGGGCAGAGGGGAAAAACTGATGGTCCCCCCACTTTTCTGAGCCCCAGTCTCCCCATCCTTCCTACCAAGTTCTCAGCAGATCAAACAAAACCCTAACCCCTGTTTGTACATCACAGAGAAATGAAATGGGGCGATAACAGCACATTGGGGAAAGGAAGTAATTTGGGCTGATCCAAACTCCTGTTGAAAAGCTCTCCTAAGAGCCTCAGTCACACATCTCGTGGTTCTCAGGTAAAGGCTGGGCCTTCCATTTTAATAGAGTAATAAAATATCTCTTAGGAAAGGAATCCCCTGCAGGAACTGGAAAGGGCTTTGCCCATCCCTAGAACAAGGGGTCCTCTCATAAAGCAGGGAAGATCGGGCAGCTGCGGTAGTGCAGGGTGCAAAGCCCATTGCAGGGGTGGGACGATGGGTTGGGAGGATGCTCTTGTACATGAAAGCAGTAAATGAGAATTTACAGAAAGATGAAAAGCAAGCCCTCTGCTCCTGTCTGAAGCCTGTAACTCCAGGGCGGCTGGAGCAGTGGCTAATGTTGCTTCCCTCTGCTCTCTCCCCAGCTGGCCGGAGGCATCATCCTGGGAGTGGCCCTGTGGCTTCGGCATGACTCTCAGACGACTAATATCCTCTACCTGCAGCTGGGTGACAAGCAGGCCCCAAACACTTTCTACGTTGGTAAGTAGATCTGGGGACGCTGGCATCACTGTGTGAGCATGAACCGTGGAAAGCTCTGAGTGAGCAACAAGGAGGTTGAACTAAAAATACCTCCTGCTCCCCAAAATATCCCCTGCTGTGCCAATCAAAGCGTTCATGAAATGTTGGCTGTGACCCCAAAGCGTTCACGAAACGTTGGCAGGGGCCCAAGTCTGGAATCCAAAATCCCCGTGGCTAAAAGCGCAAGAAGCCGTGTCATGGCATAGCGGGTTTTCTCCACTGACGTTCTCCACTGCCGTCTCTTCCCCGGAGCACGTTTGGGAAGAGGGAGGACTCTTTGGAAGTGTTGTTTCTTACCTATCCAAAGGGATGTAAAAGCAGCTGTTAGAGCTGCTGGCAGTGGAAAGTGAAGCTCAGTGAGCTCGTGACTCATGTTCTCCAGGAGGGGCAGGTGGAGCCTCTGTGTGTTATGGTTAAGCTTAGCAGGATTTCTATTAATTTGCCAGCGTGCTGGCTTCCTGGAAGATGAAGACCCCTATTTTTGCCCTGTTCTCCAATGATCCCTTGCAGACGAAGAGGAGCAGTTTGCAAAGGGGCTGGTGGCCAGGCAGGGGTCGGCTTGGAGTGAAAGCCGCTGGGGTGAGGACTTGTCTAATCCCATGCCCTGTTCTCACCTGAGCTGAATGACTTTCTGGAAGGGATTTTCCTTTGCTTTTCCCTGCTTGCCCACAGAACAGCATGCCTGAGCCCTTTCCCCGACTGTGCTGGGTTACAGTAGATGATCCTGCTGTAAATAGGGGTGGATTTTCCTCTCCTGCTGTCTCCACACTCCTGTCTCACACCCAGAGATTTATTTACAGCATCTCCCCTTTGCAGATTTCTATTTTAAAGAAGAGAAAAGGGAACTCTGAGGAAGTTAAACTTTCTTTCCAGGAACCAGTCCAAACATCTTCCTTCTGAGGGCCAGCAACTGATGTCTCCCTAGTTAACACATTTCTCCCCAAACCCTGGGGTACCTGGAGCACAGGGGCCAAGTTCTCTCTTCCTGCCTCTTAGGCAGCTTTTGCTCTCCCACCCCTTTTTGTTTTGTCTTTGGCCTCGGCTATTCAGAAGGCAATGGGGAATGGCCCACGGGTCCCACCACCGCACCGGCTTTCCGACGCCCATGATTTGAGACTGTCTGTCTTTAAAGTTATACTCAGCAACAGATCAGCCTGGATTCCTTCTGGCAGCCGTAATTTCCATGCAGTAATAACAGCCGAGCATTTCTTTCAGCTGCTGCCTCTCCCAGCCAGCTCTCTGGAGTCTGAAGGCTGGGATTTCTTTCTCCTTTTTTCATTTCCCCCCCTCTTTCCCCCCACCCCACTACTTACACTCACTCCTTTTTCTCCTCTGGCATCCAACATACACATGCACACAATGTTCCTTCTTCAGGAGCAGGAACTCCTCTGGGGTTGGCCTCCAGAGCAGGTTTTGGTTTGGTTTTGGTTTTTTTTCCGCTTACAAACCACTTTTTGGTGTCTAGAATGGAATGCTGGTCCCAGGATCTGTCAGGAGGCTTTTAAAGGCCAGCCAGGCTTTGCTGCAGTGCTGCAGGACAGGGGGAAGCAATAAAAACTGTGGGAGGAGGAAAGCTGGCACTGTGGAGTTTGTACATGGTAAGGTGGAAGAGTGGGAAAGTAGTGCTTTGGGATCTCCTGAGTTCCCTCTGCGTCTTTTCCCCTGCCTCAAAATTGGAGCTGTTTTGTCAAAGGCTCTTTTCTCAGAATGTCTGTTTGTTGTGGGAGAGGAAAAATAATCCCTGCAGCTGGGTGGTGTGTGGGATTTGATGGCAGTGGGGAAGCGGGTGGGAGGAGGATGAGGATGAGGGGAGCAGGGCAGCTACCGGCATCCCAGGCGTGATGATCCCAGGCCTTCAGCCCGCTGGAGGAGCAGGAGGAGCAGCTGCCCTTGCTCCCAGTTTCACCTGCAGCCGGACCGGACCACAGCAGCACCCGCTCTTGTAGCCTCCGTGGGCTCAAGCCGCTGTTCTCTCACTCCCCTCTCCAGACCATGAGGAGTGAGCTCCTGGGGTTGGGGTTCCCCCAGCACTTTGGATTTGCATCTAATGAGTTGTCTTATGGGGTGGCTTGGGAGGTTATTAAATGAGCTCGTTTGTGGACTTCACCTCGGCGTGGCTTGCAGACCATCTGACCTCCTAACCGCTTGTTGCAGTCTTGGCTTTCGGCACTTCCACTTTGGCTGTGAACTCAGCGCCCCAGCAAATGGCAAGTTAACCGCTTCAGCGCTGGAAAGACCAAGCAGTACCGGAGTGGGGAGAGCTGGAGCACCATACTTCCATGCTTTCATAGCTATAATGGAAAATACTTGCTCTGAGTTAGGCTTTTGGTCTAATATGCATTTATTTGCTTTATTAGTAGGTGAAAAACTAAATTCCTCCTTGCCTTTGCATCATAACACTGCGCCCGAAGTGCTCTGCGTGTCTCGAGGCCAGGCAAGGTGTTGATAGCAGATCAGAAAACATCCTTCCAGGTAGCTGGAGGCATTAATAAGTTGGATGCTAACAACTAGTTAACCACTTCTTAGATATTTATTGACTCTATGCATAAAGTATTTTTAAAAAAGCCAAAATAAACCAACAGAACTGTGATTCAGAGAGTTTTGAGAGCCAAGGAGAAAGACTGAGCTGATCCACCTCTGCAGATACCAGTGCAAACTGGAGCAGTCTGATCTCTCTGCAGTAAATTTGTGCTGTGGCATCTGGTTTTAAGAGCCTCTGGGGATGTCGAAGAGACAAGTGACACGGGACATACTGCTCTTGCCCCATCCTAGTGGGACGATAGTGAAGATAACATGTCAGTGGGCAGCTGGGTTCCTTGTCCTTCCAGGCTTTGATTATGTGATGCCCAGAGATGGCCACTGTGGGCAAAATGCTTTCAGCAGGGTGAGGACAAAAGCCTCAGCTCTTGTTTGCCTGAAATCCCCGCGCCTGGATTTCACATTTCCCTTCTTGCCTGTGAGCTGGAGCATCACCAGGCGCTTGTCCCTGCTCCCACCCTTCCTGGGAAGCTGCCCAGCCTGGAGCGGAGTGTGGCAGCCGGATGGTCTCAGCTTCACTCTTGCCTGCCAGATCCAAAATAGGAAATGTGCCTCCAGCTGCTCGCAGCAAGTGACAGGGTGACATGACCCACAGCTCTGATTAGCTTGGCCCTGGGAGTGAGGCCAGCCACTGCCCTGATAAAAAAGCAACAGGATTTTAATTTTTTGTTTTGGTTTTTTTTTTTTCCTTGGCGACCAGGCTGTTGATTGTGGATCCATCTTACGAGCAGGTCAGGCAGCACAGCTTGTGGGAGACAATGAGGGGACGGCCGGGGCAGTGATGGCTTCGGGCAGGTTTTAAGGTGATGAGCTGCAGGGAGCCTGGTGTGCACGGACACAGGCTCTCTAACCAGGTGATCACTGGCTCTCTGCACCATCCTGCTCCCTACAAATACAATCCAGAGTAATGACTTCTGCTCTGGAAGCAAGTTCAAGCTTCTTTTCATGCAGACTGGAAAAACTGGGCCAGAAAGCACAGGGATGCTTTGAAATCTTTCTCACAAATGAGTAAATGTCTGGGTTGAACTGCAGTTGCATCTGCATGCTTGTCCTTGCAGCCAGTGCAGCATCCTTCGCTGGTGAGCTTTTGTGGTGTCCTCGGGATTTTTGGACGTACTGTCATGAGGCTTCATTGCCCTCAGGAGAGAGGGACCTCTGAGCAGCTCTGCGTACCTGGGTAGGGACTGGGACGCCTGCCTGAGCTTTCCCAGAGCCTGCCCGATGTCCCTACAGCACGTGAGGATGCTTTGGCCGCTCTTGCTAAGAGCGGGTCCCAGATGTGGCCAGCATTGCAGAGCATCCTGGCATATCATGTGCTGGCTAAGCAGTCATGGAGGAGCTGTCCCTTCTATCTGTAACAGCAGCTTTGTTCTTAATCAGCCGTTTCAGGACTGCCTTGCACAAAAGGCAGTAATGTCCAGAGTTTCAGAGAGGTTTTTGTGGCAGAGGGGGTTGTGTTGAGCTCTGGTGTTGTGCAAAGGCTCTGGAAGCTAGCAGTGTCACGGCAAGCGTGGATCTGCCATGAGAAATGAGGAGGGTTCTTGGGTTCTCTTCGTGCTTCCATCCTTGTCCCCATCCCTCCAGAAACACCAGACATCATTCAAAGGTTGTGCCAGCTTCTGCATATCGTGGAGTTAGACTCAACAGCTAATCGTTTGCTCTGGGGAGACCTTATTGTGGCCTTCCAGTACTTAAAGGGGCCTGTCAGAAAGATGAGGACAGATGAGAACAGCAGGGCCTGTTGTGACACATCCAGGGTTTTAAACTAAAAGAGGGTAGGTTTAGACTAGATACAAGGAAGAAATGCTTTGCAGTGAGTGGTGAGACCCTGGCCCAAGTTGCTTAGAGAGGTGGTTGATGCCCCATCCCTGGAAACATTCCAGGCTGGGTTGGACAGGGCTCTGAGCAGCCTGCTCTAGGTGAAGATGGCCCTGCTCTTTGCAGGGTGTTTGAACTAGATGGCCTTGAAAGGGCCCTTCCAACCCATATCAGTCTGTTAAAGGACTAGAGAACCCTGGTCTGTGGGTTGTGTAATGAACACTAGTGAAAAAACACCTTTGGTTTTGGTGGGAGGTGCAGCAGTGATCCCTGCAGATCCCTGGTTCAGTCCAGGGCTCGTCTCTCACCCATTTGTGTTCTACTTCTGCAAGGCTCCGTGTGTCGGTGGTTTGCCAGTAGAGACACAAGCAGTGGCCAGGGTTGTGTGCCTGGGAGAGGAAACCAACTTTTGCGTTTGGCCTTGAGCCACAGGGAGCAAAATGCATTATTTAAAAAGTAATATATATGTGGATTCTTTCTCAATGGGACTACGTGCATTTTTTTTTCTCGTGGAAATTAGTTTTCCCTTAACTGTAAATAAGTTTGTTTTTTAATCCTTTAAAAATAAACAAAACTTGAGATTTTTCTGGTTCTAGATTTTCCTCTAATTGCTTTCAGATGAACTCATTGAGTAATACTGGACTTCTTTTTTAAAAGAGTAGTTTTGTGGCAAACCACTTTGTCAGTGCTTCCCTCTAAGTAGCTGGCTTACCCCATAGATATATGACAATAAACCATTTTTTTTTGGTATTCTTATCATATAATTCAAATTCTATTAAAAAAGCAACTTTTCTTCAATTGCCACACAGTCTACCTTCATTGTGACCAACTCCCACGATTCTTTTGCTCTGCAGACTAAACTTGTTTGTGATTTAAGGCCGTAAATTGGTGGTGTCAGCTTAGTTTGGGTTCAAATCTATCTGACTACAAATAATGTAGTTAGATTCTTCCTTTGACGCTTCCTGTCGGCTCTGCCACCGGGGACCTGTGCAAAGGTGGCTTCTTGCTCTTCAGAGCTGTTTCAACCCATTGCTTTGACCATTTTCCTTTGAAAACCTGCCACGTGTTGAGGCGTGCAAAGCCCACGAGCAACCCTCTGGTGAGATCTGGGCTCTGGCAGTGGGTGAGACCCCAGAGCACGTAGTTCCAGCAGGGTCTTCTGTGCTGCACCGTCATCATCCACGTGTGCGCACAAGGACTTTTTGGGGGGGTTTCTCCACCTTCCCTTTGCTTTCCTGACCAAGGTGCGTCCTTTGCTTCCTTCTTGCCTTGTTCTTGCAGACGAGGGCAGCATGTACAGCTTTTCATCTCCCCATGTGAGCTGGGAGAGCTCTCTGTGCCTTGTGACGCTGTTCCTCCATCTGGAAGTCATTAGCAGTTGTGGAGCAGCAATGTTTTTCTTGGGAAAGGGAGTGGAGGGGAACACAGGGACTTCCCAGTTGTCGTCTTCCAGCAAACCCTCTCTTTTTCTGTTCCCTTTCTCTTGCCCCACATCCAAGAAAGCATTGTTGCCTCTGTGGGGCCAGTTCCACCAGGCAGCTGGACGAAATTGTCCAGGAGACTCTCCTTCGCTGGCTGGCTGACGCAGTGACCCCTTTCCCACCATCACTCCATCTTGGTGAGACTTTCCTCTCCCTGCCTGTATCTTGTCTCCAAGTCACAAGGAAGCGCATCACGGTCAGGACTTTTTGTTTTGAAGGGGATATTCTTCCAGGCTTCGTGATGTGGTGTAGGAAGGAGTCTCCTCTTAATGCTTCCCTGCAGCGGGGCGGGGTGGGTGGTGAGCCCTATTGATATTCAGCATGTCCAGGCTAGGAGCCACGGCAGGGTAGGCACCACAGCCCATCCTCCCTCCCTCCCTCCAAGGCTTGCAAAACTCTTGGATGTGCAGCAGCTCCCCTGGAGCCTGTCTGTCAGAAGGATAAACACAGAAATCTCTCTTCCCTCTGCTCTCAGTCCCTTTCTAAAGCACGTCCTGCGGGGAGGGCAGGCATGGCTTGGAGAGCCGCCCAGGCTTCCTGGTTTGATGCTGGGGGGGATCCTTTATTTTTCTTTTTTGTCTTTTGGAAACATTGCCATAGTGACCTGGGGAAGAGACTGGCTCCCATTAGCTTAATGAGTTAAAGCTGATGGGAGAGGTTGGAAATGGGGAGGAGAGGTAGGGTGCTGCCCAGGAATGCCCATGCCTGGAGCTGCACAGCATCTCTGGTTGGGATGGTGGGGTACGGGAGGAGGGCTGGCTGGGGCTGGCCCCCTCCCTGCTGATTTCAGAGGGACTCTGCTGTGCTTGTTCCTCCTTTTCATTTGTTCTTTTTCATCATGTCCTTTTTTTTTTTTAAGTCTGTTTTTTTTTTTTTTTTGACTTGTTTTTCTACTTCTCAGCAGGGACAGGACATGGGTTTGCAACCCTGCAGTCACCAGCTCTGCTGCTTTAACGCCAGAGCCAGTACTGACTTTGAATGCTGCTTTTTCTTCTCCCATCTCTGCTTCCAGAACTGAGCATCCCGTTTCCTATCTGACTTGGAGGCAAAGAGCCCTCCATGGAGGTATCAACTGCGTGAGCTGGGAGCTAAGCTGGCCTCTTGGCTGTGGTTTGGGTTTGGGTTTTTTTTTTTTCCTTTCCCACCTAACATCATCCAGAGAGAAGTGTTCAATTACTGTCAGTCCCCTGGATCTGATCTTCAGGGCCTTTCCACATGGCTAAAGCCTTAGGAGGTCCCTGCAGCCCAAAGCAGCACACGTCCTGGTTATCTGGGAAGAGGGGATGATGTTTGGTCTGGTGCTGCCGCTTTTTCCAGTGTGTCACATCCTGATGCTCTTGAGTGGAGAGATCATGTTGTGGTTGCTGCTTTGAATTCAGACAGCACCCAGAGTCTCTGTAACAAGGAGGTGAAGCTGAGACCAGTTGGTCGTCTTTCCTAAAGCTTTCTGTTTTAAGGCTCTGTCTCAAAAGGAGATAGAGGACTCCAGGCAATATTGACACCCTTCATCTCTGCGAGTCCTCCTGTGATTTCCCCACCTCCAAGATCCAGGTCCTGCGGCTCATGGCTTGTTTCTGTGGGTGACTGGCTATGTGTGGCAGCTTTCCTAACCTTGCTTTGCTGCTGCCTTTCCAGAGGACCGTACCATAGGGTTAGAAATCGCCCTATAATGTTCTACAGGGATTTGGAGGCACGTTGGTACCACGAACATCTATAAATGATTTGCTCGCTGTGCCTGTTGCTGCAGCTCTGGCTGTTCCCCACTGCTGCTGTTGGAGGGAGCTGCGTGACCATAGGCACCGCAGTTTGCTTTGTATACCTCTCTGGGTTTATTTTTTCCTGATGGCAAAAAAGCAAGCTTTTCTTGTTTTAAAACCTCTGAGAAAGCTGCAGTACAAATGAGCTGGGAGGTGGCATCTGAAAGACAGATGGAGCCTCGCTTGGACAGAACACTGCTCGTTTGGGTCGAGTCCTCAAGGAGCAAATAATGCTTTGGGGAAGAGTTTGTGGCTCGGGACAAGCAAGGCAGGAGTTAATCCTGTCTTCAGTTCTTACATAGTGAGGAGGCTTGTGCTGGGGAGAGTCTGCTCTGACTTCATGGAGGATAATGTGCCATTCAGGCTGGGAATGACAGGTGCCTTGCTCACAGACACGAAGCCCAAAACCATGCTGGCCGTCATCCTTGCCGTCTGCCAGGAATGAAAGCTAAGATGGGTCAGGCTGCTTTCTGGGAAAAGGGCTTGGTCGTTCCTGTCTGGGCTGTGATTGCCGTGAAATATCCCCCAAGCTGCCTGGCACCCAGTCTAGAGGCAGAGACAATCCCCTCCCAGCCCCACCCCTTGAGTCAAACGGTGGATGTGGGAAAACAAACACCATCCAAAGTGTGTGGTTGGGCGCTTCAGTTGCCTTCGTTTGCTTTTGCAGCCTTGAGCATGGCATTTCCATGGAGAAACATCACAGCGTTCATTGTACAAGATGCTATTGTCACATTAAGTATTTTGTGCTTCTTTTTAAGTAAACTCCAGAGCAGAGTCTCTCTCCCATCACCTACCAGGAGGCTCTTAGTGTGCTGGCCCTCGGTAACGAAAGGTGTCTCCATAGCGGCCACTCGTTTGTCCCTGGGAATGAAACTGGCCTTTATCTCAAAAGACTTCCAGGGTTTTTTGTAGTTTTCTGAGTTCAGAACAGTCATCGCCAACCGCTCCTCGACCTGGCTGCCCGTTCCTGCTGCTCCCACCCCACCGGCTGCATCTGCTGGGCTCTGGTCAGGAAGCCACACGTGGTGCATATCTTCTTGTCTTCCCTCCTTCACCTCCTGCTGTTCTCTGGCTCGGCAGTGACACTGGCTCTGGTGAGGAGTTGGTGGAGGATGAGCGGGAAGAGAAGCAGAAATCCAGGACATCACTTGTCTGTCCAAGGGCTGCACGGCCTGTCTGGGGTGGGACTTCAGCAGCTCTGGTGTGGTTTTGTTTTTTCAGAGCTGTGCAAGTCCCAGCAAGAAGCAAGTACAGAGGCCTCCGAAGACTTTTATAAAATGGCAGATGTCACTTCCCTCTTAGTCTCCTCCATCATTGAGATTCTCACTGGGCTTTTATCTCAGATTTCAGAGCAAAACCTTCCTAGCTGCCACTGGCTCTTATGTTTCCTGATGATCTCAACATAAGAAAGACTGTTTTTTTAACAGGGAGAACAGTTGTTCACTGGAACAACCTCCCCAAGGCTGTGGTAGAGTCCGCATCACTGGAGGTCTTCAAGATATAATTGGATCGGGTCCTGGATAGTCTGATCTAGGCTCCCTTTCTCACAAAAGGTTGGACCAGATCGTCGTTTGAGGTCCCACCCAACCCAGGTTGCTCTCTAACTCTGTGATCTCCTGGCTGTATTTGTTCAGTCTGGAAGTTGCCTTCAGTGTTTATTTTGAAGAGTTTGAGAATAACACCTTCTGTCCTTCTGCGGGAGTGATCTGGTCATGAAGTCCTTGCACCATCATGCTGTTCAGTCTCCAGATGTGCTGCATCTGCTTGTTCCTCATCTACTGGGGTGATTAGCATGAATGATGACTTCGCAGCTGTTGAAATGACTTGCCCCCAGCCCAGCTTTGTCTTCTCTCTGCTGACCTAAGATGAGCAGAAGTCAGAAGCTGCTGCATTTGGGGATTAGCACAGTTGGTTTTTCCAGAGGGACTCATGATGAAGAGTCCAGTGGAGCCACCCACGTCTGTAAGATGGAAAAACTTTGATGCAGTTTGGGTTGAAAACTTATACCAGCAGCCTCACTGGTATAAGCTGGAGCAGTGAGGGCTAGTTGTTGGTCATCAGCAGATTCTGGTGGCAATAAACAAGCCTTTATTTGAGAGACCGTTACTGGTACATTGTTCTTCTTGCAAAAGCAGTTACGTAGCATCTGAAAATCTCCATCAGTCTCTCTGAAGCTTGGCAGGCGTCCAGCAGACAGCCTTCATTTCACAGGATGTGTTCATGCCTTCCCATCACCCCTGCCCCCTTTGTGGCCCCTCTGCCCTGCCCACACCCCAGCCCGCTGCTCAGCATGCTGGCCCTCTGCCCAGCTGCCACCACCGCTCCACCTCATGTCATTTCCAGCCATTGGGATAAAATCACTTAATTCTACTTCAGGCAGGGCCACAAAACTTTTAACTTTCAGCCTCTGCTTTCCAAGAAACTCCCCTGGGGGGTTTCCTTAGTCCCAGCAGGACTAGGATAGTGAGTGTCCCCCTGTACTCTGGGCACCAGTGAGGCCACACCTCGAATCCTGGTTTTGGTTTTGGGCCCCTCACTCCAAGAAGGACATTGAGGGGCTGGAGCATGTCCAAAGGAGGGCAACAAAGCTGGGAAAGGGTCTAGAGCACAAGTCTTGTGAGGAGCAGCTGAGGGACCTGGGGTTGTTTATCCTGGAGAAAAAAGAGGATCAGCAAAGACCTTCTCACTCTAGACAACACCCTGAAAGGAGGTTGGAGCCAGGTGGAGTCGGTCTCTTCTTGCAAGTAGCAAGCGATAGGACAAGAGGAAACTGCCTCGAGTTGCACCAGAGGAGGTTTAGGTTGGATATTAGGAAAAAATTGTTCCCTGAAAAGGTTGTCAGGCCTGGCCCAGGCTGCCCAGGTCAGTGGTGGAGTCCTCATCCTTGGAGGGATTTAAAAGCCGTGGAGGTGTGTTGCTGAGGGACATGGTTTAGTGGTGACCTGGCAGTGCTGGGTTAACGGTTGGGCTTGATGACCTTAAAGGTCTCTTCCAACCAAAACAATCCTATGACTCTTTTACTAGGTTTCCCCTTCTCTTTTCACACCTTCAAGCAAGCAGGTGTCCTGTCCCCTGTTAAGGGAGTTTCAACCACTCAATTGCCTGTTGGGTTTCTGTGGCTACCAAGCGCTGCTGAAGCCTCTTTGATATACATCAGGAGATGCAACTCGTGGGGTTTTTTTTCCCTCCTCCTGCTGGCAGCGTTGCTGTGAGAGCGTTAGTGTCTCTGGCCACAGATGCCGTCAGGTTTGGTGAGAGGGGTTTCCTGTAGGGTTGGTGCACTCCATTGTGCTGCCTGCAGCTGGCTTCCTCCCGCTGAGCCTAAATATAGCGGGAGGCTTTGTGCTGGCGCGAAGCACCGGACGGAGGGTCCCACACTGGGGCTGCCGCTGCGGTGATGCATCCACCGCCTCTCGCCGAGCCAGCCCTTGCCTCTGTGCTTGCCCTGTTGGGGTGCTGGTGACCTTTCTTGTCAAGAGGGAAGAAGCGGAAGCCGAAGTTGACTATTTCCCAAGTTGGACGTGTCCATCGGGGGATTTTAAACAAGTCAAGGCTGTTTTTTTGTAGAGGAGGATTTCACTTGGCTTAGCTCCACTCTCGGTGTTCTCCCTTTGGACCCAGCACTCTCATTATCAGAAGACTGTTTAAATGCTATGAAGATAAGAAAAGCCTTAAACATGATGGGCATGTACAAGCAGGTTTAATCTTGCACTCTGTTTATATGTTAGTGCCGTTCCTAAAGGGGAGTTGACAGACTGATTAATAACTATAAAAACATTTTGACTCTGAGCAAAAGAAAACGTTTCATTGAAGGGATGCTGGCAAGATTCACTGTGTTGCTGTTACCTCAGGGAGGTCCCATGTACCTTCATTCTCATCCTGATTTATTTTTTTTCCCCTCACTGTCATTTAGAGATGGTAACTGCAGTCTTGCCTCATTTGTAATTAATTATTTGGGTTTTTTTTTTTGCATGTGCCAAATTGCTTTTGAATAGGAGGTAGGATTCACTTACAAAGTAATAGTACCACAATACTTGAGAGTATTAGTTAACCAAAAATGAACTAAATACACGGGGTGCACTAGGAGGAAGGTGTGCTTCTGGGAAAAGAAACAAATGCCACTGACCTGTAGCATTTGAGTCATCACCATGGTCTTAGCAGTCTCATGGTTGACAAGACAATGGTGATTACTGGCAGCAGCAGCAACAGACCTGAACCTTGAGCTAAACTCTTGTTTCCTGGATGAATAAACTCGGATTCCTCTGTTTTCTGAGCTCCCCCTTGCCCCTAGTTTCCAAGCTTTGAAATAGTTATGAAGTAAGCTGACTGTGCAGATTCAGTAAGTTGAAGTAAAAAAAGTCTTCTCTGTAGCACCTATAACAAACAAAAGCCAGATTGTATTAAATGAGATGCTTAAACGGTGCTTTTCCCATAGTTTTGGGGCTCACCTGCCTTTAAAATGTTAGCTGGATAAATATTTGTGTGATGTCTAATGTAAGTAAACCAGGTGCTTTATTGCTTATTTTAAAAAAACAGGCTAACTGATCATTTTCATCTCCTCTGCTTAAACGTGTCAAGCAGTAAGGGTGCCGGGGGAGCTGCCACGCTACAGCCGTGAGGATGCTTAAAGCCTTGGCATCCTCTGCCTGCTGCTGCTCAAGCTCTGCCTTTCCCCTGATTTTAGGGGTGATGGCAGCTTTAAAGTCTCGGTGTTAGCAGCTTCCAGCGCTTTGAGACCTGACTCACGTGTGTTGTATTTGCTCCGTATCTGCCACCACCTCTGCTCCTATCTGGGTTGGACTAGATGACCTTTAAAAGTCCCTTCCAACCCAAAACATTCTATGATTCTGTGATCTCCTTAATTCTACACAGCCATAATTAGCTGCCCTGGGGACCCGGCACGTCCAGCCAGGCACCAGGGTCTGCTGCCGTACGAAGCTCTGCAGTAACCTGTCTGCCTCTCGCTTCTCTTTGCAGGAATCTACATCCTGATCGCAGTTGGAGCTGTCATGATGTTCGTGGGGTTCCTGGGATGCTACGGTGCTATTCAGGAGTCTCAGTGCCTTTTGGGAACGGTAAGAGGCGCAGAACTTTGGGTGGCACTTGGCACCATGATGTCCCTGCACGCAGCCATGCCTCCCTTGCTGGAGACTTTTCCAACAAACGGCACTGGAAGGATATGGAGAGCACGTAGAGGGTCACAAATGACACAGAGGTGATACAAAACTGGGAGGAGTGACTGACACACCAGAAAGTTGTGCTGCCATTCAGCGAGACCTGGACAAGCTGCAGAATTGGGCAGAGAGGAACCTCATGAAGTTCAACAAGGGCAAGTGTAGGGTCCTGCACCAGTACAGGCAAGGGGCTTAGCTGCTGGGAAGCAGCCCTACAGAGAAGGACCTGGGAGTCCTGGTGAACAAGTTCACCATGAGCCAGCAGTGGGCCCTTGTGGCCAAGAAGGTCAATGGTCTAGTGGAGTGCACAACAAAGAGTGTGTCCAGCAAGTCAAGGGAGGTTTTCCTCCCCCTCTACTCTGCCCTAGTGAGGCCACATCTGGAGTATCATGCCCAGTCCTGGGCTTCCCAGTTCAAGAGAGACAGGGAAATACTAGAGAGAGTCCAGCAGAGGCTCTGAAGATGCTGAGGGGACTGGAGCATCTCTGTGAGGAGGAAAAGCTGAGAGCCATGGGGCTGCTTGACCTGGGGAAGAGAAGACTGAGAGGGGATCTGATCAATGCTGATCAACAGACGAAGGGTAGGGGTCAAGAGGATGGGGCCAGACTTTTTTCAGTGGTGCCCAGTGACAGGACAAGTGGCAACAGACACAAACTGGAACCCAGAAGGTTCCATCTGACCATGAGGAAAAACTTCTTTGCTGTGAGGGTGACAGAACCTGGCCCGGGCTGCCCAGAGAGGTTGTGGAGTCTCCTCTGGAGAGATTCCAAACCCGCCTGGACACTGCGATCCGGGGCACCCTGCTCTGGGTGATCCTGCTGGAGCAGGGGGGTTGGGTGAGATGATCTCCATATGTCCCTTCCAACGCCTACCATGCTGGAATTCTGTGGGAACTAGCTGACCTCTGTGAGGAGCAGGGCAGCGCTGTTTGGCTGAGGACTCCCCTGCCTGGCTGAGCTGGCAGGCAGGCTGCATGCTCCTGCTCCTGCTCCTGCCTGGCTGCAGGACAGCAGCTGAAGCCAGCAGCCTAGCAGAAGCCATGCGAACAGCCCGATTCTTGGAGGTCGTTTTCTCTTTTCTATGTGAAACCCCTCCATGCTTTTGTCCCCTCCTCCCATGGTCTTGCTGTCTTACCAGGCACCCACTAAACCCACTCTCGTACCTCATGTGCACTACAGCTTCCCCTTTCACTCCACATCAAGGCTTCCTGTGGCAATTCCAGTTCTTCTAAGCACTCACCTACTATTTTTATCTGTTTGGACAAGAAAACAGCAAAGGTTTCCCACAATGTCTTAGTGAGGCCATCTAGGTACATCCTGGAAAATCCATTACTGAAGCGCTACAGGTGTCCTTGATGTGAGGCAGCATCTTGCGATTACTGGCACGGGATGAGCTTCATTGTATTAATGAACCACAGCAAAAGCCCATTTGTTTGAAGCAATGGGGAGACCCATTTATTTGAAGGAAGTTCTCATATATGGTTCAGCTTAAAAAAAACAAATTGGAGGGGTAAAGCGTTAAAAATGAAAAAAAAAATAAAAAATGGAAGGACTTTCCAGCACTTGGCGTCATTGGATTGGAAGATTGTTGGTGGTAGTGTAGTGACCCACGGGTGTGGATTCAGCTGGGACAGAGGGAAATGAAGCTGCTCTGCCTCACTCTCACAGATCACAGAGTAGTAGGGGTTGGAAGGGACCTCTGGAGATCATCTTGTCCAGCCTTCTTGCTAAAGCAGGCTTGCCTCTAGCTGTTTGTTTTTCCAGTAAGAAGGAGGTGCTCTTCACCAGCTTTTACAAAGCACGTTTTAATAAAGGTTGGTGGATTAGAGCTGCTGTAGTTTTCAGGCATTATCCCCACTGCTGAGGGCAGGAGGAGCCCATGCACAAATCCGACAGAGATTTTTGTAGTGAGGTCTGGCAGCTTTGGATATTTTTTTTTTTTTTGGTTAATGCAAATGATTACCTGCATTGCTCCTCAGTCCCTCTCGAAGTTGAAAAAAGGATTAGAAGGGCAGATGGCACAGTATACCTGAGACCTTACAGGGAAACTAGCTGCTTTGGCTGAAATTAGCAGCTCTAGGTGCCGTGCTCTGCCTGTGTTTGCTCATACCTTGCCTTGCCAAGAGAAGGCTAGAGACTCCTCACAGTGATGCCTTCTGTTGGCCAAGGCTTCCACCATGCTCCAAGGTCATTTCCAGGCACTGTCCTCAAGGTGTTGCAGGGAAGCAGCCGCTGTCCCCTCTCCTGCGGCCAGCTGATGGAGTCACTGCAGGCTCATGGCCGAAAGGAGACAGTACCAGAAAGCTTCACGCTATCCAAATTGGCGGCAGGAAAGAGGAGGATGGCAGGAGGGAGCCACCCGGTGTGGAGCAGCAGCTGCTCCCCGGGAAGCGGCTGGGGCACATCTGACCAGAGAGTCAAGCTGCATCTCTGGTATTCTACAGCCAGCTTTCAGAATTGGGTCTGCAGGAGGCTGTACCTGCAAATCCGGGATACACAAGTCATCCTTCACTGGAGGGTAACCACCTCAAGGGTGAGGCCTAGTGCTTAACCAGAGCATTATGGTGGCATCGTGCCCATGACTTAGGGTGTGGGGATTCCTGAGGGAGATGTGGGACCCAGACAGCCCCCCAAAGCAGTTCCTGGAGAATCAGGGGTAGGTAGGTGTTCAAACAGGAGTTGGTTGTTCGGGGACTGGACAAGGACGTTGAAAGTTCTTTCCCACTGTTAGGTCAATAATCCTGTTTCCATTTTGCTGATAACCCTTTGCTCCTGCACGCGAGAGCCAGGTCATAGCGACATTCTGGAAACTCCCATTTCCTCTGTTGCTGAAGAAAATGTCCTGAATGTGTCTGGAACAGAGACTGCCTGGGAGCCAGGGGTTGTCGTCCCACCCCGTACTGTGATTTTTGTCCTCCCCTGACTGCATTCACCTCTCTTGCTGCTTTACTTCCATGGCAACTCCTCCAGTTTGGTGCTTTTCTCGGGGGGAAGTCACTGAGGGTGGTGATGTCGTGGAGGTGACGCTGGTTGTGTGTGGAGAGTGCTTGTCGACACCTCCACACTTGACTCTGACCTCTGAGCTTTATGGCTTCCCATTCCCCATCTAACAGACGAACCGGTCGTATTGTGCTCCTGGGATCCGAACAAAGAGATGGAGGGAGGCTTTGGGGGGATGCAGGGAGGAGTGCCAGGTTTGCACGGACAGGGTGGGACTGTGGGAAAATGTCAGTGGTAGTATTTATGCAAAAAACTGCAGTAGCCTTGCAGGGCTGTGGATGCCAGGAGAGCTGCCCATAAATCACACCCCGATGCCCTGCAGCTTCTCAGCAGCTGAAATCTGTTTTTAACCCTGTACTAGCAATTCCCAGCCTCCGAACATCTGTGGCTGCCTTTGCCTGTAACCAGATCCACTGAATGTCCCTTTCTTGATTTGTCTTTGCAGTTCTTTACTTGCCTGGTGATCCTGTTTGCGTGCGAAGTTGCGGCTGGAATTTGGGGATTTGTGAACAAAGACCAAGTAAGACAATTCCAAAACCTGCATTTTAGGGGTGGAGAGGCTGAGGTAGAACCTCAGCAGATCCCAGCATGAGCTGTTTTGTTCATGAGCTGCTCCTGGACTGAGTTGGGGGGATGGGGCTTAGATTGTCTGCATGAACTGGGTGGGTCACCTAACTCCTCTTGGCTGGGCTGATGAACTCTAAATGTGGGCACTTGATGGTAGCAGCTGTCCCTTATGATATACAGTGCAATTCTGGGAATAAAAATAGCCCTGTCTCGCTGGGGTCTCCTCCTGTCAGTCACACTGAGAGTCCCTAGACCAGTCTCTTCTCCCAAGTAACAAGTGATAGGACAAGAGAAATTGGCCTCAAGTTGTGCCAGAGGAGGTTTAGATTGAACATTAGTAAAAGTTTCATGCCCACAAAGATTGTCATGGCCTGGCCCAGGCTGCCCAGGGTGGTGGTGGAGTCCCCGTCTCTGGAGGAGTTTAAAAGCCGTGTATGTGTGGTGCTGAGGGACATAGTTTAGTGGTCACCTGGCAGTGCTGGGTTAATAGTTGGACTTGGTGATTTTAAAGGTCTCTTCCAACCTAAACAATTCTATGATTCCTGTATGAAGTCACTAAGGGAAACCACCTGCATGTCCAAAGGTCAAACACAGCCATGTGGCCCCAAAGGGAGGGAATACCGTATGGGGAGGGCCTGCATCTGCATTAATGGGACTGCTTGATGCTTCCTTCTCTTTGCCAGTATCACGTAACCTGCTTCAGGTTGTTCTTCTGCCAGGACTGAGCTTGCTGCTGGTAATAGGCTGTGCGTGTGCGAGGGGTTGAAGTGATGTGTCTACCCCAGGCACCTGCTAGGGACTGCTCTGATGAGGTCTTCTGGCTGGAGGGGGTTAGCTAAAGGGTAGGACTGAAGATTGCAGCTTTTCACCTTCCCTTTCTGCCCACCTTTGTTTTACTACGGCCACATGGGCCTGCACACATACAGAGTTGGGCCTCAAAGAGCAAAACTCAATTCTTGGGCACCACGGCCATGCTGCAGTAAGCAGTGGGCTGGGTGTTGATCACTGTAGGGTTTGGAGGAGAGGAGGAGACTGCTTGTGCTCAAAGCCAAGGTTAGGCTCTCTGGCAGAGTAGGAAATGTGCTTACTTTATGAAGAGACGCGAGCCAGTTGTGCACGTAGGTGGTGACCTGCTCAGCTTTCACATGCTTGTAGGCCACATATGAGTACTACCGCTGTGAACAGGAACACTCCTGTAGTCATTGACCAGAGAGACCACAACTTCACCAGAATAAACTCCTCCGTGGCTAAACGTGTTATTATGCAGGCAGGGTGCTGTTTCCTAGCAACTTTGGTGAGCTAATTAATCTTTGCAGAGGGGCTGTGTCTCCTGCAGGTATTAATTTGTGAATCCTAAAGAGTCCAGGAAGCGTGACTGAACTGACAGCAAAAAAAGCAAAGCCTGAGTAAGGAAGGATCCCAATGGCTGTTGCTTTCTGTGCTGGGGAGAAGTTGCTTGGCCATCAGAACATAAAGCTGAGAAATTTGGATTTGCCAGTATAAGAGCAATGACTTCATCTCCTAAAATTAATTCTGCAGCTTAAGATAAATAGTGGCAGGCCCTTGGCCTCAGCTACTTTTGCAGCCTTGGTGATGAATGGGCTGTTTGGAAGTCCCTGCTCATCAGGCAGGTAGTTTGCTTTTCCTTGCCTTGGTCAGGGCATCTTGGGAGCCACACGGGCTAGGAGGGATGTGCTGAATGATCATAGACACCGAGAGTTGCTCCCAACGGTGATGCCGTTCCACCTGGTGTGCAGCCCTTTGGGGAGATAGACATCTGTCGAGGGGGCACAAGGTGCTCTTCCACAGAGCTGGAGGCAGGCTGTCCCCTCATCCTGCTGCCTTGGAGATAACTTTAGATACAAGATGGCAATGCAAGAACTAGGACTATTATTTTATATGTTTTCCATGTACCTGAATGCAATGGTTTGATCAGAGAACATCACCCTCCGTAGCAAACTTTTTTGAGTCGTGAGGGAGGAATGCTGGGATCATTGACGGAACTCACACTCCCTTTTGTTGCAGTTTCTGTTTTCATGTGCTAATCCAGCCTCTACTGCCAAGAGCACGTTCTGCAAAGTGTCTTCCCTTGCATACATGCTCGTATTCTTCTCTTTTGCTTCTCCTGAATGTCTGTCTTCCATCCATCTCTCACATTCTTGGAGGGATGTTAGAGGAGAAACCACAAGGCCAGTTTCCCTGACAATGAGTGATTTTTGCGTTGTGGAGCAGCCCTCACGGGTGGCAGCAGTTTAGCAGCCCAGGTGGTATAGCTAGAGTATGGATAAGACTTTCATGTAACCATTTACAGGATGGTGGTGCCCAACTCCAGACAGGGACCCAGCTTGACTTGTCCCCTTCAGGCACATCTGCTAGGTAGGTTTCCTCCTTTCTAGCTGAAAGGGAGTTTTACGCTTTTCTTTCCTAGATAGCCAAAGATGTGAAGCAGTTTTACGATCAAGCGTTTCAACAAGCGCTCATGGCAGACCCAGAGTCGAACAACGGGAAAGCTGTAGTGAAGACCTTTCATGAAACGGTAAGACGTTGGTGGTCTCCCTGCGTGCTCTGCTCAGGCTGCGTGCAGTTGGCCAAAACAACAACCGCTGATAACCAGGATCCTGCGTGCTGCAAATGACGCCCAGTTAACTTCTTGCTAGTTAACTGATCTTTTTAGCAGGGCCTGTTGTGACAGGACAAGGGTTGATGGTTTTAAACTAAAAGAGGGAGATTTAGACTGGAGAGAAGGAAGACGATTTTTACGCTGAGGGTGATGAGACCCTGGCCCAGGTTGCCCAGATGCCCTGTCCCTGGTAACATTCCAGGTGCGGTTGGATGGGGCTCTGAGCAACCTGCTCTGGTTGCAGATGTCCCAGCTCCCTGCAGGAGGATTGGGCTACATAGGTGAGCTTTCAAGGTCCCTTCCAACCCAAACCAGTCTGTGATTCTATGATTGAGCGGGTGATTTGTCAGTCAGTAAGTGGTGAGGAGTGACTGTCGTCGTCACAGACTCATCCTCTCCACCAAGGCAGAGGCAGTAAGTTGAACTACAAGTCCTTGGACGGGGAGCGAAAGCAGCGATGGATTTTCCGACACTTAGGAGCAAACTGGAACAAATGTGTTCTCAGTACTGGGATTTTGCTTCCTGCTTTCCAAGCTCTATGTAGAAGTGTCCTCTCCATAGAAGTTTCTTGCAGCCAGAGGAAATGAGAATGTGGGAGGAAGGAGAATTAAAAATGGGGGTCAGGCATATCAACAGGAAAAGCAGAATCTAAAGCAGATGATGCTACGTTCAGGTCCCCCCCTCCAAGATGCCTTCTCAGTCTTGGGTGGCTTCAAGGATGTTTAATGGTGGGGAGAGCATTGCGTGCATGTTTGCTGTCAGCTAACATTCTTTTTTTGATGATTCTCCTCCACCCCTTCATCCCTTCTCTCCATGTAGCTGGACTGCTGTGGTCCCGATAACGCAATAGGAACTGTCGTTCCCCTGTGGAGACATGACCTCTGCAAGGACTCCATCGTGAAAAGCACTTTTGAGGTAGGTGCAGCTGCTCTTCACCCAGCATAGCTCCTGCGAGGAAACTCATCTGCCAGGGAAACTCAAAGGTTTGCTGGGAATTAAATAAATGGTAGAGATTTCATTTATTTGGGGGATGGTGTTGAGGGATGTCAGAAGTTCCCATTAGTGCTTCCACTGCCGTTCCTGCCTGAGGGGGCTGGCAGGTGTGGAGGGGTGAAGTCTGATGGGAATTCCTAGAACCAGGACCCAGGAAGGTGAGGGGGACCGGCGAGAAGCAGACCTGCCTTTCTGGGTGTCGGGAGTGGGCAGGGGAAGAATAAGCTTTCTGACCAGAGTCCTTCTCTGCTTCAGACCCCGAACTGCCACAGGAAAATTGATGAGCTGTTCTCTGGGAAGCTGTACCTGATTGGTATCGCTGCCATCGTGGTTGCCGTCATCATGGTAAGCGTGAGTGTGTGGTGCCCTTCCGTTGTGGGCTGGGGAGAAGCTGTTTCAGGGTGCCCCGGTCTTGTGCCAGCTGGGATCCATTCCCCTGTCCTCCGAACACCCCTGCAGCTCAGCGTGCAGCACCAGCCATCTGCACCCCAGCTGCTCTGGGATGTGGGGAGACCTAGGGCTTTGTCGTCCCCCAGGGCAGTTGGGGTGTTAGGGCAGACGCCCGGCAAGTGCAGCAGAGCGGGAGAGCCTGCAACCCCGTCCAGAAGGGCAGAGCACCGTCGAGCCTCCTCACTAAACCCACTCATTACTCGTGTTTTATCTCTGGGGGCTCCAGTAGGAAGAGGTTTGGTTTCTTTGCCATGACAGTGAGCAGTGGGTGACGTGCGCTGGTAGCCCAGCACCTGTGCAAAGGTTGGGCTGTAACACTGGAGGGATCTCGGAGAGTTTGCTGTGTAGCTGGCAGCCAGGAGGCTTGCAATGTACCACCAGAGAGGGGAGAACATTGTCTTCTCTCTTATCAGCTCCTACTGAGAACAGGAGTGGAGACATAGCATCTGCCCTGCTCTGTGGCCTGAGTGTGGGGCACCTTGGGATGGGGGTAGCTCCTGTGCTATACTGTTCAGGGCCTTACTGGTGCCCCTGTGTCTCCCCACAGATCTTCGAAATGATTCTGAGCATGGTGCTGTGCTGTGGCATAAGGAACAGCTCTGTCTACTGAGCCGTGAGAGCCCAGGAGGGGAAAGGGGGAGCGGGGCGGATGGCGCTAGAGGGGACCCCAAGTGCCACCAAGTGACCAGGAGACATTTCAACAAAAGACAAAGAAAACTATGTATATAAATACTTCCAATATTACCATACAGTACTTATCATTTTTATTTTGAAGTATTTTTTTTTTTTTAATAAATAAAACTTTCCTGTATCCTTGTGGCTGAGTTAGTTACACATCAGTTTTGTGTGATGGGGAAAGCTGCTGTAGCAGGAGATCAAGTTCTTCCTCCCTCTTCCCCTCTCTCCATAACTCAGAAATAACGTTGGTGGAAGACACACAGAGGAGAAGGCTGCAGCCTGTTATCAGAAAACTTTGCCTTTTTTTTTTTTTTACACTCTTTTTTTCAGCACCAACTTTTTTTCTATGTGTAATTGGATGCTGAAGCACGATTTAGCATTTTTGTTTATTTGTACTCATCTTTTCCTACCATCACCCCAACTCCCTGGCATTTCTGAGCTGCCCATAGGGAAGCCTGGGAGAGGAGAGGGAACAGCCCCCATCGCCTGGGTGTGATACATGCCGGGAGAAACGCAGGCGTCTTGGTCCTCTCCGGCCAGTTTGCATCACTGGGTCAATCCTTAACAGAGGTCACGCTTCAATTTTTTTTTTTTGCTCTCTGAAGACTGAGGATGGTTTTTGGCTTTGGGGTTTTTTTGTGTGTTGTGTGGTTTGGTGTTTTCTTGGGGCTGTAATGTTATAAATTGGCTCTTTTCCATTGATTCATTGTATTAAAGGGTCAGTGGCTGGGGTGAATTTTAGTCCCAGTTTTTCAAATAGAACAAGCTGAAAATTAAGTCACTTTTTTTAACCTCCTTCAGTGTTTCTTTATAGATACATGGTTTGGGGAGAGTCCAGTTCTGTACTAAGTTTCCACTCTTAAGCTAATGCTTGCGGACAAATGATATTGAAAAAGAAGAAAATTTTTATTCAGAAAAAGTCCTTAACCTAATCCTGCACTTATGTATCACGGGATGATGCTTGGGGGTTTCCAGCCATATATGTACATGTTTAAAATGTGGTCTTTACATCACGCTCTCGTTAAATGAAATTTTCCTTACTTCAGAGCATATTGTCACACACTGTAACATTGCTGGGAAACTGCCATAACCTGATTTGGGAAAAAAAAAAAAAAAAAAAAAAGTTTATTTTTAAGACCTTTCACTTTCAATTACATCTATAGCAGGAGATCAGCTTATCAAAGCAAGGGAATTGAGGAGGTTAGATTGCACCAGTTGAAATGCTTTCTAGTAAGCTTTGATTGCCAGCTCGATGTGTGTGGCTTCTTGTTGAATGCCACTCCGTTATCGTGTAGATAGAGGGGGAGAGTGACCCAGGAGCTATGTAATAAAATCAGTGTCTCTAAAAAGATAATCTATATGTATAGTTCTATAGATATATATTTTTAAGCAAAGCCTTTTCCTTAGCTGTACGGGCACTTGCGCTGGAAATGATGATATCTCCCAGCTCTTTGCCACCTCGAAGCAGGTAAGGGGAGGAGGTGAAACTCACGATCACCTTCCCCACTTCAGGAATATTTCTGTATCTTCAAGTATGTCACTCTCCGCCTTTGTGGCAATGAAGAGCTTCAGATCAGATAGGGAGGGAGACCTGTGATCATTTTAAACTAGTACCTTGACTGCTGCATGTGGCTGCCATGGCCTTTACTGCTACACGATAGGAAATTCCTGAACTGGGGCAAACTGATCCGTTTGGAGGCTTTTCTCCCCTTTCACTCCCCCCTTTCCTCTTCATGCCTTTTAGTATATAGGACCTTTAGAAAGTATGTAGGTAAATATATATATATATATCAGGTTGTGCTGGGTAAGAGGAGGAAGTGCTTCAACAGAACTCTGGATTGAGGGGTTGGACAAGAGAAGATTCAGCCTTAGAAATAGCCTTAAATCAACACTGCCCTGAATGTCCACATTGTGCACATGGAGAACGAGATGAGGTTTCACAGAGGTAACCCCCTCCCCTGCTCCCCAGCGTAGCTCCTTCAGCTCCTCTGCTCCGTTATGTGGCTCCCTGTATCTGCATCACCCCAGCATGCGTGTTTCTATCTCTGTGCCTCGGGACTGTTCGCGTACAGAATGGATGTGTAACTCAACGCCTTTTTTTGTCGACTGTTGATAAATGTGTATAAATATGCCATTAAGCATTTCAATTCTGTTTTCTTTCCTTATGTCGTATTTTTGATATTGTTCGGTATTCAGTTGCTGCTGTGTGTGTAGCTGGAGCTCTGTTTGAAGACGGGCTGGGTCTCAAGGCAGGTCAGGTGTGTCTTTGGACATTGCAGCTTTAGGGGTCTGGGTTGTCCCAGGAAGGAGCAACTGGGAGGAAGTGGTACTTGGAGAGGCAGCCTGAGAGCTGTGGGAAGAAGAAGAGCAGGATATTGGCTCAGACCGTGTCACCCACGTGGGCTGCAGTTTGCACTCTGGCTCATTTCAGAGGTGGTTTGTCCCTGTGGGGAGCTCCAGAGGCAGCTGCCTGGGCTGCCTCCTATCCTTGTGGTTGCTGTGGGAAAGGTGCTGGAGGAGGAGAGCAGTCAGTGGTTTGGAAGGTCATGGAAGGAGGCAGAAGGACTTTTGCCAGGAGAGGGTGATGCTTTCCTAGCTGAGGGTCCCTGTGTTCGATAGAATGGTCATCAGCTGGAGCAGGAGGGGTCAGCCCTGGGAGCAGAGAGACAGAATGGAATTGTGTCATCCTTAAAAATGATGAAATAACTGGGAAACCCTCACAGAAAAAAAAATACCCACTTGGATCTCCTCTAGTCTGGCCACCTTGTGAAGCTGGATCCGAGTTAAAACAAACTAGAGAGGGAGCTGTGCAGGGCTGAGGGGACTCATCCTATCTCAACTACTCGGGATCCAAAAGCGATGGAGCTCTTCTGCCACTTTGTCAATCCCAAAGCTAGCTGAGGTGAAAAGAAAATAAAACAAAACCCTCAGTAAGACCCTTTCCTGCCTCAGACCCTCTCCTGTATGTGCGACATGGGGCCCCCTCTTGCTCCCCTCCATATCCCCCAAAAAAACAAAGGAAGGATGAAATTGTGGGCTGTAAATACAACTCACTCCCTCTCCAGGGCAGCATCTTCCTGGAGCTAGTGCCAACTGAGAAAATGGCCGTGAGCTGAGGGGGGAAGAGGAGATGGGCGAGATGGGGGAAGAGGAGAGTCAGCTGTCCAGGTCTGATTTAAAGACCACATGGAAAGGTCAAACAGAGCTGCTGACAGCTTAACTGAATACTTGGGATGTTTTCATACTGTGGAGCATGCCACGAAGCAGTGTGTTTAACTTCTTTCTGCCTTTTTTTTTTTTTTTAAAGAAATGAAACAAAAATCAATTTAATAAACATTTCTCATAGTGTGCATAGTGTGCTGAACCGCTGCAGTTTTACAACCAGTTAACCTTAACGCCAGGACGCTTCGTGAACCAGGCTTCAAGAGCATGGGTGTTTCCAGCCTCTGGGAGGGGGCCTGCAGGCAGGCTGGGGACACATCCAGAATGGTGCTGAGGGAAGGCAAAAAGGTTGCATGGGAGCAGCGGTGGCTGCTGCAGTGGTGCCCCGCCCCCACCAAGGGAAGGCATCACGGCTGCGGGGGAGTTAATGTGGATTGCACAATCGGGTGACGGTGTTGAAATTCTGGGGAGCTACAGCGGCAGTACCGTGCACGCTCAAGGGGCTTCTCCTAAAGCTGCCAAAAATGGCCCAAAATGCCCTGTGCTGCCATCTGGCCGGGAGCCGCACCGGTTTCTGCAGGTGGTCTGGTAATGCCACCGTTGCTGCCACCACCTGCCCCTCTGCACCATCAGGAGAAAGCCTGGCTGAGAGCGAGGGGGGAGGCCGAGCGCTGTGATCCCACAACTGCCTGCCTTTCTCTGCCCTGTCCTGGAGTTCTCACTGCTGTGTTTGAAGCTGGAATGTCCAGTGGTGACCGACAGTGCCGGTACGGAGAGGGAGGGAATGCCAGGTGAGGGAGAGCCACGTCCGGCTGCCGCAGAGAAAGGCAAGCCCTGCTCCCGGCGGCTGTGCCCGTGCTCCCAGGTCGTACCCATCTGTTGTTCTTTCACTTGTTTACCTGAATGTTAATGGAGTCAGGCATAATGACTTCTGAAAAGAAAAAAAAAAGTGATATTTAAAAACAATAAAAAAAAGAAACAAAGCAAACTCCCTTGTTAGTGGGTTTTTAATGATGTGTTGTCAGATCTTGTTTCTTTCCATCGCGTACAGATTTCTGCCACGTCTTCCAAGGGGACAGGCTTATCTCGTTCTGGTACTCGGGCGGAATTCGGGCTGTGGGGAATGCCGTCCTCGGCTGACCCTCGAGGTGATTTCCCGGGTGCGTGACGCTCTTTGCCTTAAAACACTTGGACTGTGGTGCTGTGTTGTTGCTCCAGATAGGGATAAAATCATTTCTGCCTCTGGAGCTGGGATTAAGTTGATGTGAGTCCCAGCCAGACTCCGGCTGGTGTTCCACAGGGGGAGAAGCGATAGCGGAAACAAACTGGCAAAGCCCAGGGTGTGTCTGGCAGCCAGGGCGTGTGCCTCGAGACCTCAGCCTGGAAGCAGAGCTGGGATATTAAACCTGCTCCGGCTCAAGGCAGTCCCCTCCTTTTGCTCCTCAGTTCTGAGGATTACCACTGCTGTGCTCCAAACGGACGAGTCGCACTTGATGCTTGAGGTGAGATGCTTTGGAGAGGACTGGGCAGAGCGGGCCTCCATAACGTGCCGCGAAGCCAGGCACAGCCCTGCTGTGCCAGGGCATGGGAGGCCACGCGGGCAAACGGCTGCGAGGGGAAGGGGTGGGTGAAATGCTCGCCACCCGCTTGTTCTCATAAAAACACAAGCATGATTTTTTCTAAGCTAGACTACATTGTGATTTTTGCAAGTGGAATTCTTTTCCTTTCCCTTTCCAAAATGTTTTTTTAAAAAACCAACCTTCTAGACTGTTTTTAAGGAGAAGGTTTGGAGTTATTTTTTCCTTTCATGAACTCTATTTCATAAGCCTCTTCTGGGGTATTTGTGTTCTAAGTAGCAATGTGTCTAATTGTTTGCTACTAAGAGAGCTGCAACGAACATGCTTGTGTCCATTCCCTAAAGAGAAGCTGTCTTAGCTCTATCCAAGATTTACAATATTCCCACAGGAGAGGAAAACAGCCATCTCTCCCATGCAGGAGCTGTTCCTGCTGGAGGTTTCTGTAAGGAAGGGGCCCTCGCTGCTGGATCCTGGCCACACCGTCCCCCTGCTGCCAGCTCCGCTTGCCAGGCTGGGTGATGAAGAATGTGGGAACTAGTGGCTGTGCTCACAGCCCTGCTCTCTTTCCTTCGCTGGGGGTGGCAGCGTGGCCCTCCAGTTAGAGGAGAGGAGGGAGTGGGAGCTCTAGGGCCAGCTGCTGGCAACAAAGCAGGCTGTTCTGAAAAACAAACAAACAAACAAACAAACAAAAAAAGGTGAATATTTCAACAGCCTAATTTACTGGTAGGGCTGGGAAGCTGTGGCTGTGCCGGAGAGGAGGCGAGAGTGGGAAAGCAGCTCCCAGTGAGGGAACATCGGTCATCAGTGGGTGTTGAAGGGCAGAGGGAAACAATTAACTACCAGACCAGCTCTTGATTAAGCCATACAGAGGCTACAAACGCCAGGTCCGGTAGGTACCACGCTGTGCAGTTAACTAGAAGCATGGTGCTAATCCATGTATTTTCATCTGACCGCTCCTCTCGGTTTCAGCCTGGGGAGCATCAGGTTACTCCACACCAGGCACAACCGACGCAGGAGGAGGGCACACAAGTGCTGTTTGGTGCCAGCTCTTCAGCCAACCTCTGGCAGCGTGTCTGATGCAGGCAGCCTGACGCTTTCACCTCAGAGCCCAGGGATGTGGAGCAAACGGAAAACACTGCCCAGCCGCTAAAAATGCTGCACAACTGAGCCCCGTGTTGTTTTCACACTTGCAGATCCATTAGCGGGTACATAAACTTCACAGCCAGGCATGCTAGAGCAGACCGCCTGGCATTTCTCACTGGATTTACCTGACCCAGCTCAAGTGCCAGTGGTTGTAAGTAACATTTCTAATTAATCACACCTCTTCCTTTAAAAAAGAACAACAAAAAAATGTGTTTCTTGGCCCTGCTTTGCTTGGGCATTCACTGGTGTTTGATCCCAGCTTTGCAGAGTACTGAGGCGGTGTTGGTGCTAGGCCAGGTGGGATGGTGCACACCCAACACCCGGCTCTGACTGCATGGGGCAGATTTCCTCCAGCAAGGGCTAGTGGCCTTAAATCCGAAGCCCTGTGTTGGCTACAAAGTTGTGTTGGTTAATGAAGTTCCTACAGGTCATGTTCTAACAGGAGGGCTAAGGAGTTTTAAAGTTTTGTCATTTGGGTGGTTTTTTTTTCTTAATGCCAAATCCAAGGCCCTCATCTGGCTCCAACACCCTCTTTTAGCCTGTGGCAGCCTGTGGCAGTTAGGACCAAGAAAGAAAAAAGAACAAATCACCAAACTCAAAAATTAGGAGAAGGGTTTTTTTTAGTACAAATATTCTGCAGCAAAATCAAAATGAGCAGTGGAAACAGTTACCGGATGGGGGTCAAAGGACAGATTTATTTGCAAGAAATGAGCGGGAGGTTCCCAGTGTCGGGACTGAGACTGGTATCCATCTGCACACGCTTGCTCCCACATGTGGGGATGCGATGGCCTCCTGCAGAGGCATGGGGCCACCAACTCTGCGCAGAAGCTGGCCCCTTGGAGCCCCTGCTGGATGTTGCCCACTTGGCTGGATGATGTCCTTCACTGCAGTTCAGACCCATCATGCAGCCCTCTCACCCCTCCTCAAGCCACTCTAGTTCATGCCAGTGAGGGGAAAGCGCTTTACCATCTGTTCGTCTTCAGAGTCTGACTCATTATTTTTATTTCAGCTGTCGCCAAGCAATAGTGAAAATCCCAACACACCAGCACATCCACCACTGCAAACTGTCTTGTCCTCAGCCACCCAAGAATAGGCAGCTCATCCCCAGTTCTCCATCGTGCGCCATACTAAATCGGCATAAAGACAGGAACGAGCAGCAGGGTGCAGTCAGCTTCTGAAGGTGACTTTGGTCACCACACACAGCATCCAGGCAAAAGAAATGGGAACTCATAGCTTCTGGAAATGGGAAAATGGGGCTTGGCCCTGAAGGCCCACGTCCACATCCACAGGTGATGGAGATGGTGGAGGTGGAGTTGCCCTCTTCTGCCCCTCTGCATTGAGCCAGGGTTCAAAACAAAAGGGCACGGTTGTTTGCGCCAGGCGATGGTGCACCCTGCTTTTGTCCAGCCTTACAGAAACAGGACCACTGTTTGCTCCACATCCTTCTCTTCCCTGCTCAATCCTACCCACAGAGGCTCCCTCTGAGTGTGTCCCCAGCCCCCCAGGCAGTGTTATACAGCACTCATAGCCTTCACCCATGGCTCACTCTTGGTTTCCTTTGCCTGTTTACTAACCTTCTCTGAGCCATTCCTGCCCGCCTACCAGCAGACTCATGTTTTCCTTTCCTCCTCCCTCAAGCCGGGAAGCCACTTGAATGCCTGTGACCGCACTACCATATGTGTATACATTAAAAAAAAATGGGATCACCAAATGGGGAAACACCTCTAAAGCTGTTGTTTTAAAGCTACAGCACGACTCCAGCCAGATGGAAGACATTTTGCGCTAACCTCGTTGTCGCTGCCAAATGTATCTCCAAGGCAGCCCTCAGCCCCCAAATTACCATAGTTAGCAACACTCCCTCAGGCAGAAGTACGTATTTAAAGCCTGACAACACAGTTCAAGTGGCTGCTGTTTGTATTAGGGATGACTCACAGGGAGGCCCTGCTTGAAGGGAGCCAGCGAATGCTCCTTGGCCACAGCCATCAGCAAAGCAACCAGTGATGCAGCAGGGCTGGGGGGCCATGGGGGCTAAATTAAAGCGCTGCAGAAGTCAAAGCGGGGCGATGTGGCAATTCCTTCTTTTGTTGCAAAAAGATGGCATAGATGAGCTTGGCTTATACTCAGACCTACAGCGACTCCCTCAGAGCAGGGCCATCTGAAGTGGTAAAGGTTCAGGCACTGTGTAGATATTAATTTAACAAGGAAGTCCCAGGGCCAGGCAAGGCAGTAAGAGCCCGAGGAGCGAGACCTGTGAGGTGCTGAGCCATATGCTGGCACATTTCACTGGCACCACAAATCCTCCCACCTCTTCTTAACATAAGGAGAACAAGGTAAACATCAAAGCTACTCAGGGAATTTATTTCCACTTAAAAGTTAAACCTTTGGCTGAAAGAAGGGGAAAAAAAATAAATCAGGCCAACACCAATAAAAAATTTTCAGACAGAATTCCATTTCTTGATGCATGCACAAAAAATGTTCTTCTGGGACAGAAAAGGGAAAAGATTTTTTAATGGATAGTGGGTTTATTTTCTGGTTAGAAAATAAATACATTAAAAAACCCAATAACAACAAAAAAACAACTCAAAAAAAAAGATGCTTTCTCTGAAGTATTCACTGTGGCCAAGTCCGTCTTTTCTGAGGAGGAAAAAAACTCTGCCCAACATGTTTTTTTCCCCAGACTGTTTGGTTTGCTTTTTTGGGGGGGAGGTGCGGTATCGTGCCTGCCTCCCCAGCCCCATCACAGCGCCAGGCAGCTGGGGGGTGTCTGTCGTGCCTGGGCCAGCACCAGAGGCTCTCCGAGGCGCAGAGCGGACCCCACACCCTCGCCGGCGCCGCCACCTCCCCATCTCCTCACAGGCTGCAAAATGGCGGCAGAGGGTCGGGCGCGGCGCACGCTGGGAGCTGCAGTCCCGCTCTGGGCGAGGTCAGCCCCGCTGTACGGCGAGCCCATGACAGCTTCCCTGCCCCGGCTCTCAAAATGTCCCCCGGCCGTGAATTGGAGGTGACTACAGCTCCCGGGACGCAAAGGAAAGAGGCGGGGCAGAAGTCACCCGCTTCCCGTCCCGCCCTTCCCGCGCTACCCGCTGGGAGCTGCGGTCTCTCCGTCAAGTGCTGCCGCCCGTGGGGACTCTGCGCGTACTCGGTGTCCCAGCGCGCCCCGCGCGGCGCCGGGGAGAGNGAGGTGTGGGGCTAGCGAAGAGCGCAGCCCCGGGCCACAGAGGCCTGCGCGGGTGTGTGTACCCAACGGGATTCCGGCCCGCGATGGGCAGGCAGGACGACCGAGCTGTGGGATGCACCCGAGATGCGGGGCAGGACCGTGAGCTGTGGCATTTCAGTCTCCCTGAGGTGGGGTGTGAGCTAGGGCCCGGGGTGGCGGCCTGAGTGAGCCCCATCCCGAAGAACTGGGCGGTGGTTGGCACAGGGTGGGTGGCAGGCCTTGCCACAGTCTGCGATGAGGGCAGGCTCCTGGCCGTGGTGTGAAGTGACTGAGGTCTCTGCTTTCCTTGCAGGCAGCACGAAGACACACACAGCCTGTTTGAGTAATACCAACATGGAAGAGTCCAATGGGGACCTTCCTAACCAGAGAGACACCATCCTGAGCAAGTTCTGCTGTGACCACCTCATTGTAACAAACGTGTGAGTCTGTTTGGTATGCTGTAAGGGTCAATTTGTTTGGCTACTAATGCTCCTAGGTCTAAAACAGCTCGTTAGTAGCAAAGTTTTTCCTTCCCATGTAACAGACATTCACAGGCTGTGATGAACACTTATACTGCCATCTGAAAACAGGCATTTAATACTGTTCATTTAGTAGTGGTTTACTGCGTGTGTGAATTACAGTTTTATTTTTTTAAAACCTCTGCTGCCTTACAGAATAAGGTTGGCAATGTGGATGTGGAGACCAGGTGGTGCCTGCCTTATTAGGGAGTGTGTTCTTTTGCCAAGAATCCAGGAATATCTACAGGCTTTTATACCAGCATGAGTTTGTCAGATTTAGAACTTGGTTCTGCAGCTTTGGATGATTCAGGGGGAAGGAATTATTTTTAAAACTACATTTCCAGTATTTTAATGGAAATGTTTGTTTTCTAGGGTGGAAGTGCTGAGATCTTTGGTGGCTTTAACTGACCCCGAGGAGGGAAAGCTGACTCAGTCTCAAGAGAAAGTGAGTGGCCAACAGACTTTCCATGTCTGTTTACTATATAATTTCAGAAGAACCTATGATTAGGTAGTTGAGCATATTCTAATAATATATTAGAACTGTTTCTATAATTCACTTTTTTTCTATGAGCTGAACCGAGGTGCATATTTGCCAACTCTATTTCTGATTGCCCGACGAGTGGTATTGTGATGTTCAACCACCTTGGCTCTGTGAGGCTTCCCTCACGGAGGCAGCAAAGTGGTTGAGGTGTTCCAGCCGCTGCTGGAAGTCAGGCTGCAGATCACTCGGTCTTTTTCTGACTGAAGGGCCAGCTCTTGCAGGCCCTTAGTGACACTCTCCCCTTGTTTCTGTGCACGTGCACGGCACGTGCGGTTCGTTTTCTTAATCTGTTGAGACTGATTTCTTGAGCTGCCTCGTTTTCTGATTCCAGGAATCTGATTCTTGGTAACGAGACAAGAGCTTAAATGCAAGGAAGGAGCAGAACTTGTGCTTTATATCACTTTAAAGCAATCCTGATGTATCTGTGGCTTCCCTGCCACTGTCCTTTATAACACACAGACCGTGATGGTTATTGGGATGGGAGGTACTGTGGTGAATGCAGTAAAGGGTCCTAGTGGCCAAAAGAAAGTGTGAGAGGTGAGGATGTGTTTTTTGGATTTGTACAGTATAATAAATGCAGGGTGTAGTTTGGAGAGGTCACTGCTGTCTCCTGAAAGATGCGCAAGACGGTTATGGGGCGTTCAGATTTGCTCCGAAAGTTTATGCTCATCTTTTAGTAATTGGACCTGCTGTAAGCTTTAATGAATTTTGGCGTCCAATGCCATTTCTGAGTACTTCATATTCTTGTACTGAGTCTTGCATGAGTCTTTAATGTGCATTCATTTCTTAAATCATGTTTTTATTTCTAGTAAAATTACTTAGGAATCTGTGAAGTTCAGCTGCCTGTTATATTGCAGTAATAATGATTTTGCACTGCCCAGAATGATAGTCTCACAGTTACTTCTCATTTTACAGTTGAATTTTTATGCTCCTTTATATTCTAGGCACTAAACTCAGTGGGCATTTGGAAAGCTGCATTTGCAGCTGTTTCGGGACCTACCTCAAAGACCTCAGTGGAGTGACAGTCAGAAGATGGGAGATCAGGATGCAAGTGAACCCTTTCTGGGAACAGTGGCTGGTAGTGCCACAGACTACGAAGGAGCTCTGCCCTCAGACACGGTGTCGCTCAGCGATTCTGATTCCGATGATCTGGGGTTAGTAGATGAAGCAGAAGTTGATACAATATCTCCTGAGGAGCAATCTGTAGATGATGGGGACTGCAGATCAGGGGACACCCCCACCTCTTCAAACAGCAGTCACAGGTCTCCTGTCCAGCCATTCCATCTGAGGGGCATGACTTCTACGTTCTCTCTCCGTAGCCAGAGCATCTTTGATTGCCTGGAAGAGGCAGCCAAGTTGTCTGTGCCCTCAATGTCTGAAGATAATGTTGTCGATGGGAGGTTTAAGCGTCCGTTGCCTCCAACCACAGTTTCAGGGAGCGTGGTCCCAGAAAGCCTGGGAAAGCAAGACAGACCAGTGCAGGCTCCCAGAACCTCTCCTGCAGTGCCTGACTACGTGGCACACCCAGAGCGCTGGACCAAATACAGCCTAGGTGGAGTTTCAGAGTCTAATGACAAGACTAACAGGGCGGTGGCCATGGAATTTCTAGCAGGGTTGAAGAAAAGGGGGGAGAAACAAAGCTCAGCGACCCAAGAGGCCTACACTCCGTACTTCAACCAGGACCCTTCCAGCTGTGGAGCTGGGAGGATCGTCTTCACTAGACCAGCAAAAAGGAGTGTGGATGGACTGGAAAAGAAAACATCAGCTGGGGAAGATAAGAAACACATGAAAACAGATCTGAAAGGAAGGTCTCATAAGAAGACTGATGACTCGAGGGAGGAAGATAAGGTAGAGCTGGGGCACTTAGATAGTGGCAGTGGAAAGGCAGCGGACGAGGAGGAGTGCGTGATGGTGGGGGACCTGAATGCAGAAAGTAAGCGTAGTGCAAGGTTTAGTGGCGCAGGGGAAGAGCCATTGGTGGAAACAGTTGGATTCCATTGCAGTAAGAAGAAGAATAGAAAAAATTTCCGACCAAAAGTAGACGATGAAGGGGAGGAAGAAGAGTCCTAAAGGATGAAGCACACTGGAGACATCCAAGGACCTGTATTGTCTTTGGATATGTTTGTGGTTTTTTCTCTTTTTTTTTTTTTCTTTTTCTGGTCTGGAAACCATGTGATTGCTCTTTATCTAACGGTTTGCATCATAGCCACCAAGAACAATTCATATTGTTAGAAATTAAGCTGCCTGAAATAGACCCCGTACTTTTTGTTTGTGAGAAGTCTGTGGGCACAGGGTAGTCGCACCCTAGCAGGAGAGTCAGGTGTGCTCTGTTTCCTTGAGTAGCTCTCTGGGGCCTGCTCTTGTGCTAAAGCGGCCAAAGAACGAGAGGTGTCGGCTAAAAGGCTATGAGTCTTCCTGCTGACTCCCACATTTAGAGCTGTTCCCAAATCCTGGAGAATGTTGGAACAAAAACAATGAGCTTACTATGTAGAGGTTTGTAAACAATGAAAATAAAGCCTAGTCTGCCACTAGATGAGATTTCTCCTGACCCTGTCCCAGGGAGGAAAGCTTTTTTTTTTTTTTTAATACATCCTTCTCTCCTTGCCATTGAGAGTAACAGCACAGTGGTGCCCAATCAGAAGTTTGGAGGGTCCAGATGAGAACTGGCAAAATCAGTATGTTTTAAAGGTTGACTCTATTTTCCTTATTTAATGTTAACATGATAAAAGATTTTAAAGAACACCAAGTTTCCTGCGGAGAGATACAAGTGTGAGTCCATCGTGGTGAGGACACGCTCAGGATGGCTTCAGCAGAGCCTCACCACATTGAGTGTAGCTCAGAATTCACCACAGCTTCGGTTGTTACGCTGAGCAGCAGCTTTTCCTCTTACTGGTGTGATGCGGTGTGATGGTTCTTGCCCTGCACGTTTGTGTGTCCTTTCCAAGTGGCAAGTTTTCCACATGGACTCTGCGTGTGAATTTGGTGGGATTGAGGTGTTTAAACAAAAGCTGGACGCTTTGTTATTCTTGGGGATTCAATAAACTTTCAGTTGTAGCTTGATTTCTTCATCTCTGAACAGTGCTGACCAGCTTAGCTATAGGAGTTTAAACAAAGACTCGGTTTATTTGATTTGAGAATTGTCTTGAAAATCTAGGATGTTACTTGAGGCTTGCCATCTTGTAACTTCGCCCTCAAGTCTTGTATTTTAGATTCTAAAATTCACACTTTTAACATTTTCAGTCATTTTACAATATCTAGAGAATCACCTCGTAAGATGTATCACCTCATACAATGAATAACATTGTAATGAATGTCAAATATATTCGTTTTTCCCATAGACTGTTGTAAAATTTAACAAAGATTGAAAGATAAAATTCTTTGAAAGGTTATATGATTTGAAACTCCAATGAGTTCAGGTCATTTTGGGAGCCAACCCCAGTATTAGTATTTGTATCCGTGTACTTCCTCAGAATTTCGTGCTAGATGGTGCTTGCTCAAACGCAGATGGATATTTGAGGAGGTTATTTCTTCTGGGCAGGTGTCAGCACCTCACCAGTTACTGACTGGTAGGCCCAAATCAATTGGGTCTTGGTGTTTGTGTTTGAACAGATGCATCTTCTGGCTGCAGAGGCAGATAACAATGTAAAATGAGTAATATTGCTCCTTCTTTTGAAGTTCATCTTTTGATTTTTAAAAGCCAAATGCATTTTCTCATGGGTATATAATTTGATGCACAGTAATTAGTTGGTCATTGCTAAATACATCTGTTGTTCCAGTGCACCGGAGTAGGACGTAACGATTTCACGTGGAGAGATTTCGATTTCCAGTGAATAATTAATGTGCTAATCACAACTAAAACAGTACCCATTTCAGAATGGAAGCTGCTGCCAAGAGCAGGACGTGCTGGTTGTACGATACCTGCTATTTCCTACCCAAAACCGCAGCGCAGTACGCTGGCTGGTTTTGTAACTTCTGCTTGCCTAGAGAAGAAGGTAGGACGGTACCCAAATCCTGTCACTGTTAATGGGGTCACTGAGCTCTGAGGCACAACTCAACAAACTGGACAAATGCCTATTCTATCAAGACATCATAACAAGATTAATACTTATTTATAAAAGGCTCATGTTGGAAAGGTATTTTTGTCAGATTTGAGATTTTTTTTTTTTTTTTTTTCTTTTTGAGGAAGGTTTTCTGCACCCTACGTTTGTGTGGCTGGGAGCCGTGTTGTATTCATGAGGAAAGGATGTTCGGTTGAAGCTTATCTGTGTATGAAAGAGCACAACCCAATACTTCGCCCTTCTGATGCTGTTTATATTATTCCAAAGAAATCTCCCTTTAAATTAGGGCAGTAATGTTGATTTTATTGGTGTGTCTTTTCATACAAAGTTCTAATAAAGCCAGATAGCTTTCATCTGCTAAAAAGGCACATGGCAGTTTAAGTGATAAAAAAATGACAAACAGGCAAAATTCCTAGTTTGTAGGAAAATTCTCACTACACATTCTTAAGTATGTGTTATTTTCTTTTTTATTTTATTTTTTTTTCCTGACCTTTGATAGAGAAAAGTTAAATGAAATCAGAAGTTGTAGCTGGCGTGTGCTGTGTGCACGGAGGCCCTGTCAGCAGCTCCGCTCGGGCACTCACACAGCAAAGCAGCAGAGGCTGGGGGCCGGCTGCAGGAGGGTCACTTGCTTGATGTCTGGGAGGTGACTCAAGCCACCACACGCTGGAGGAGTGTGCAGTAAGGTTCCAGTTCCCGGGGGTGAGTGAGGAGTCCTCACCAAGGAACAGCAGCGAAGGAACACCTCACAGAAGGAAGCGCGGGAAGAGGAGGCGGTGAGTGCAATTGTCTGGGGGTTATAAGAACTCTAGGAACTGTTTGGATTGTAATAGTTTGGTATCCCAGGCCCTTTCCTGTGGAAACTTTTTAATTTCCTTTCTAAGCAGCTCAGAAACATGAGCTTGCTTCCTTGACCAAGGAAGTGACTTGGTTTTTAGTGCGTAAGCAATCACCCTGCAGCAGGGAGACTCCCTTAAATGGAGAAGCGTTGCAGGAATTGGCAATGGTGACTATGAGTTGAGGGTGTGGGAACTGGAGAACTGAAAGCAGACACAAAACAAGGTGGTAGAGTCGTCCTGGAAGGGGAAGTTTTTAGTGTGATTTGTGGAATGGTGTTTTGGAGGACAGACCAAGCGATAATACGGGCAGGAGAGGAGAAAGCCCAAGAAACTGGAGGAGGAAGACTAGGAAATGGTCAGTAGTGTCAAACATTGGCAGTGGATAAAGGCTTTGGGACTTCATGAGATTAGGGTTTTACTTCTGCAGCAGTTCAGTAGGACAAAAGGTTTAATCTGAAGAAATGCAAATAAAATTTAATTATCAATATATATGATGTCAGCCTCAGATTGTTCTGCACACTCTTCTTTTTCACTGCTTTCTGGCAAGGGCACTTCTGCGTTGCTGTTCATCACACCTGATAGGATTGTAAAAGCCACATGCTTGTTTAAACATCTTATGACAAGGGGCACATAATTGCCTAAGAAACTTTAAAATGTTGACGATAATCTACAATAAAAAGATACTGTAGATTCTATTTGCATTTGCTCAGTAAATGATAAAACCAGGTTTCTTTATTTTTCAACTAAGTTGCTGATTTTTATGCAGTTACAGTATTAAAATGTCTGGGGAACATGCTACACGATGGGATTTCTTGCTGGAATGTTGATAACGAAGCAGTTTACGTATGTATTTTATAAGTTTCTAACATAATGAAGTCAAGTTTGAGGTTAGTTTGGGTCTGAGTGATCTGGTCTGGTCATGTCATGACTTTGCTGTGCTTCCAGCTACTACTTTTTCCCATGTAGTATCTGTGTGTTCATTTAATAGGTTTTGGAGGGCTTTTTGTGTAATAGACAGAAATAGGTAGATGTTGAAATAGATCATTAAGAAGAATATCCAAGATCTTTATTGTGTTGGATATCCTGCGGTGGATGAGAAATAGTCTATCTCTGTCTCGTAACGGTGTGAACTCCAGAGTGGAGCTCTGGGACACAGGACACGATTCTGAACTGACAGAAACAGTTGCAGCTCTGAAGGCAAATGAGCTGTGTTGATTAAAATAAAGTAGGAGGCTTACTCCATTTTTATTTTTAATGATTACTGTTAGCCCATATCAAACATTTGGGTAATACTTCTGGTGGTACTATCTCATTGACACAAGAAACCCCCAAGACAACACTCAAGAAACCTTGTGGCAAATAGTTACTTACTTGCGTGCTTAAAGTTTGGTGAGATTGTTTTGACTCACACTAAGCAACAGTCCTTTGCCTAAAGCTTTTAAATCTGTTTTGCACAAGGTAACCTTTTCATCCTGAAGTATGAATATTCTGCTCCTTTTTTATGTTCCCATGACCTCCAGGTACCTCCATATGTGGTTCTTTTCTGAGATTTTTTTTTTTTTTTTCCCTTGCATTTTTTAACTAAATTTTTCATCTCAATTAATTAGTGTTTCCACCATTGTTTTCAATACTTACGTGTATAGTTTGGAGCTGGTTCATTGCGAAAGAGGGTGGTTTTGGTTAAAACTTCTGCCATCGAGGAGATAACAGTTGTACAGTAGCAAATCTACAAAATAGGTGGTGGTTTTCTATGTCAGCACTTCATTCTTAAATTTGCGAGAAAGGTAATATATGCAGCCTCAGAGATACCACTTATGGTTTTTTTAAATAAATAAATAGTTGAACTGTCTCGAAGAAAGATTTGTATTAAATTCCTTCGTGGTTTTTTTGTGAGTATATTGCATTATCTCCAGCTGGCACAAACTATTACAGCATTTCTTGCGTGTTCCTGTTGGACCTGTATTTGGTGTTAATATTGTTCACTGAATAGCACGACTTTTTTCAGGAAGCCATAAAATGGATAAGAAAGGGGAGGGAAACTGCAATGGGAGTATTAAGATAAGGAACCTTCAGCGAGGCCAAAATTACACTGGAAAGTTCCAGGGACAAAGGAAACAATAATGGTTGTGGTACGTAGCACATGGTATTGCTGAGCAATTTTCAGACTGTTTAAAAAGAGTTTGTTTATATTTTGAGGGTTTGTCATCAAAAGCTCAAGACGGGGTTTCCTTCTATTATTTGTATGTTAGACACTTCCCTTCAAGATGCTGGTATCTGGTGTCTAAGAAAACTGGAAAAACTGATGTCTAAGAAGATTGTTCTAGGTCAGATCAGACAGAATACGAGTATTTTAAAGCTGACAGTTTTAAAGAAAGAAAAGGTTGGGAGAAGGAAGAGAGTGGAGAGGGGAAGACGAAGCATTTCCTTCCAGAGTCATCCTTACCAAAGGAAATAAACACTTCTCAAGCAGACTAGCAAAGAGAGCAAGAAATGCTGTACTCCCCTTTCTCCCAGAGGTCGGAAATGTTTATTTACATACATCTATCACCAGAAAGAAAACAACAGCTCCATTTCTCCTTCCTTATATCCCTAAACAGTATCTGCCAAATAGTATCTATCTATATTAGGTGAAATCCTAAAGCTGATGTAAATGCCTGTAAAACTGTTACTTACCTGGGCTTCCATAAGTTTAAACCTCTTTTCTTGTTCTTTCAATCCACTAAAATATTTAGACAAGTGATCCACTCTGTGGAAACCAAGCAGACACGCTGAGCAAAAAGGAAAGACCTCAGAGGAAATCCTAAACTGCAAACCCTACGTAACTTGATAAAGCCACAGCCCCTCCTTGGCAGTTCTGGGCTGCTGAGACATCCCAGGGCCCTCTTGAAAGTTATGTCCTTTTGAGGTGTTCCTGCAGGTATTTATTGAACAGAGCAGCATTTCTGGGACACCCTGAGGCACCTGTTGCCCAGGGACTCATAAGCTCACGCAGATGATGGCCGCTGGTCAGCTTCCAGGGAGGGAAGCCTGCTGAGCCGCAGCCGCTGTGGAGATGGAGAGCAGCAGGCAGGAGCCTTAGGTCCAGCTCTGTCTCTGCAGCCACTTATGTGCCACCTGTACCAAAGGTAAACTGATCCTGGAGTGAGATCTGAGGCCACGACGTTTTTCATCAGCACAGGGGAGATGAACCGTGAGCCACCTAAAATTTATACCAGCTTTCAATTTTGGAAACTGACGTGACATTCAAATCCCTTTTTCCGTGCAGTGCAAAGGGACTGCGTGGAGAACTTCCATACAGTGCTTCTAAATCCTGTTGGCCATGTGCCTTCTGCATCCTTCACCCCTTCTCCCATCAGTTCCTTATTCTTAGCCTCTGATTCCCCATAGGCCCCCCCAAATCCCTCTGCTTTCTCCTAACTATTAGCAGGTTATGTTCCATTGAGGTGCCCGTGAAAAAGCTGCCGCTGGGAGGGTCTAATGCGTTTTGGGCTTGATTCAATGCAAAGTTCAAAGAATCACTTTGTGAGAGTTTCTTAAGGTTTCAAATAGCCACTGCTACTGTCTAAGAGCAAAGATAAAAAGACAAGTTTAGTGGTGTTCAGCTGAACGTTTTCCAGCCTCTGCTATACCTGAAATTCAGTGAAGCCAGACTCTCCCCTCCAAACGGTAACTTCATTTACAATGGACCATCTTTAAAGCTTTCTATCTAGGAAGAATATAATTTTGCCTTTTGTTTGAAAGCAAACATACACCTATTTTTTGTTTGGTCTCAGAAATTGAGCTCTCACTCCTACGGCTTGTCAGTGATCTGCTTACGAGAATGAAGTGCAAACCAACATAATAATTCCAAATTATTATGAATTAGGAGTCTGTGTAGATAAGGGAGAAAAGAGTGTTTTCCAAAAATGTCCTCCAGTGCGCTGTTCTAGTCTCCAGCTGTTCTATGAGTTACACAGATGGGGGGCTGTTCTGAAAGAAAACAGCCAGCACAAAAGCATTTCCCTGAAACTTTCTTACAACTTTAACACTTGTTTCACACTCTATTTGAAGTCAGTTTCATCCTAAGAAGATTTCACAGATGTGAAAAGGTTCTTTAAGGTACTTTGCTGTCTGGTTTTCAGTCTTGCCTTAGATGTTTCTGTTTTCCCTGTAAACCTCCAAATAATAGCATGGAACTTTTTCTTTAGAACACTAAACCAATTTAAGTGATATTCCTAGTGGGGAGATGTCTTAGAAGTACTTAAATGGAACCTCACTTAATTAAATGCTATTTTAAAGCTTAATATCATTAATTTCTTCGGGGAAAACCGCCTCACGCCATAGTGCTGTAAATAGTTGTTCTGCTACCTCTGTGGACTGAGGGTAATTCAAGATATCTTAAACTTCCATTCAAAAGTCTATTGTATCCCTACAGGGGCTGAATCTATACGTGCGCTGCAGTATAGCAAAGGAACTATTCTTCCACTGTTCCTTCATCAATATGATTTGCATTGGGCTAGAGCTTACAGGTCTGCGTTCAAAGTTGGCAGCTTGCAAGATACGCTCATCGTGGGGCAGAATAACGTACTTATTAGATGTGGCTTTCAGACGTTCTTCATTGCTTTCTTTCCTTTCTTGTTCAAGGTTTACAAGATAATTTTCTTTTTGCACCAGCTCCCATGTTATGATTTTTTGATCTAGGCAAACTGGAAGATTTCTTTCTGCAGGGAAAAAAAAAAGAATTGAGAATTTTATTTTACTCACTTTTATACCAGTAAGGAAAGGCTGCTGTGCTAATGAAAAATGAAGTCTTCTTGTTGCAGGCCCTTTGCCTTTGCAGAAGGGACCGTTTCGCACTTGGATGTGACTCCTGAGTTTTCTAAATAACAGCATGGACCAATTTCAACTCATTTACAACCTTACTGGACTTCTGACAGATTTTAGCCTTAAAGTATTTAATGAGAAGAGCTTTATGTTCAGATGCATTTTATTATCTAAGCTTCTTTATTAGAACAATTATAAATGGGAAGGACAAACTGTGAATAAATCCCTCCATTTTGAAGTATAAAGCCTGTTGTTGTCTAATGTCTCAGCCAACAACAGACCTCCTTTCACAGACTTATTTTGAAAGTAACATATTTCCTAAAGATCTGTAAAGGGCATACTTGCTGCATGCTCTAAAGATTACTGAATCTATAAGCTGAGCAGTCAGGTAACTGCTTTTCTAGGGAAAAAAACATTTTGTTTTTTTTTTTTTAAAATCTTCAGCAATATGCTTTGATAGCCATGAGTGTATGAAAAGGAGCTTAGTCCAAAGGATCTGAATCGGTCCAGTCTGACAATAGTTCTGCTCCAAAGCCCATTACCAGCCTGTGCATGAGGGGTAAATAGGCTTAGCATCAGATGCTACTGAATGGGCCAACAGAAGGCCCCCAAATGCCTTCTGTAATTAGCTGAACTTCATCTGCCTTTTTAGTTATCTTTTGAAGAACCACCATTTCTCTAAGCATGCTCGCACTCTCCCTCTCTTCCTCTCTCCATGTCTCTGTACTGGGAAATTCCACTGATCCTAGTAGATTTTTAGACTTGGTGTATGTTTTTAGGATTGTCTCTGCTTAATAATTACTAAAATCCAGGAGCAACTGAAATAACTACTTATTACACCTATCCATTGTTATCTCTTCAGAAATCAAATCCTTTTAACCAGTTTTATAGCAACACCTTTGTTGTAATAACTGTGATGCATAAAGAAGCACATTGTGGGAAGCTGTTTATAGTAGAAGATATGTTATAAGCCTTAATTTTTCATTTGTACGCTCTCGGCACTCTTTATTAAATATAAATTGTGATCCTTGGCTTAAGGAAATCGTAATTGCTCCTGTGTTCTGCCTATGCAGCATGTCCTAGGAGAGTGTCAGAGTGCCTCCCGTTGCTAGATGTTTGTAAACAACTCACCCAGATGTTCTTTTTTATATTCCATTTTGTTGAAGATTCTCCTGAGCACCAGAATTATGTGGTTAATAATGATAAACGGTGGTGCTAAGGCAGGCCGGCTGTGATACTCGACAATGAGGTGGTAGCGCTGAATTTTCCAGAAGATATCTGCATTGCCCTGGACAACTTGAAAAGTGTAACTGTAATTGGGGAGCGGGGAGGAAAGTAGACAATTGTTTTTATTGCAACAAGATGAAGCTTATTCTAAAAAAAAAAAAAAAAGGAACAGCAAGCTCAGCAAGTAGCATGAATTTAATCTAAAGTTTGTGCAAATTCTTAGATATTAAAATAATCGCAGCTGCAGTCTTCAAATGTTAAAAAAAAAGACATTACATTTTTTTTTTTTAAAAGAAGAGTAATTCCACTTCACTCAGGCAAGATCAGCAAACATACCACGTCAGTTCTTCAATCAAATGAACCATTATTAGCTGTGCTGACATCGAGCGTTTCCCCGCTCCCCGTGCAGATTCTCTACTGTCAGTCTGCCAAATTTACAGCTGCTTTGCACCTGCAGCACAGTCAGGGAGACAGGCTCTTCGGTGCATCTTTCATTGAATTTTTAGCACTGAGAGAGGCTTCTTTTCTTCTCATCTTCAATGTGGCTAGAGTAAGGATGATGAGAACTGAAGAACTGCACGATCAGAGAGTCTAACGATCAATCCTTACCTAATATTAATCAGGAAAATGACTAGAGTTCCAAAATGAATGGCCAGCAGCAATGCAGGAAATGTGGGTGGGAGCCTCGGTAAACCTTTGCAGCCTCTGTCGTGATACTTGCTGAAATCACTCTTACCTGAACATGGCGATCAGGAGGTTCATAAGGAGAACATTGGTGACTAGCAGGAAGATGACCAGCAGAAGTATGACGAGCCAGTTGGCATAGCTGTTAGGACATGATGGCAAGTTCTCCTGCAGAATCTGCAGTGGGTTAAATGTACAGTTCCTGGGATACGTTAGTGATGCTGCAAAGGAAGACAGAGGAATGAAAGAACAGTTGTGACAAATCCTGCTGCTATGTGTATTTCTTAGAGTGGAGACAAAAGCTATGCCTTTTGGTGAGCAAAATCTCTTTCAACAAAGAATGGCAAGAATTACAAATTGTTCCTGAAGTTTGAAGTAACATGTTTCAAAGCTATTCCAATGCAAATAAAAAAACTGGAATCAATATCTATAAACATGTATTTTTAAATTTTTTTTTTTTTTTTTTTTAGGAACGAGTGATAGGGATGAATTAGTAACTTTACTGCTAAGATGTAAATCAAGGACAATGCTGATATTGATCACCAAAATGAAGTTTAATCTTGACTGTATATAAACAGCAGCATAATTTTGTTCTGAATACTTTGCAGTCATTAAAAGCTTAGACTCAGTATTTTGGTAGTATTTTTGTACTGCCCTTGTTGACTACTAGCAGGACAATTGTACTGACAAAGCTGTAACTGGCTGGTTAGTGATATTCAGCAAAGGAAGATGGTATTGAAGAGGCTGTATCCTTTTTAGACTAGTTTTGAGTTTTCAAGTCAAACCACATTTGACTATTTAGCAGTTGTGTTCCCCTACATACTTATGTCTTCACACTCCTCATACTGGTACACATGATAGAGGAGAAAACTCAGTGAAAGCTGTGAACGGGGTTCCTCATTCTAAATTTAAACTACTTTGTTCCTCTGAGCTTGCAGCTGAGGTTAGTAACAATGGTTCTACTGCATCAGACTAGAGGCCTAGCCCTGTATCCTGCCTCCAGCTATGAATTGAATCCACACATTTAGAGTAGCATAATGATATTTACATTTCTGTTCTCCACTTTTTCCACGAATAATTCTTTTCCCCACTGCCATAATCCTTAGGGCATGCAGTTCTATCAAAGTTCACCAGAGCTGGGACTGCCTTCGCCAAGAACATTACCTTGTATTTATCTACACTGTATTTCATTTGATGGTTTAGCAGTCATGAGGGTCCTCTGCAATTCTTAGGTGTCAGCTTTAGTCTTTACTACCCAGTGATGTAGTTTCGTCAGCAAATTTTGTCCCCCTCATTACCCATCTCCTTTTCCACATATTTCATAAAGATGTTTAACAGAATAAACCCCAGAGGCCCCAAGACAAATGACTCCCTTCTGGAAGTTGCCCATGTAATTAATTCTTTTTTTCCTCCGTCTTTTAACCAGTTATTTATCCAAGTGAAGACACTCACTGGAGTCTCAATGGAGAGAAAACACATTTCTAGGGAATAATGCATCTGACCTATTTTCAAATGAGATGAATTCTATTTCAGAAATATTTGTTTCTCTTCAATTACTTTAATGGAAATAGGAGTGACAGATTGTGCTGTGCATGCTTACACTGTAGGCATTTGAAGTTAAGTGAGATGAATCACTCCCCTGCTCTCTTGTCTCATTCAGGCGTTTTTGGCTTTTCTAAGACAAATGCATTTTCTTCTTAAGCAGACTGAACATGAAAGATTGCTCACTGGTTTGCTTCTGTCTGTGGGATTTTTTTTTGGTTCTGTCTATATTACCTCAAGTTTGAATCCTGCTTCAATATTGCCACTGATATTTAGGACTGTTAATTCTGACTAAATGCTCTGCCATTACTTCAGATTCTTTGGGAGAGGACCTGTTCTGTATTTTCCCTGCTTACTGATCAGAAATGTTGCCTTTGAGCTTTTATGTCCAAGTATTCTGTGTCTTGTGATCATTTTTATGTTGTCTTGTTTGAAACGTTGCACATAGGCACTTACTGGCTTTATTTAATTTGGGCAGCTTTACCTCCAGAGTCAATATATGCTCTAGAAGAACATTTATTCTAAACCCTAAGTGTTTGCTTATGGGCAGAGCCGTACTGCTCTAACACTGTCACCTTAAACTACTGCCAAAATCAATGGAGATGCTGTTATTTCAGTTTACATAGGGCTATCTGGGTCTAGGTTAAACAGAATGGAAATGGATGGAAGTCAAAGAAGGTATGCCAGCCTTCAACACTGCAAATCCTTCAGTCACTATTTCAGACAGCTTGCTTAAATAGGGCCAACACTTAGCTTCTAATATAATCCCACAATGCACGTTATCTGTGAAAGCTTTTGGTTTGAAAAAACAACAACAAAAACCAAACCAAACAAAAAAAACAACACTGGGAAAGAGTTCCATGCAAATGAAGCGTGCATTCAGAACCGGCCAAGTTAGGGGGAAAAGAAGTTTCCTCACTGTCTATTTCATCCAGTGGAATCTGGCCAAATATCTGAAGGTAAGGACGATAAAGCACCCTTCTGAATATCCATTCCACTTGGATGTCGTTGGGATGAAGTAGAGCTTGAGTTGTCACCCCATAGGCAATGAGCCACACACTCAAGAAAAATAGGAAGAAGAAAACATCCTTCATCTAAAAAAGACAGGGAAGAGGAGAAAAGGAGAAGAGGTGACTGTAACAGCATAGTCAAAGAACAGCAGTCTTTCTACATAAAAACCACTCAGAAAATTCTGTTTCTTTACAAGCTTGCTTAGGTTAAAGCAGGTGGAATAGAATACAGTTCCGCACACAGAATTCCTCTCTTGATCTTGCTGTTATCATATTGTTCTTGGCAAGTGTAATCAGCACTTCTCTTTGATAGCTTATCTAGATAAAGGCAGGTTCTAAATTAAAACCTTGCTTTTCAATCATCTAACATTTAAAAATGCAACACATTTTATCCTTTAAGTGAATCTCATTGTACCATTTCAATGCAGACTTTCTGTGAGATCTGCTTTCCTGTGAATTACAAGAGTTCTGCTGCAGCAGCAGATGGTGGTAACGGTGCTCACTAGTGGATCCTGAGCCACTGATGGCGCAAGCATCGAAGGCTGCAAGGACCAGGTAGCTTCTGCCTTGGGTTTTCAAACTAAGTAATACATCTAAGGGATTGTTTTCAGGACTTCCTGCTTTTAAACATTTGTGTTTCCCTACAGAAGCAGAAGTAATTGAATCCTAAAACACTTACTTGGAAAAAATAAAATCTAGTGTATATATCAAGCACAATAATTTTTCCCTGGTGGAAGAGGAACACTTCATCCTCTTCCCATCTCATCTGACAGAGTTCATTAGGGACTGCAGATTCATTTCAATTAGATTATTGGATAGTGCAGTTATTCGACAGCAAAGGCATTTCAGGCCTCCAGAATGTTATTTAGAGTTCTACTAAGAAACGCGGTATCAAAGCCAGGCAAGACATAGTTGATCTCTCTCTGCCTTCCACCACTCTGTTGTGTTGTCTGGATGATTTAAAATTTAGCAGTGCAGGACTGTAATGGTGTCATAGTTATGAGAGAAGTGGCAAGTCTGGAGAGCTTTTTTCCCAATCTGCAGTCTCTGTGGATGGGCACTGATCTACCATTGAACTGCCACTTTAGCACCTTCCAGACTTGCTTCAGCAGCTCTGTAGCAAGGTTAAAAAGAAGATAGTAAGACACAATCTTGGATTGCTTCTCTGTTTAAGTAGGGGAAATGATCTTGCCTGAACCTGCTTGATGAACCTTTCAAGAAGGTGTCATTTGCTGAAGTAACTTTTACTATTCTTTGATCTGATGTGAGGTTCAACACTGAACTACCAAAACTAAGCTGCTTGGATAGGGGCAAGATGAAAGGTCTCAGTTCAGGGTTTTGTCTAGGCTGCTGCTGATGCTCTCAATTTCATCTTCTTAATCTATTCATTATCTCATACAACCTCAGCTGTCAATGCAGTAGACACATGACCGTATTTTTCAAGGCTTGCTGTGCAGCAAGGAAGGGTTAGAACTGTAGATCTGACTTGTCCTTTTACAATAAAACCCTGCTAATGCTGTAAGCTAGATAATATTCAAGAACAAATATTTATTTTCCATTTACCCTTTTGCTACTCCAGGCAAATGTCATGTTAGAGTTCCAGTTATTGCGTTTGTAGACAAATCCAAATAGTTTGGTAGTAATGTTTATTGGATGTATAGGCTTGTTTAGACTGTAGGGCTTTTACTGAGCTCTGCTGTGAGTCACAAATCAAATATTTGGAAATTCTGTAATAGTGCTTGCAATTAGAGGAACTCCTATTAATCAGTTACCATGAGCTAATTGGCCTAGAGGATTAACATGCCTAAATAAAAAGCTACTTCCACATACTCAAGCATAGTAACTATAGTCCTAATGCCTCATTTTGTGCAGGAGTGTGGTAATAAATAAAAATCTTTTATCAACATCTTCTAACATATGCTCACAAAGTACTGGTATGTTTTTATTGTAACTTGGAGCTACAAAGTACAAGTACACACTCCTGTGAAAAACTTGCAACTCTCGTTTTTCACAGTTTGCTGTTGTTTTTTTTCACGCTTCTTGCAAACAACATAAACTATTCCCTCATTCAGTAAATGCCCTGGGCTCTGTAAATGGCCTGGCATCTGCCTGAGGGCTTTGCTCTGAGTGCACACAGTTTAGGAAGTAGGAGGAACAACAGTAAGTCAAAGACACTCTACTCTTCATTTGTCAGATCTGAGGATAAATCATTAGGTAAGCTACAAGGATTAGGAAATTAGGACCAATTCATTACATTATAGAGCTCTTTGGAAGGATCTATTTCAAACTTACTGCATCTAATACTCACGATAAATAAGGGAATATATGCAAAATGACAAGCTCTAAAAATATAAAAATAGATTATAAACGAATTTTCTTAGTAAAGAGAAGATTTCCTACTCCATTTTTTAGGAAGCAGAAGTATTTCTCTGAGAGAGACTGCACACTTACCATCCTTTCCACAATTATGATCTTTGGTCCAAGTTGTTTGTGAATTGCAAATATATGTATCAGTCTAAGTGTGAACACCATAAAATCAATGGCAAGGATTGTGCGGCCAGCTTGAAAAGTCGAGTTCAGCATCCTGTAGAACACAGGAAATGAAATATCAGCTCTCAGCAAGAGCTGCTGAGAACTATCTTCTCAAATATTACACTCAGAGTCTGGGCACAGCCTGCTTAGGAAAAGGCAAGTGCCTCAGGGCACTTTACATTGAGTAAAAGTGATTACCAAAACCAACAAAACAAGAACTGAGTTTTTCTGTAGGTGTGTTGAATAGACCAGTAAGTCTTTTTTGTGGTCTCTGGGGGTACTTCCACAGAATTTGAGAGGCTTTTATTGCAGAAACACAGCTCAAAGCTTGTCCTCACCTGTAGGTGTGAGCGTACTGCTGACACTGACCACCTCCCACGGAACCAATACAAACCTGCAGGTTACCCCGATTACGAAGAGGAAGAGAGCCACCACATCACATTTATTCCAGTTATCCTCCACATACAGTTTAAATTTTTTCATTAATCTTGTGTCTTCATCTGTATAGAAACTCTGAAAAGAGAAATAATCATTGGTATTGATCTGTTATCAGTTTCACTATTTCACTGGGAGTTTTAACGTAATACCTTTTGCCTTTTTCTCATTCGTTGCAAAGAGCAAAACCAAATTCAGAAAGAAAAGCTTGAAAACAAGTTGAGTTTACTGTCTTAAAACACAAAAGTTGGGTGAAAAAGAAAAAAAATGCAGTCTTTTTATTCTTGGGAGTTTTTGAGGAGTGATTTAAGATTTTTTCAGCATTTGGGCTGTTAAACAATACAAGACCTTCCAGTCAAAGTTCAGTTCCTAGACACTTGTATCTAAACAACCTGAACAGCTCTAGGATTTGTGTAGCAGAGCTGTCATTGAGAGCATGTTTTGTTGTCTTAGACAAAGAGTTTCTTAATTGGATTTTAGCCTGGCACTCTTCATGTTTTACAGGTTTATAGTGAAACAGTCTTTGATTCAAATATTTTCCATGTCCTCCTGTGGTTATGGCCTGGCTGCCTAATTTCAAATAAATGGTAACAAACTGGGATCCCCTTCACTGTCCCTGTTGCTTAAATAATGAACACATATTTGTTCTTCTTGAGTAAATATTTATAACTCCTTCTTTTGTGCCTAAAGAGAACAGCTTTGTGCACCCGCAGTTGGTGACACAGTGGCACCATTGTGTTCACACATTATTTCAGTTATTGAGCTGAGGACGTTCCAAAACCAGCAACTGGGAGAGTAATGGAGAAGGTCTGTTTGTTTGTTTGTTTTAGAAAAGCAAACCAAAAAGAGACCTGCTAATGTTTTGAGTTGAGCAGTGTTTTAGGAAAAACACAAATAACTGAATGAATTTACTTGGGCTTTTTTTAAACAGTTCCCAGCTGCAGAAGAATCTGTTGTAGATGTAGAGTTGTCTGCTGTTTTTCCAGGTGGAGAATATGACTTCCATTATTTGAGGTGGGAGGGCCTAATTCTGAGCACTGAAATCAGAGAGATCCTTTGCAAAGTCAGTGGCACCTGGATCTTAGTAGCCCGCTTGAGTTGGCTGTGGCTGGAGCAGGAGCAGGATGGAGAAACAGAAGTGGAGCTACAGATTTACATGGTGGAGGCAGAGCCTGCTCTGGGAGAGAGCGGTGGAGTGTTTCGGCTATGGTGAGTTCTGTGTTGCTTTTCTGTGTGAAACTACACCTGTCACTTGAGATCTTCAAACCTGCACAGTTACACAAGTTGTAAATCTACTCAGAATATTGCTTCAAGTTTTACTGTGTCACTACTAGGATGATGTAGGTTACTAACCTGTCGGATTTCTTCCAAGACGAGGGTAAAAACCCAAAAGTAAAGTATAATTTCTTTAGCAGATGGACCCTCAGGTGGAGGTGGTCTAAAGTCCAGTAAAAGGACATAAGTAAAAAGAAACAGAAAAGCAAAGTACATGATAACATTCCCCATAAACACAGTTACAGGGGCACTCCAGAATTTTCTCCACCGAGTGAACATAAATGTTGACCGTGTTGTGTTTTCAGAAGGGTTCTGTGTTTCCAATTTACTGTTTCCTCTGCAAAACAAAAAGAACATAGGCTTGGTGATTATTTCCTAAAATTAATTGATGGGAATAGGCTCAGTATTATTCTGTGCCAAGCTTCTTGTAAGACAGTAACAGGCAGGTGCTGGGGGTGGCGAGGAGGAAGGCTGTAGAAATCTGAGCAATCACATTACTGCAGCAGAAACAAAATCAGAAAGAATGTTTCGAAAACCAAAGTCGCATCAGATTCATATTCTTGTTATTTCAGTTTTGATGAGTTAATTTGATTTGTAACTGTATTGTGCTCCTCCTGCATGTGGTACAAACTGCACAAATACCCGAGGAGAGGGGAAAGGGGGCCTAACTGCTCTCTATCATCATAGATAATAGGACAGAAAAGCAAATGGCCGATGCAGTTTGTAAGTCAGCTCTTGATTATTTTGGCCTTAGAAATTTCTTGCAATGTTTGTGTGCAGACATTCTTGTTGGTGCTGTGGCTTTAAGCAATTTAACCTTTTGCCCTGGTCAGAAGTGCGGAATTGTACTAAGTGTGTGTTTCTTGACTACCCTTGCTGAAGTCTGAGAGAACTGCTGAAGGAATACTTCAGTCCTTTACACAGCTGGAAGTGCTGGCATCTTGCCCTTTATGATTAAATTAGCATAAATTGCAGAAAAAGTACTATGGAAGCCTTTTAGCAGGGAAAAAAAAACCCAAAACGGCCATATGAATTATTTATGAAGCTAATCTTTCCCTAATGTGGAATTACACAATTATTTTGGTAACTGAAGGGAAATTTGACCTGTACCTCTACCCTTGTTTTTGCTGTGTTTTGGAACATGAAGTGCTATCTAGTGGCACTAGAAATTACCCTGTGCAGAAAGCGCGAGTTCCCTTGTATCCGATAGCAGTCTGATCTTAGCGTAAAGTTTTGTTTCCACATAAATTGCTCTCTTGTGTAAGGTGAAGATATTATTGGAGTCTTCGTTTTGTGATTTGGACTCTGAGAGGCGTGGTCTTCAACACTAGGGTATGTTTTCAGTTTAACCTCACAAAAAATAAATGACGACTCCTCGCTAGTTTTTAATTTCCCCTGACGTTCTTGCTAATTATTAAATACATCTGTTACAAGGAAAAATTTCTCCTCACAGACAGACTTTTCTGTCTGCCTGACTCTGTAGTACTTCTCAATTTATGACATCATAAGATACATTCCCATGGTAACAGGCTAATATCCTGAAAGGATTGATACTCCTTACTTGTATTCCCTTACGCTTCCTTACTTGTATTCCCTTACTCTTCCTTACTTGTATTCCCTTACTCTTCCTTACTTGTATTCCCTTACTCTTCCTTACTTGTATTCCCTTACTCTTCCTTACTTGTATTCCCTTACTCTTCCTTACTTGTATTCCCTTACTCTTCCTTACTTGTATTCCTTTCTTAAACCTCACTTGCACCAAACACACAACTTCTTGCCTGGCAAGCATTAAACAGGCCTTGTGATGGTTCATCAAGTCCTGCCTAGCAAGGAACAAATAGGTCTTGGGATGGTTGATTAAGTTTCCTGAGGACCATTGATAACAGGAGCTCAAGTTGTCAAGATAACACTGGTGTCTTCCTCCACTTAAGATAAACACCTGGGAACTAATTTAAACTAACCATCTTAAAGGATCCCGAGGCTGAAAGTTGGATGAGCTAACTCCATGACCACGTACGGGCAAAAGAAACCCAAAGTTCAACTAGCGAACTCTGGGAACAAGACTATGCATGACCACTGGTGGGGGAAAAGACCCTAACCCTAATTTTACTATTGCATGCTCGGATTATTAAAGAATGCTGCTTAATAACAACTTTGTTGTTATTGGGTTTTTATCTCGGAATCCTTACCCAGCTGCACCTACCCTCCCGCCTCGGTGAGGAGCGTTACAAAGCAAAGGGGTTTGGAAACTCTGAATTTTGTATCAATCCTAAACAGATCATTGCAGCTTCACTGTAAGATGGTGAAATAGATCTGGGAGGGAGGGAGAGAGCCTCTTTGTTAAAATAAATTGCTAAGATAATAGCAATTGGAATGCACAATATAACAACCAAACCACGCCTCACTTGGGATATGGAAGTGCTTTATGACATTGCTTACAAACAGCTCCCAAGAAGCAGATGCTCTTACACCTATCTTACAGGTTAGAGAGGGAGAGAGAGCAACTCATGATTTTCTCCAATATACTGGCAGGTAAATGCCATGGGTAAAAATAGAATCTAATAACTCTGGCTTGGTCCAGGACTTCATACTGCAGGTGGTGCTTCCTTGCTGCTCTTGTTCACGTATCTCTGAAGTTCTCTTTAAATCATTGAAAAGCACATGCTTAACACAAGGGACCATTGAGCCATTAAGAGGACATCGTGCTAGTTAAAACTCTTCCTATCCTAACTTAAGCCCTTTTGGCCTCTCAGGTTTTGGTAATGAACATGTGGCAGAGGTATAGGGTGGGATTCGGAAGCTCAGAATCACAGCTCTATGAATGACCGTGAGGAAGTGACAAAGTTTTTGTGCTCAGTTACCCATTTGTGCAATGCTTTCCCTAAATCCTAAGTCTGTTATTGTACTTCAGGTTTCTCAGGACCCATCTCTTAAACTATAACTGAAGAGCACTGCTATGGTTGGAAGCTGACTTAATATAAAATTCTCAGGTACTAATCTCTTCAAGTACTTCTGTTGCTGCCTTTGTAGGAAAGCATGTAGTGATGCAGTCAAATAATGTAAGGTCTTGCTGAGAACCCTCTTCCTGTTCAGCTCAGTAATCTGATAGGGGTTTAGCTCCTAAATCCCACGTATGTCAGCCATCAGGAGCTGAAGGGAATCTCAGGAAGTGCTTTCTGATTCTCCAGATATTAAGCAGATTCCTCGTTGTGTAGGAATTGCCTGCTCAGAACAAGTAAACTTGTATCTCCTCGAAACAGTGACATATCCCTGTTTATTTTCTATATTCCTTTTAGAAGGCAACAACAGGGGCAATCAGAGTGCACAGCACTTTCTGACGAGAAATGATTTACCCAGTCCTTCAGCTGCTCCTTAGCGTTACCTTGTCACTAATTCACAAGAAGTGTCCTGTTCTTTGAATGTTGTCTCAGGAGTTACATTAACTAATGGTCTTAAACTTACCTCTCCTCTTCCTTGGAAAAAAAGAGAGTCCTCTCTGTATCTAAACTCTCCAGCTCTCTAAATGGTTCTGGCTCGTTGTTTGATTGTTTTTCCTCACTGTAAGGAAATAAACTCGTTAGCTGAGAGGTGATGGTTAGCAGGTTTTCACTACTAAATTGGCATTCATAGAGAACGGCTAGCATGTACTTCTCTTGGACTTGCTCCACCAAGAAGTTCTCAAATAATGCACAATCCTTACCTCTGCAAATTCTGTTTATTTGTAAGGAGGAGGCTTACATCATCCACAATATTCAGACAAATGATAATTGGCATTCTTCACAAAAATGGAGCAGGATGCTCAATTTCCTCAAGTTACTTAGGATTTGGGCAGAAATAAACCCCTCAGTCAGTCCTAGATGACAATACCCCAATGCTCTGTTCTTGCTTACTCTTAGGAGCAGCTCAGAGTGGAAGTGACAGAAGCAGCAGGGAACATGGTGTCATCTCTTGTATTTCCAAGGAAATGAAGCAACAGATTTGGAAAGGCTTACTTTGTGAATCAGAATTTAAATCTTTCCATAAAAACTCTGCCAAAACTTCACATTAAATTACTTGAGTTTGTGAATCTGGAAGCCACTCTGACAAGATCATCTTTAGTGATACTGGCAGAAGGAAAGCCTTAAGTCAGCAGTGCTAAACATGTTTTTCTTTTGCTTTACATAGTCTAATAGTTAAGAAACATGTATTTCTTAATAGCGTGCTCTTCCACAATGCCAATTCTGCCGATTTGTGTGCGATTCTCACAATATTAGGAGGCTTTCTTATAATTTAATTTCCTGGATTCTTAGGACTGCCCGAGCATCTAGACTGCTTTGTTTTTTTCCTCCATTCTTTTTGTTTTGATTTTGTTTTAAGAAAACCTTCAGATTCTAGCCATCTTCACTGTGACAAAAAGCTGAAAACTGTGAACTCCAAAGCTATGCCTGCAGAGGACTAACAAAGAGATGTCATAAGACATTGAGTTTGAAAATCCTAATTGATTTCATGTCAGTCCTACGTTTTTTGAGCTTGACTTAAGACTATCGAGGCTTCTGGCTGCTAATACTCCTTTACAATGACTATTTTTCTAGGTAAGATGCTGAGGTTGAACCAGGCATCTCCAAATTTAGAAACAGATGGTGCCACACCTGGAGCTGACAGAATTCCAACAGGCTTTTCTGTGGGCTGTGCAAAATAGAAGGGACCTATGTGAAATTGTGGCAGTGGTCTTTTGAGTATTAGAACGGGCACTAGCACATGACACACAAATCAATGCCACAGAAAGCTGAGTTGGTTAATAGTGGTGCAGTCCTGTTGATACTCTGAGGTGATATTACTGGTTTTATCACTTAAATGAGAAATTTTGAGTCTAGGCAATTTTTATGGCTTATCTTTCATCCCTTGTTTGTTTCTTCCACCCAAGTAAGTCTGTTTGTACCTGAACGCTATTAAATTTGTGTAGATTAGGAAAGGACACCAGAATCCACAGATTAACCTCAGGATCTGTGTGTTTGTAGACATGTCTCCCCACCACATTTTTGTCAGGAAGGCCTGAAAGTCAAGAAAACAAGAGATGGCTTTAACATCACAAAACCATACATACAGATGAAGTACACATATGCTGTGTGGCTTCTAAGACAGGGAATGTTCTGGAAGCGTAAGGAGCAGTCACAGCTTCAGAGCAAATGGGCGCTCTGCGTGTCCTTCTGCAGATGTTGGGTATGTAAAGAGTTACGAAGAGGACTGTGGAAAGAATAGCAAGTTATGCGGAATTAAGCAACATCTGTGGTACTAAGAAAGTGCAAGTCAGGCACTGGGAGCTAAAAGCACCATCACTCTGCATTTAGCTCTGTGTATGTGGAGAGAACTCGGGTCATGAGGGCAAAGCTGAACAGTGATTTGATTTAACTTTTATCAATGAGCTCTTCTTTGAATCTCAACAAGGAGTTACCTCACATCTTGGAGCCATTTCATTACGCCTCAGGCAGATTTAAAGTGCTTTATGATGCTTCTCTGTGAGCAAGGATGGAAGAAAAAATCACAGTATGGAATAACGTCTAAACCTTCTCCTCAGCCCACTGGTCTGTAGGCCAGCTGGATGAAAGGGAGAACTCCATTGCTTTGTCAAGGATGTTATATCACATCCTCTTGGTAACGCTAGGGAGAGGACAGAGTCTCCTCTTCGAAGAAAGCCTCCTAGACAAATACATTTCATGGGGTTGTTCAGTTGCTGGGCTATCTTCTGTGTCCGACATCATGCTTAAAGGCTCTGGGGTAGAGGTGGTGAGGGAAGGGTCTGTAAAACTTACCTGGACACCGTCATGTGCAAAGAAAGACTTTGCATCCGCTTCTGTAGCCAGCTGAAGGCAGGTGGTTTTGCTCCAGTACTGATTTTTCCTCACCAGCAGAGCAAACGCTCTCTCCTCACTGTTGTGGTAGCATTCACTAAACAATTCTGCCAAACAAAGGAAACATAGACAAAGAGATCTTGTAATTTAAAAGAAAAAAAAAAATTAAATGGCTGTAAGGCAAAGCTTGGTGGCAGCACAGCCTGAACACTGCCAGATGCCCCTTGTTGCGCCAGTCTTCTGCAAGGCTGAACACGTTGAAAAAAGCCTGAGAGAGCTAAGAAGAAGTGGGAGGGAGAGAGGAATGACATGGGACACAAGAACAACTCACTGTGGCTTAATGCATGTGTGTATTGGTGAGAAAAAAAATAATTGTTGTCATTTAAAAATTCCCAGTATTTGCAGGAAGGTGCTGGGTAAATATCTCAGTAGGTCCCTGTCACCTCTATCTGCGTGCTCCCTTCTCAGCCTGGGGCCTCTAACAGGTTTGGTTTGTTGTTCTTTTTTTCCTGTTGTTTGATCCGAGGAGACATTTTTCTTTCTCAGTTCTTCTGCAGACAGTGTAAAAGACTTCTTGGAAACAAGTCAGAATTTGTCAGTCCCTCATCTGTAGCTGCCTCAAGTGGAGCTTTAGGCAATATCAAGCAAAACTGTCTTTCACGGGTGATCCTCTTACACTTTGAAGGATGAATTGCCACGCTGCCCCCACTCTCCTGAACAGACTAAATAAAAGGAACAGCTCAGCTTTTGCTTGTAGCTAATAAATCCTTGGTTTTAAGGCATACCTATTGGACGTAAAATAATACTAGACTTGGTAGAGTCTTGTGGTGTAGTTTTGTTTTCAGTGGAGCTTGTCATGGAGCTCAGAAACTACGATAAACAGTTCCCAAAGTCAAGATTTTCTCATTAGACAAGATCTGACTTATTGTGTCTGTTTTATTCTGCTAATTCCCTTGATTATCTGGGTACCTTTCCTAGGCCAGCCTACACCTTGTTGTTACACTGTGAGTTCACCTGAAATAAATATATGGACTTCTTTTGCAGTTGATGTAGTATTTATCACCCTTGAAGAATGCTTGCTCTACTTAATATTGCCAACGTTACCCGGGCCAGAAATTAAAAGCGAGGATCTGATCTAATACTTATGAAAGCCAAGGAACAGACTTTGGTGTATTGGATTAGGCCCTGTAATTCCATCGCTAAATTGCTTGAGCCCTGTGATTCGATGAGAACCTGATTTTTCTGTTTTGTAAATAATAATGGCCCTGTGAGAAGACGGGTAAATGTGATCTGTGTATAAAGTAGCAACGACTGCACGAGCCTTCGGCTGCTTGGTGTACTTGCTCGAAGGGAGAGCAAGAGCCTCGGCATTTCATGTGGGATGCTTTAAAGCCCTCTGCTCACAGCAGTGCAGCCTTCAGGTAGGTACTAGACTCAGATCAGCAGAGAAGCTTGTGTGTGGACATGCGTTTTGAAACCAAGGGGAGAGGCCCTGGCACTGCGGATGCCTGAGCACTTACTGCTGTAGGGAGGGGTGGCTTCTCTGCTGTGAAACCAGCCTGAGCCTCCCGGCAGCTTTGCAACACCCTTAGCCCTCTTCTGGGTGAGGTAATCTCCAAGTATTTTTAGCAGCAAAGACAAACCTTAGAACTTGTTACGCTGGTGGCCCTTACAGAGCAAGCTTGATATTGCAGGAAAACCATGCTGCTGTGAGCCTGGAAGTGGTTTGGGTTATTCTGCCTTAGCTGAGAGAGTTGCGGTTCAGCTTGGAGGAGAGAAGGCTCCAGAGAGACCTTATTGTGACCTTTCGCTACTTAAAGGAGCCTGTCAGAAAGATGAGGGCAGAATTTTTCGCGGGGCCTGTTGCAACAGGACAAGACATGTTGGTTTTAAACTAGAAGAGGGGAGATTCAGACTAGAGAGAAGGAAGAAATTTTTTACACTGTGGTGAGACCCCATCTCTGGGAATATTCCAGGTCAGGCTGGACAGGGCTCTGAGCAACCTGCTCTAGTTGCAGATGTCCCTGCTCACTGCAGGGGGGTTGAACTAGATGATCTTTAAAGGTTCCTTGAAACCCAAACCATTCTATTATCTTGCCCATCACTGTAACACACCTTGTACCAAGATCAGACGCTTAAAATACCAACGTGCTGCAAGAGCATAATTTCTTCCAGGTATCCCAGGGAACACTGTCTCAGACCACTGATTTTGCCAAAATGATTGGTTTTTAACTCCTCCTTCTGTGGTATTTGAATGTTTGAGACTTCCTGTGCTGCAAGGCTGTTAAATTATTCATCATAGCTGACCTTTTACGACTAAACCAGTAATTTTTTTCACTTGCTTATCTTCCAATGACAGTTACTTAAATTTTTGATGCTCTTAAGAAGGTGGCGTTACTTACCAACAGCGAGCTGCTCATACTTGGCCTCTTTCATTATACGTGCTACTTCGGTCTCTGTCTCCAGACGGGACATCTCTTTAAGGATTTTGCAGGCTGCCAGAGCTGAAGCTACACCCTCCTGACCCTGTAGAATTGAAAAGGGTGCGGCTGTTACACTAGAGGGCATTTCTGAACTGAGGAGAGCTGACTAAGGAACATATCTAACAGCAGCAGCAATAGAAATTCATCCATGTCTCCCCTTTGAAGAATCTTCCCTCAAATACAGACTTGAAAGTGCAGAATGTTGGTCAGAATGACAATTTTGGCGATGTTTTACTGAATTCCAGCATGGTGGGGGTTGGAAAGGACCTCTGGAGATCATTTCACCCAACCCCCCTGCTCCAGCAGGGTCACCTAGATCAGGTTGCCCAGGATCACAATGTCCAGGCGGGTTTGGAATCTCTCCAGAGAAGGAGACTCCACAATCTCTCTGGGCAGCCTGGGCCAGGCTCTGCCACCCTCACAGGAAAGACGTTTTTCCTCCTTTCAAATGGAGCCTCTTGGGTTCCAGTTTGTGCCCGTTGCCCCGTGTCCTGTCACTGGGCACAACTGAGAGGTGTCTGGCCCAATCCTCTCGCCCTTCACCTTTTAGATATTGATCAGCATTGATCAGATCCCCTCTCAGTCTTCTCTTCCCCAGGTTAAACAGCCCCAGGTATTTCAGTGTTTCCGCACCACAGAGATGCTCCAGTCCCCTCAGCATCTTGAGAGCGTCTGCTGGACTCTCTAGTATTTCCCTGTCTCTCTTGAACTGGGAAGCCCAGGACTGGGCATGATACTCCAGATGTGGCCTCACTAGGGCAGAGTAGAGGGGGAGGAGAATCTCCCTTGACCTGCTGGCCGCACTCTCCTTCAATCTGAGAATTGAAAACAACATGTTGGGATAGTTCTTGCCTTATAAAAGGCTTATAAGGCTAGAGACTTCTGGGTTTGATTGACCTGAGAGGGGTCGGATTTGGGGTAGCAGTCAAAGACTGAAAGGAGAAAAATGCATTACGGAAATGGAGCAAAACAGTCTCCCAGCACCAAGACATCTCAGACATGACTGTGCTGAGACCCTCATGAGGAGGTATGGGAGAGGAGGGAGCACAGCTGGCAGAGCAGAAGGGTGGCACGCAGCAGAGACAACGTGCCTCTCGTGGCAGTGCTGCCCAGAGATGGGGCCCAGCGAGGTTCCGATGTGTCTGCACACACGCCCGCCCGCTCCCCGCCCGCAGAGCTGTGCCGCTGTGTGGCCTTCTCGTGCTTTCCCCGAGCGAGACACAGCAGCGCTGGGAAGCTCCAGGATGGAGCCTGATAGCTGTGTCTGGCTCTGGAGAGGGAGGGAAGCTACAGCATTGTGCTCCAGATGCCCAAGACAGGGCCTCGATTGTGGAGTATTGTGAAACGGGTGCTGTTTATGCCAGCTTGAAGCTCAGCCTTTGAGAGCGTAATGCTGTCGTTCCCAACTCAGGCAGCACATGAGCTGAAGACGCTCGATTGCACTGGCTTTCCTCTCGTGCTAGAACACAATCAATCAACTTATTGTAGAAGGAACAAAGCTGGAGACTGAGTGCAGTGAGTCGTCAGCAGCGAGGAAGAGGAGAGCCAGCGCTGTGGCCGAAAGTGACCAGCAGGGCTTTGGCCTCTGCTCGTTTACACTGGCTATGGCTCTGCCCTCCGTGCCAGGCCCTCTGGCCCCTTCTGCCGTGAACCACATGGAGATGGAAAGCCCTATAAATGCCACATTTCATATTTTAGAAACAAACCTAGTTGTCATCTGAGCTGGAAGGCTGAGCAAAAACCATCTCGTATACTTTAAATATGCCAATGTTTCACCTGAAGCAGCTACAGCTGAAAAAATAAAAGCTTACCATAGCCCAGAAATAGTTTGCCATCTTGTGCCGGTTTTGAAGTACTGCCCACACAAACAAGTCCCTCCAAGGATTTTCACTTTTCTGATTCATATCCAAAGGTGCAGCTAATCGCTTTGTATTCATTTTATCCTGAAATATGGTTTGTAGAAAGTAAAACCTGCTTTGTAGTCTCATTCCATGCAAATGACATGATCTAAGCTGCTCTTGGCCTTGACGGCTACTTCATATTCTTTTTCTTTTCCTTTTCTGTAGGGCTGGGAGGTAATTAGCGTATTTTGCACTGAATCAAAGAACCCTTGTGTCCCCAGTAGAACTCAATATGTGTGAGAATGTTCTGGATGAAACCGTGAGCCCATTGAAGTGGATGGTAAAGCTCTCATTGACTTTATTAAGGCCAGGGTTTCACTGCTGGTGTGTAATATCATACAGGACAAACCTGTGATTAGCTAATGGGAGCTTGCCTTCAGTTATATTGGATTCTGCTCAACTACCAGGACATGGTTTCAGAGAAAAGGGAACAAAAGGCATTTTATTTCAACAGAAAGAAATCTCAATAAGGTCCTGTACAGGACAAGAATAGAGTACATCAATACCCTTTTTTTAGCCTTTCCTTTGAGAAACCTTCCCCTTATGCAGGGAATATTTTAAGTAGAACACTGCTTATTCCTTTAGTATTTGATAAAAAACTCTCCAGAGGACGTATGACAATTTAGGTCAAATTCTGAGTTTGAAGGATATTGTAAAACTGCCTTTATATCTATTGTGATAACTGGAAGCAGCCAGAGTGATGTGTTTTTTATATATATATATATTTTTTTTAATAAAACAAGTTTTTGCCAGGATATATTTTTTTAATCACTTAAACTATGTGATTCTGTTCGAATTTATTTTAATGGCATTTTTGGGGAGTGTTGGTGGTGTTCAGCTTGTAGTGAGATATTTAATCAACTAAATGGCACTGAAAACAATGCAGGAGACAAAGCTATCCTAAAAGCCTCATCAGTCTTTGTAACCACTAGTTCCTGACTTGAAGCAAGACACGCAATTTAGGATCAGTGGCATTGGCGTCCCAGTACAGTGATACTTTTTCTGTTGCTAGTAATAATGGAATTGAGTCACTGGTGGCAACCGTGGGAAGAAGCTTCTAAAGGAAAAATAATCGTAATCAGTGTAAGCTGGTATCTGAGTTTGGCCTTATTTGCAGCACTTGGTTTTAGCTCATTTACTGCCAAATCTCACAGAGGTAAGTGAGTTTTCAGGGGCAAATCTTACTTTCTATGAAATTTCTCAGTCTGGAGTCTACTTAATGACTTCAAAGGTATTGCCCCAAATTGTTCATCCTTGTGAACAAAGAAATTCTGACTAGACTAAAACTTAGCTTTTCATACTACTAATTAACTGAGCTAGGCTTTATCAAAGCAAAAGAGATTGAAGCTCTTGAGTGAGAATTATTATTTTTTTAATTTATTTTTTGGTTTAAACAGGTTTAAGGTGAAACTAGAACTTGGCAAATATCAAAAGGTTTAATTGCTTAGTTCGTCTAAAACTTCTCTTGACGAAACGTAACTTTTATTAGTGACACTTCTCTATACATCTCTGGTTTGAAATCATGCATATTATTTCCAATACTCTTGCAATAACTTTGGTACTTACTAGTTTCAATGTTAAATACACTGTGAAAATGCAAAAAATGATATATCTATTGCAGAACTGTGAACAGTGCACTGTAGACACTTCACAGTGGTACCCAGCACATTTTATCCTTGTCCTATGTTGACCAGGGTACTTTCCAGGGCCACTTCACACAGTCATTCTTATTTCTTGCTGTGTGTTATGTTGCTTAATAACAGGATTATAATGATCTAAAGGCAAATATAATGTACTGCACATTTTTGACTATCCAATCTACTCTACACGGTACAAATCTGGAAATAGTTTTACATACAGAGATTACCGTTTTCAGACCTTGGATTGAAAATGGTCATTGCCTGCTTGTCTTTCTCCTAGAAAATACTGGTTTTCAAGTACTTCTGCTTGGAAGTTCTGCATGAGAAATGCAGACTGCTATTTTTACGTCTAATTACTCCTTAGTGAATGTAAACATATCTCTTCATATTCCCCTTACATCTTTCATTGAATCTGTTCTTACACACATATGAGGTTTTTAAGATCAACAAGCATGCCAGAGTGAGGAACGGTCTCTGGAAGTTGCACTAGAAGACTGTGAGATACAGGGACCTCTGCAGATCCTGAAACAGAGGCTATATCTTAGCAGTGGTTCAAGGTACAATAAAATCTTCAACAAAATTTCACGTGCAGAGAGGAAGAAAAAGGAATCACAACCTATCCTAGAAATTCCTTTCTTTTCCTTTTTAATTTTGAAATTAAAAAGATCAAACCATTTTAGTTGTGATAATAATAAGATGAAGAAAGGAATGAGAAACTCAAGTAATCGCTTCTTTTATCCTCCCTTTCCTTCCCTGTCCTACCCCCTAAAGGCTGGACCTAGTTAAAATTTTTCAAATTCTAAATTTAGGGGAGCAGGATTACAGTGGAAAGTTGTTACTCACGGATTTTTTCTTGCCTCCCTGTCTGAGGTCTTGATAGAAACCTTTGCATGCATCATGAAGAAAATCCTTGAGAATTCTAGAGACCTCACTGAGAGTGAAGAGTGGGCAAACTTCATGCTGCTCCTTAAGCTGCTGACCTGCCAAGGTCAGCTTGCTTTCTTCATGTTTCTTCAGCAGAAGTTCGTAGAGGAGACATTTCTGAGAAATGGAACAGTAGAGTCTCTGCAGGCGACTATATGTCAGGAATTCGGACATGTTAGCCCCGTTGTCAATAAACAGTTTTACAAATTCTGGTTTGTCATTGACCAGAGCATCCATCATCACTTCCTCCAGGTCACAGGACTAGATTGATGAAGGGAGAAAAAGAGATGTTTTTGAGGGTAATACGGATGGATGAGGAGGGGTTTAACATGAGAGCATGCACATTTTGTTTTCCTCCAGATCAGCAGTGGGTACAATGAGGAAGAGAGGTACAACACTCTTCATTTCTCTGTGACAAAATGTCTATGGAAGTGTTAATGTTAAAGCATCGACTCAAAGAACATGATGTTGGGTACCCACTGCATAGGGTATTTCTACAGCAGTTGTAAACAGTGAGCTCTGCCTTTACCCATTATCATACAGGGGACCAGAAAGACAAATGGCCTAAGGAAGGATACTTCCACTCCCAGTCTCTTAGTGGAGAATGCAGGCAGCTTTGAAAACTGAAGCCTTCTATCAGGATATCCCCATTTCAGTGTCTTCTACATGTTGGATTATACACCAATTGTCCTCTAAGGCAATAAACCCTGGTACCTTCCACTCCACGTCACCATTGAATATTTCACTTTTAGCTATGTCCACTCTATTCCAGGCCACTGCCAGCTTCAGTTCATCCAGATATTCCTGAGCCTCCTGACTGTGGCTTTTACAGGCTGGCAAAAATAGGAAATGAAAAGAAACTCAATACTTGACACATACAGTGTTGGTACTTTGATTAGCAATACAAGCTCTCTTTCAGCTGTCACAGGTCTGTGGATTGCTTAACTAGGAACCTTCACGGCATTTTTTTTTCCTAACTGAAAAAATATTAATATGTTAAAATACTGATTTTTCTAGTTGAGTTCTCTATTCAAACATTACGTTTACATGTCTAGATTTTAAAAGGGACCGTAGTCTGCAGAAAAAGGGGGAAAGGACTCTCTGTTGTTTTTGTCTTGCCTCAGTGAGCATGTAGGAATAGGACGTCTCTTTTTCCCACGCTAAAAACTATTAATACAAACTGAAATGGGTGGCCGAGCAAGTAATGTCTTTTCTTTTAGAAAATACAGTGAAGATCATAAAATCATTCTGGTTGGAAGAGATAATCATCAAGTTCACCCATTAACCCAGCAGTGCCAGGTCACCAGGTCCTTCAGCGCCACATCTATTTCATAAGGGAGAAATGGATTCTTTCTGGAACTAAGGCTGTTCGGGTCTACTTGCATTTTTTTTTTTTATGTTGTTTTGGTTTTGTTTGTGGATTTTTGTTGTTGGGGATTTGTATTTTTTGGGTTTTTTTTAATTTATTTTTTAATGGCTTGTAATTGGAATAACTGCACCAGGATATTTCAGTTCTTCCATAATCTCTACTACTAAGAGAAGCAAAATAAAGTAGAAAGTGAAGTGAAATAAATATTTCACTAAGAATAAATATTTCACTAAGAGTAGTGAAATAAAGGAGTGATTAAAATAGTACTATACAGTAGCATGAGATTAAAAAGGAAACACTAGTGTAAAGCAAGGTTACAAGAGCTGTGGTAACGGCCATAGTTAATTTGTCAATATGCAATCGGAAGGACTCTGCATCAGAAATGAAATCTGATCCAACAGCCAACTGAACTTGCTCTGGATGGGAATGAAATACATCTATGGCATAGAAGTATATCAAATAAGACAAGTATTCCACTGTGCTGTGTTTATTGTTCTTACCTTTTACTAAAGCTTTTAAAATGACTGTGTCTAATTCTTCTGAACCATCTTGCTCAAAGTTGTGCAGTGTTAGAAGATCTTGGTGTGAAATAATGTTCTGAATCTATTTGGAGTTGAAACAAAAAATTAATTTTAGGCATTGTCCTACTGCCATTACTGCCTAAGAATCCTGTGGAGAGCACCCATGCAATATTTCCCAAAAATTTACATTCTAATTGTAAAGCTGAGGTTTGGCAAGAAGACAAACATTATTAGCTTCCCATATATAAATAAGTCCTTAGGCAAGGAGGGAGTTACTGCTTTTTTTCCCCAAACCACCTAGCAGGATAGGAGGAACAGAGCTTGATATCCTAAGAACCAGAGCAGTGCTTTAATTAAAGATCCTTCCTTAACTCACGTTCTCATTTGACTCATTGTCACGCTGTGGCCAGCATACCACTAGTTTTGTTTTACCTGTTCCTGCTTTGACATTTAAGTTTTGCTCTCAGAGTTGTTTATTTAAAAGCATAGTCTCTAAATCTTCTTTGAGTAAAAGTCATCAAATATTGATTTATACAGTACTTTTCTCTTTCCTTCTGCTACTCTATTTATTGAGTTTTCCTTCTCGCAGTGCAGGTGCACTGAGACTTTGTGAGCATCTGGCAATATTGCTTCTAGATGCCCTTCCATCCTCTTGTGTTAGTGATCTGGTGAATTCTCCCTATGGAATTAATATGTGGAACTTTTAAAGCTAAGGATTATGGCACAGATTGCAAAGAACAAGCAGTGGGTCAGGTCGAGTGGACTTGGTTTATCTCAGAGGCACAGAGCGTTCTTCAATCTTCACATAAAGACATTCTCAAAGTGTTTTTTGTTTCTTAAACACTTAAGCATAGTGGTTTAAGTCCAGCAAGCGTGCCTTGAGACAAAGGGTAAGGAAGATTGTGAATCTGTTTTTCTTTAAGAGCACACATAAATGACAATAGATTGGGTAATTTCTGAACACCCTTCATTCTTTTTGATTTATTCGTGCTTGTCCACAATGAGGTTTCCATTTAACAGCTGTGGATCATGAATTAGGTCTCTTCTGTCACAGCTGCACAAGCTCCACAGCTGTGGACTGTAAATAATGTTTCATGTCCTCCAGAAGGACCATGGGGTTCCTGTGTGCTGGCTGTTACTTGAGGAAGGACGGAGCCTTAAGTGTTCAGCAGAATCTCTAGGACAAAATAGTTTATATAATCGAGTGAGCATTTTAACGTTAGAGAGGTATTCTATGACACTTGTGTACCCAAAATGTTCTGAGCAGCTTCTTGTCAAACCTGTACTGAATGAGCTAGCAAAACAGTAGGAGAGAGCTTGTGAAGGTGATGCACGTAATTATCAAATGTATGAGCTCACTGTTACAGTCCAGTGGAGAATGTCCTTCCGCAAGAAGCTTTCCGCAGGGAATTTCTCCTTAAATTGCTTTTCAACAGCTTCTGGTGTAATAAGCTGTGGGTCATTCATAAATGCAGCTAAGATGTCAGATGTACCTCCAGACCCTGATAAGATAAGCCAGGGAGCAGAATTTTCCAAACCGCTGCAAATTCTCTGTAGTTTAAAAAGCACATTTTTAGAATTAATATAAGGAATGAAAATGTTATTCAAAAAAAAAGATTTTTTTTGCAAACTAGGGATAAATATGTACCTAAACTAGATTCACTATGGAGTCAGTCCAGACTCCTCTAAGCTGTTAGGCTTTTCCTGATTCTGTAGCAGGTCAACCATGTGTAGGCCTCAGACTGTACTACTTTTCATGACACATCTGCTGAGCATCCAAGCAACTTGATTTAGACAATGCATAAAAACCTTCCTTGTCCCAGGCTTCCCTCCCAGCCCCTAGCAGTTCGTGGCTCAGAGCAATCAAATGCCAAAAGAGCACTATACAGAAATTCTCAGCTGACCCTTTTGGCTGCTATACCTGGTGATACCTTCTGAAAACTAGGAATAACAACTGTTGTAGGCCTTTGGTCCCCAAGTCACTTTGTTCTCTAAAACTTTGAAAAGAAGATTTATATGTTATAATATGTGATTTTTTTTCAATACCCAAGATACAGAAAATGCTGCCATATTTAGCTTCTAGAAGGAAAGTTCAAGAGTTGACACAATCTTAGTTTAAACAGAGAGATTTCTAATACCAGTGTGTGTTATAGTCCAGCTGACAAAGATATGACAAGATACAGGGACTCAAATCTCAAACCAGAAAACGTCAGAAATGAGTAATTATTGTGAAAGAGGTTACCAGCATTTGTGGCAGAGTCTCATCTTGTGGAAACTTAAAATTATGGTTAAATATCCCTCTAAATTTACTGTAGGGTATTGTTTATCATCTGAGAGTATTATTAAAGAATGCCATGGGGATATACCAGTAAAAGTAAAGTAAAAATCAAAGAGTACCTGCTAGTTAACAGGTTTATTTAAGTTGCAGAACTAGTGAGGAAAAAATCAAACCTGATTCTTTGCTGAAGAAGATCTGGGGTTATTAGCAGACAGCTCTCCGGTCTTCTATCCTACAATGTGTGTTTTGCTCGTGGCACTAGGACGCTCTAGTTTCAAATGACATATCCAGTAAACCTGGCCTTGTGCTCCCTCTGTGCTCTGTGACACAGGCAGTTGTCTCACTGTTGCTGGACAGCACCAAATGATTAATTTTATTTTATTTTATTTTTTTTTTGTGTGTGTGATCTCGACTAACAGCGTAGTATTTCTGTTTTGCTAGATCTGGAGCTGGTTTCTGTGGGCTTGCTTTGGCTTTGGATTCTTTCTTCCCCCTACAAGCTGGCACTGGAAGCTTTAATGATCAGCTGGTGCATATTCAAAAGGAAATATTTCTCCTGAACAAATGCTGACAAATTGAATATTAACAGAACTCGGTTCTTAATGGTATATAGATAGGAATTTTGACTTTATGTAAAGTGCCAATACATGCATTTGTCTTCCAGCCACATTTTCCATTAATTACTTAGCACCAGTGAGTTTATTTTTCTAAAACTGCAAACGGCTTCTTACCTCAAGTGTGCCTGGTCCTCCATTTACCAGTAAGCAAAGCACAGGGATCTCAATGCTCCCTGTTCCTATGAAAGAGATGGTTTAATTTTAAAAATGTTAACAGCTTTCACAAAACTATCGTGGTTTTGCTGACCCCTTGAAAATACTTCTCCTTTTATGTGCTGTTTGGGTACCTACCAGAACGTGAGCCTGTGGAAGGCAGGCAATTTTAGAAGCAAGTGGCCGAGGAAGAGAACAGCACTGTGACCCTAGCAGATAAGGTCGTAGTCTAAGACTTGGGATGAAAGCACCTTTGCCTTGGACATTTTGTGTGATCCCTGGCAAATGGATCACCTTAGTATGCTTCAGCCTCGAAATACGGATGTTGGCCCTTCTGTATGCCACTGTTGGCTTTCTAAGTTATTTATTCACTTTAAGATGATCAAATAATAGAGTAATGGAGCTGCATTAGGGTGCAAGATAAGATCATTAGGTTTTCAGAGAGGCAGCTACCGTTATTTATGTTAAGATATAATTAAAGGAGAAGCTGTCAGTTTGTTCCAGCTGTTTTGCTTGTACAAGAAGGTGTAGTGGGATCCTGGAGAAAAGCCTGATAAGAGAAGGATTTAAGAATATGAGGAGGTTGATAGTGTAGACCAGATACAAGTTGCTAGGAACCATACAGTCTTGATTACTCTGCTTAAAATTTCATTCAGCACAGTTTGATGTGGTGATTATTAATAACACAATACATTTAAATGAAATGCTAATGAAATATTTAGCATGTCACAGCAGCAGGGGAAGTCGGGTCTACTTGCATTCCACCCTTAGCCGCATCCCCACCCTTAGCCACATCCCCACAGGGACCCGTTTATTTATAGATGGTTTATGCTGTAAACACTGAGCTCTGTAATCTAAAGGTGACTATAGATCAGCCTGGAAGAGCTCAAGCTAAACAGTAGCATCAGGAGATTAATAGCTCTTTCAGTTGGGACATAAAGGGCATTTGGTTCAAACGATTTTTTGATATTTTCCCTTGTAGATCTTCCAGCGCAGTGCACAGATCACCATTCACCACTTGTTGGATCAGTTGTGGGATGACTACAGAGATATAAGCCAGATTAAAAACATTGTCATACCCAGACATAAGGTAGAACTGAGCCGTAGCTAGGACATGATTGACAGGTAGCTTCATTTGTTCTAGTGAATGGCATAGCATTACCATACCGCTGCAAGGTGATGGTCTAGTTTGAAGAGTGACCTCTGTGACTATAGGATCCTCAAGGTATGTTTATGGCTTCAAATATTCTTCATTTACCATAGATTTAGATGAAATTTAGTGGGCATGGGGTGGGGAGGGATTCTGACTTTATGCTGAGAAGGTAGAAAGTCCTTAATAGCAAAGAATATTCAGCATATCAAAAAGTTCCTCTGAATGACTTCTCGGTATTTTTTAAAATAGGGAAAACCTACATGACCTTATTAAAGCCTTTTACTTCAATACAGTCACACAGCTTTGCTCAGCTTGAATATGAATGAGCTTAAATGAATGACATCGGTTTTGTTTATAGAAGATATCACTGAATTCCTTATGTTCCAGTGAAATATTTGTTAAATGAGTCAGCATTTTTTTCGGTCAGAAAAATCGTTCCACTGGGATTCATTCAATCAGATTTGGTGTACAAGCAGAAAGAGGCTGCTTCCTAATTGTCAGCGCTGCAACCTCAGCCTCCTGCTACAGTCCTCCTCCGGTCCCTCCTATCCAAGTCCTCAGATAAGCATCCTTTGGGGTGTGTTCCTGCTCTTGGGTACATCTGTGCAGCCACACTCTGGGTTCTGTGATCGAGTGTTCCGTGATGCATACAAGTGCACGTAAGTGAGCTTCCGTTCTATTTCAGCTGTGAGAGTATTACAGAAACCAAGGGAGGCTAAAAATGAATTCTTTCCACTGAAAGAATTCTGTTCTAAGAAATAGGCAGGGTAGGAGGCCTGCCCAATACTCAGTTCTCGTTACAAAGGTCACATAGCATCTAATGGTCATTTAAATTTATGTTGTTTACCCAGGATAAGATTTTATTCTGAAATAAACGTGATTTAATATGTTTTAGAGGGCTTTGGAACAAGTATTTTCTTTCAGTGTGGGAGCAATTCAAGACACCGTATGTGAGTGTACAACAATGAACGTCTATCTCTTGGAGCCCCTAGTCAAGGCATCTAAAGCTGGATTTGTTTTCCATTTGTGTTTTAAGACAGTTTTAGCTACGCTTTGAAGATTGGCTTTGAGCTATGTTTAAGGAGATGCAATAAAAGTCAGGAATTTTGGTTCAAAGAACAGCCTTCTCAGCTTCAGAAGTCACCTTAGTTCTGCTGCTTACATAATGACAGATACGTTTACTTGATCCTACCTGTGTAGATGATCATCCAATTTGAGGATTGGGCTTGCCTTTGATAAGGCCAGGGGCCCACAACTGTCGCTGTCATATCAGTACTAGTCAAGTTAGCACACCTATATAGAGCCCACTTACCACCGCATCCAGTACGCTGTTCTGAAATGTGCTTCTCCAAGGTGAGACGTAGTGTAGTGGTTCTGTCTGGCTCATCTGGTGTTATGTGATCCACCAAAATAAAATGGGAATGGTTGTGGTCTAGGGAATACAGTGGGCCTTGGATATTATCATCTGATTGGTAGCGTACAAGACTTTCATTCTAGAGAGAGGAGAAGAGATGTTACTGGTGTTCTCTACAAAACACAGTCCATGATCTTATGCATTTCATCTCCATTTTTGTGTTGTCCGTGCCAAGCCATAGCACACCACCTTTGAGAACAGACTCTTTGAAAAGGGTAGGGAAGGAGAATGTGTTCTTTCCGGAAGGTGCCAGCTTTGACAGGACTGAAAGCTGAAGTCCCTGAAGTTTCCCTCATGGGCTCTGCAAAATACTTCGATATCAGTCATCATCTCTGGAATGCAGGCATTCATTCAGAGGTTCTGGAAATGTTTGCTGGGCAAATGGAAAGAGGCTATAAGACCTGACAATTGTGGATATAGCTGTCGTGTCTTGGAGGGCTAGAGTCTCAGCCGGTATGAACAGGGGCAAACCTATTCATTTTGGTAGCATTCTGTCCGTGTTTAGCCCAGTAGACAAGCTACCCTGCTATACATCCATATCGATTTCAATGCAGCTTTATTTAACTCATGGGCTTGTATGAGGTTGAGTGGTTATTCTCAGTTTGGAAATTGCGTTCTAAAAGAATGAGAGACAGGCAGACTTTGGAAAGTGCTATATTATCTTTTATTTCTGGTGAGGGCTGTTATATCTTGAAATTATTCATTAAATTAGCATAAAAATACTGTCTGGGTAAACCAGAACTCCTGTTATAGTACTTTTTAAGGATTGCACTACCTTTTGGTCTTTCATATATACAGTTTTTCTGGCTCCTTAATAAATCTTTCTTTCCCATTGTTGCACATCCACTTTGCCATTTCATTCCTAGCTGCAAGCCAGTCTGTAAACGCCTGGTCGGTATTATTTTCTCATCTTTGTAATCACCGTCCTATTCCAAGTAAGCCAGATTAAAGCACTTGTTTAAAATCTGCATTTCCTTCTATCGTGCCTCTTTTCCAGCTCCCGCAGCCTTTGAGTTGATGAACAATGCTCAGCCTGCCTATTTAGCCCGTGTATTGCATTTCCCTCCCATGAAATTTGTGGGTGCAAATCAGTGTGAAAGCCTTTCTAGACATAGCAAAGTAACTACGCGAGTAACCTGGTTATCATTCAGGTACAGCAGAGACACATGTTCTGTTTTTTAAGAGCCAGATCTTATGTAGAGCCCTTCTTAATCTCAGCTTTGTCAGTGTCTGCTAGGAAGAGCAGGTGCCCAGTTGAATTCTGGGGGAAGTCCAAGCAGGGGTTATTTGGGTTCTTTTCCACAGCCAAGGCTGCTGTTAGAGGGGTGGTGATGTTATCACCAGGAGCTCATAGGCAGCACTACTAATGCATAAACTCAGAGGACAAGCTCCTTCATGCTGTGGGTGGAAGAGTGGAGCACACTGCACAGCATGCCCCGAAGTGGCTTCCCAAAATGAAGCTGCACACAGTCAAACCGGAGAAGAGAAAGCTTTCTGAAAGGAAAGTTGAAAAAGGCTATAATCAGACATGTACCTGTGACTTCCTTCCATGTCAGCAGCTCTGGGAAGAGTAAGAACATCAGAGGTTGTTCCAGGAAAAAAAAACAACCCAGTAAATTCGCATGTTCTTTACAAAGAGCAAGTGCCACGCATTTCTTTTGCCTTATCTCTGTCTCTCATTTGTTGCAGAAAGCTTCTTGGCACAATTAATTTGCCTTCAAATATTGTTTGGACAAAGGGCGTGCCTATATTCTACTGCCGTGTAACATTAAGCCCACTGGCCCAAGATCTGGCCTTTGATTGGAACCCGGAGGCACAACAACCAGTTGAAAAAGGCCGGCGGGGATTTTCCTATTTAGTCTCTGAAAATGCGGAAGTGATCTTTCAATCATATTTAAACCATTAACACAGAGGAGATAGGAGGGATTCACTGATCTCAGGGCTTGGTTTTTTCCTTGCTAGTGTGGATTGTTAGCTCTTATTTTATACAACAAGCTGCTTGTGTTAGTGCCAAGTATAAAGACAACCAGGTCTGTAGTTCCTTTGTTGTAAAGTTACTGACTGAAATCCAGAATATTTCCGGGTGAAAGCAGTTCCAGAAGTCAGGGTCAGGAGCACTCTATGTAAAATATTCCTTGATAAAGAATTCGGGTTTTAAGAGGGAGAAAATCTAATGCAATAAAAAGACCAGTGCACTTGTTTTGTAGCTGCTGGTTGGGAAAGATCCAAATGCATTTTGATCACCTTAACCTGGGAAGGAGGTGAAATAGTTTGCATTTGCCAAAGCAACTTTCCCAAACAAAATTCACAAACAGCTCTTTCCTGTGAGGCCCTTTTGGACCTATTCAGACACACAAATGGGTTAAAGCCTTCCAGCGCATGAGTCCCGCCTGGTAAAGCACACAGGTAGCTTTCCTCAGCAAAAAGGATGGATAAAGGGGAAGCCTGGGAATGATAAATTGCTGATGCGATCCGGCCATCTCCCGGCTGCGGGCTGGTACTCACTGCCCTAGCTGGGAGCAGAACTAGGCCGGAGTTCAAAGGGCTGTGTTTGCCATTTGTTTCTTAGCTTCTGCAGGGAAGTAAAGTACCACAGAGGAAGCGTCATTCCTTGTCACTGCACACCTGCTTTTTTTGTGGTAATAGTCCGCTTAGGACAGACTGTATATCCAGTGACAAGAAGGTCATGCTGTAATTTATTTTTTTTTTCTGCACCTGTGGGTCAATTCAGCAGCAACTTCTCTTGATATTTTCAACAATTGGGGCTTTTTTTTTTGGATTAAGTTTTTATTTGTTGGATTTGTTTTGTTTTGGTTTTTCCCCAAGAATTTTATTTGCTTTGGCCTGAATTGTGAAGCCCCAAGAGCTCCCAATAACTGGATGAAATCTGGCACGGCTAGCATTTTTGGCTGGGGTGTCAAGCAAGTTTTTGCGTATTAGAGACCAATTCAATGACTGCTTCAGAAAACTCGGTTTTAAAATATTGATGGCTTGCTTTCCATGCTAGAAAATATACCTTTTATGGTATTTATGAAATAGCTTGGAGTAAGTGCTTCTCAGTAAGTGGTCAATGGAAAAGAATATTAAAGGTACTTTATGATGCATGATTTTTTTTTCCTGACGTTCATCTTCCCTCTGGTCGCTGAGCTAATGTCGAATGCTGTCATCTGCTGGATATTTGCAGAATTGCTGCCACGTAGATTAAGTGAGCAGGGCACAGAATCCTTACGGTCTCACACATTTTAAACCTCGTTTTAAAATTTAAATTTAAAAAAAATTATTTTACTTTTTTTTTTTAACTTAGATCCACATTGTTGTGCCTACTACTTCCAAATTTGTAAAGGAAAAACAACAATCTGAATGATCCAGTTGCATGAGCAGAATAAACAAAAAGTACCTTTGTGTTGTCCAGAATTTCTCTGTGCTGAATTTTTCTGAGTGAAGTTATTCCTATGGCAATCACTCTTGCTTTGGATGAAGTACTAGCCAGTGCGTGATCTCGGACCGCTTGCACCAAGTGTCTTGTTATTCCTACACGTAAAGCACTGGTAAAAATCCAGGCATCTGAAACGATTTAAAAAAAAAAATTAGTTAGATAACTTCTTTATAATCAAAGATGTTTGTGTGTTCAGTAACATTACTTGCGGTACTGGATTTAAGGGTTTTTTTAGATAAAATATAGACAGGTTGTGATGGACTGTAGAGTTAAAATACGTGCAAAGTATGCAAGACTTTAATACAAAAGACAAAAAGAAATTATATGCCCAAGCTAACATGCTTCATGTATCATGTGATGCAACACTGCCATCTTTATTCTGATGCCAATACCTCCCTCAAGAATGCTCTGTCCAGTCTAGAGCCCCTTGCTGTCTATAGATGAGCAGAAACATCAGTATATACCAAGCAGGTCTGATTGTTGCACGAGGAAGTGCAAAGGGATGGGATGGAGGAAGTTGTTGACTTGAACTAAGGACTAAACAGTCCTGTGGAATCCCCTTAGGCATAACCTGCCCAAGCTGATGTTCAGTTTCTCCTGTGTGTGTTGGAAAGTAAGTTCTTCGGGAGAGTAGGATTTACAGCACTGTTATTATGGTGACAAAGAATTTGGAGAACCTCAGGTAAATAGCTGGCCAATCTTTTTCAAATATGTAATACTAAGTCCTAAGTACAGAAGGTAGCTGGAGATGGAGGATATCTGTGTGCCACAAAAATACCAAAAAGAGCTTTGGTTACTGGGCTGTCTCACTATGAAAAGCAAAAGTGTTACAACTTGTCTAGACCAGTGATGCCAAACCAAGTGCTTGCTGTGGAATGCTTACAGATATTTTCACTTCACTGTGCAGGTATTTTCATAAGGCAATGAAGGGGGACAGGAATCATCTCAAATGAGAGCCACTTCCTTGCATGTTCCCAGACATTAATTGGTTTGGTTTTTAAATGCTTTCCACTACTCCTGTCATTCATATGAACAGCCAGAGAGGAAGCGAGCTAACTTATTTTGTGTTGTGTTACCAAGGCCTTTTGCTTAAACTTGAGTCTAATTAAGGGTTGTTTTACTACCCAAGTCTATTCAACAATTAGATTTGAAGAAAGCCATCTTCCAAAAGTAAAAATTGTTGTAACGTGATTTTGACTGGTAGCTAAAAAGGGAGAATGGAGAAAACAAGAATTCTTATTTTTTACCTAAATTGACTCTTGCTGAAGTCAAATTGTTGTGCTCTCCTAAGAATTATTTTGCTCTGGGTATTTGATCCCATCTCAAGCCATCTTTCTGTTGTCATCTCTGAGGGAACAATGTCAACTAATTTTACAGTTCAGCAACGGTTGCCTACAGTAATTGGATTTGAAATAACTTGTTCTTGCTACTGCTGATATAGTAACTTCCATTTTCAAAGCTATCTAAATATAGATTGTAGGTTGCATTCAGGAAAGCCTCGAACTTCCAAAAAGAAACACGTGAGCATCAGGATCACTGGATGCTAGGTGTGAGAATCCAGTAGGAATATAAATTCCTTCTTTAAAGCCTAAAGCACTAACCTGTGCTTTGAGCTGCCTTTATAAGTCCTTTTTTTAAGGTGTTCCGCAGCCAAGGCTTCATCTGGAAATTTTCTTCTTCCCCTACTAAAGAGACAACCAGATTGGGAGCAGGTAGCTTCCATTTGTTGAGCATAACTTCGAAGATAACTTCCGGATGAATGGTACTCGGGACCTTAATAAACTTCAACAAACACACAAAAAACCCCACTGAATAACAATAGAGCAGTAGGACACAGTAGAGATACGGTTCATGGGGAATGCAGAAGGAAACTTATCATTAACTTGGTTATTTAAGAAAAAGTCATTTGAGCACGACCTGACAGAGAACTAAATACTCAGATGAATTTAGCAGACTTCTGTATAATTGTCGTCTCACCAACTGGATCAGTTCCATGGGTTAATTCTGCGTTGCAGACTCACATATCGCGCACTCCTTTAATGCTGCTGTTCCTCCTCAACTGCTTTCAGTTTCATGGCAGTTGGCAAAGTCAAAACATTTCTTGTGTTTCTTGTTTCTGCACTAGCTGAAATATTTGCCTGATTTCATGTCTGTTTTTCAAGGATGTGTTACACGAATCTATCACTTCTTCTTGTTCTGTATATATTTCTGCTTTGTGCTTAAGACTTTATGATGAAACAAAAATGAAGGAAACTGGATGTATGATTTAAAAGCTTTTTTTTTAAGTGATCAACTGTACTTGTAGCATGTCAGTACAAGTCAAGTGATTGATTTCTGTATATTAATAGGCCTTGATTTAAATCACATTTCATGTTCAGGAAGGTATGGTCCCTACTTCAAGTACAATGTGATGCCTCACACCGTGGCACCTTGACCCACACTGTTAGAGTCTCTAGGTTTAATGCCAAGAAGTAACTGCCAAAGAGTAGCAATAGTGCTTAAAGAGTTAAAACTTCTTGGGGTGGTACCTTTCCTCGTTTCTTCCCAGAAGCTGTGAAGTCTATTTCTCCTATGCAGTATGGAAGCTCTCTTGTGAAAGCTTCCTCCTTGTCGCTGCTGCAGAGCTTGGTTTCCATTTCCTCCATTGAACGTGTAAAGTGATCAGCAGTAGAACAAGGTGTTCACTGAGATGACAGAAAACTGGAAAGTGAGAAGCTGTTTAGACTGGAGAGGCTACAAAATCCATTAATTTACATCTAGCTGGGTTTTTAGCCCAATATTTTACTCTTTTACTATTAAGCTTATAAGGTTTGGCTAAAATTGAAGGTGTTTGCACCAAATGTTGTCTGTTATATACAGGAGGAGGCTGATTCCACATCAAAGTGATGTAGCAGAAGTTATAAAAAGGCATGAAGGAGTAAGGCTCTCTTGACTCTCAGCAGAGAGAAAGCTGAGTTGCAAGGTGCAAGATCCTGCAACCTGTCCAAAGTCATAGCCCAAAGGCGACCTTAATTCTCCAAGAGAGAAAGACGAGCCTAAGCCACAAAACCTTGCAAGCAAGAGTAGAGCTCTGTGTTGGTGAGTGTCTGAGTCATGGTTTCTTGCTGTTGTTATGCTTCATGCTACTATGACTTAGATTATCCAACACAAGCACTGAATAACTAAGCGATGACATTGTATTTGTCTGAAGACACTTTAGGAGAGGTTTCCTCTCTGTTTGTTGTAGGAATAGGCTATGCCTTCATAAGCCAAAGTATTTAAGGCCAGGCTGTACTTGACAAGAACATACAGTTCAAAAAGGTAAGTGGTTTTCTCTATATGTGGCTACAGGGATGGTGGTGAGTAATCTGTCCTAGAGCAAAGGTCGTACAAGAGCTGCTGTTCTGCATTACATGAGGCACTGAAAAGCTCTGGTTGCTTTTCCTCCATTCCAGTTTGACTGAACTGGTATAACTATGATTTGAAAAATGCAGATTTTGTCTGCCTTGTTTTGTTGTTTGTTTGTTGGGGTTTTTTTTGTTTGTTTTTTTTTTAAAAAAAGCAATGAAGTAGCTCTTTTCCCTCTGCCTTCATCTGCATATTCAAGTACATACTCAGTCCTTTAGAAAATCTTTGTGACAGTAAACCAGCAATGATAGTCAACCCGGCATTAATCTTTATTTCCTAGCCCAAGAGATCTGCTGTGGATTTAAAAATGAGTTAAAACTATGAAGTCTCTCGTGGGTCTACTGGAATGCTCCAGTAGAGGGAGCAAGCCCTCCAGCGGGTTCCTGGGGCTGGGAAGTCTCTCAGGAGCCTGTACATCCTGGCTGCCTCACCTCTGCTGCCTCTGTGTTTTCTTTTCTTTTATGTTTTCTATGAAAATGCTGTTTGGAGTTGCCTTTTTCTCTGATCTGCCTCTGAAAAGTAGTTATGGACCCTCTCATGATTTGTTTCCCCTACAACTATTCCACACCTCTGTATACTCCTCCCGCTTCTGTCAGAGATACCTGCTTTAAAGACGCTGTTGTCATTCTTCTCCCTGCCTGTGTGCTGGTCGCTTCTGGAGAAAATCAAGTGTTTATTCTGAACACCAGGATATCACACTAGTCCGGTTAAGAGTCTTACCTAAAAGAACTTCTTTTGGATTATCGATAACAGTAGTCACAGGAAAGTCCACCTTTTTATTGGCATCCACTTTTCCACTCACTAGAGATGCAGCTTTATCTCCCAAGAACATAGAAGACAGCACTCTGGAGAAAAAATAGTTAATACAGAGTCATAATAACACATTTTGACCATTTTAAAGTACAGCAATCCCTTCCTGGAACTTGCTGACACAACAAAGTATCTGATTAGTAAAATGTATTTAGGACTGAATTTCCAGGGTACATTTTGTCACCATTCATCCCTGTCCTAGATAGCGCACATTTACTTATGTCTACACACAAGTAACGATCTTGGGATAGACAGCAATTTAAAAATAATCTGACCTTTATTTTGGCCTCATAGATAGGCCCCAAGTGGTTCATTTTAAGTCTAATTCTAGATCCTAGCTTGCAAAATTCGCTGTGGTTATCCATGACTTCTCTTTTGGAATAAAGACACTGAGCTGCTGAAATTTATAAGGAATATTCTTGCATTTGGATAATGATTTTTTTCCTGAAATAGCGCATCACTTTGATTTTCAGTTCAGGAATTCTGGTTCTCAGTGGTAGTGAACAACAGTGAGAAAAAAATAGGTAAGATGCAGAAACGGCAGCTTTCTTCACAAGTTTTATAAGACTGGAAAGTGAGGAAGGCAGCTGGTAACTGGTGCTGCACAGAGAACTACTTTTTCTTTTCTTTCTTTTTTCTTCTTTTTTTTTAAAAAAAATAAAATCAAGCAGTTTCTGAATCATGACATTGGAGACCAAGAGCTTATTTTGAGGGAGTATTACTTCATCTTTACACCCTGCTCTTGTACCATTTTCTGCAGCATCTCTGGCAGCCACTGTCTGTGATGGGATACAGAACTCGATGGAATTTGTTAAGATCTTTTACACCTGTTCTTGTATTCATGTTCCAAGCCAGGAAGTTTTCCAGCATTAAGAGCAGAGAAGTGGTACTGACAGAATGTCAAAACACGTCCAAAAACGATGAAGGATTCTAAATCCGGGCAAGAATGTAGTGTAGCTGTATATGGAGCTGTGAATCCTCACTGGATGAGATCCTGGACCGTTAGAGAGTGATATTTCCTAACTTTCTGCATGCAGCTTTCGGGAGCTTTTACTAACAGAGCCAAGTTGCTTGCCTTTTTTTCCTTTTTTTTTTGTTTGTTTTGTTTTTGTTTTGAGTGAGATTTGAGGCTTTGACAGTTTGTCTTGCTTTATCTTCTACCTGTTGTTTGACTTCCAAGGAATCAATACTGTCAATTTTGGTACAATCACAGTAATGTACAGGTGCAAATTTTCCACATCAGTGCCATGTTCCACCCAGTGGTGCTAACGGAGCAAGGAAATGTTGCTTTGGTTTTTAAAGGGCGGGGAAGAAGATTTTAAAGGCTGCTCTATAGATACTATACAAGTGGGGAAAAAACCCCACCACAACAAAACCAGGAGTTCCTATCATTAAGAATGTCACAAAATCACCAGAGAAACCCTGCTGCAAAAGATTTGCAGATGCAGTTCGATTTGCAGATGTGGTTCTTTAGCAGAAAGGCTGAAGACATTAGATATTTCCTTACCTTCCTCTGTCTGTAGCTGTCTCAGCTGCTGCAGTGCAATCTCTCGCTGTCCTGGGCAGAATCTCAGAACGTGGCATGGACCTGTCTGGGTACTGCCCATTGCCTCAGCACCACTTGGCACTGCTGTGGAGCTTCACTCCCCAGGGATCAGTTAGCACATGGACTCCACTGTATCTCTAATATTTGCATATATATTCAGAAGAGGATATTGTCAGCTCTGTCATTTCCTCCTGGATGGTAAGGACTTCTGTTCTTAAAGAACATGCTGACATCTCACCCCATGTCCTCTAATGAGCATGTACCAACAAACTATGGAATAGAATTACAGCTTTTTGGAGTGCTTTTCTCCTGGGTTTAATTCAGTCTTGTTCGATTTGGTTCCAGCTTTCAGAAAGGTCTCTAGTGGTTTCAGGGGCTATTGCTTTGACTCTTCAGGCTGTACTAGATTGCAAGTATGTCAGGTCACGGTAATTGGGTCAAATCTTTATCGTCAAAGTCACGACGTTCCATTGGAGTCAGCTTTACTAAAGTCAGCTTGCATCACGATAACATCATGGAGTATTGTTTAATTGCAAGTCTCTGGAATAAGTCCACACCTTGGGAAAGAAAAGAAAGATAGCCAGGAATAGGAGTCGGCTCTAAGCACCTTTTGGATGAGAGGACAGGAAGGGAGCAAAGCAGAGACAAAAGCTGGATGAGAAACCAATGGAGTATGACCAGTACTTCATCATTTTCTCACTTTCCAGATGCTATTTTTTGTTAAACATTTTGAATATTCCAACTTTTTTTTATTCTACTATTTAAAGCTTTTTCCCCTCCAATATCTGTGAGAATGACATTATATTAAATTTGATGAGAAGACTACTTAAAGGCACGCAATCGGAAATACTTCAAGAGTGGCGGCGGGGAAAAGCCACAAAAATCTTGCATGCCCCTATATGTGCATTCCTATTTTAAATTTTGTGTACATATGTATATATTGAGCAATCTTACTTTAGTTCCGGTTCAGACTTAAGTACAAGTTTTTCTATCTAGGCTGCTGCTACATATTTAGAGTTTGTAGGTCAAATTCTGTCCTAGATGTTCCCATTGACTATAAATACAAACATCTATGGGAAGAATGTACCTCTAATGACTACCAGATTTGAAATACAACCTAGAAAACTATTTCTAACTAGCAAAGCAAGTTAAGACAATTATGAGGAAAAGACAATTGCCAGTTCCACCTACATCTGGAAATGTGAGTCAATGTCATTGACATTAGGGGTGGCCTGATTAAATCATTCCAGGTGTCAGCCAGTCTTATGAATCATTATTTCTTTAACCTCATACACAAGAGCTTAGAATTGTACCACTGTACAGCCAGTACTCTTGAAACTGGAGTTTGAAGGCTCTAATGCTGTTTATTTCTTCATTTTGAATGGTCCTAACCTTATTTTGGCTCTCTAGGTTTCTGGGATATAGGAAATTGGCAGGGAGGTATAACTTCAGGGGGACAGTTGTGATGGCTGTAGGGAATCCTTACAAGGCAGATCCCTCTAGTGATTCTTTCCTTGAAGGATTTGTCCAGGAAAAAAAGTAATGAGATCAGAATGATGGAGAAATATTTGACTTATTTTCCCCTCCAACTTCTCTCGCCATTTCCCCAGCTTTCCACAGGCTCTTCTCAGCTATTACCGCTGCCTCTTAGCCCGCTGTGAATGTGCAGCTCTTCTTCATCATGTGGAAACAAATGACACCTCCAGATGGGTGACAGGAATGTGGGTCCATTTTATCCTTCCTTTAGATTGTAACCAGGGTTAGGCTGGGTCAATGGAAGGAAGAGAGGTCACATTTGAACCTTTCAAATATATCTTGTGAAAATGGGCCCAGTCAAGGGATGGCTTGACCTCGATTGTTGTCTTCAAGGGCCATGGTTCAACTAAAAGAGTAGGCGTATGGTAGTCGTTAGCTCTCAGGACGTAGCAATAGTAAGAAATCTCCTTCATACTAGTACGCTGATGGGCAGGCTGGGACACACCCCGAGCTTTAATCACTATCAGATTCCACCACCCACTCACAGAGCACATTTGAATATGTAGGTGAAGCGATTAAATATAGCAATACAGTAGGCCCAGTATTGTTGATACTAAATCAGTCTCAAAGCCTCCTCTCCCCGCCCCGCCCCCCACCCCATCCCTTACCTTCACTGGCAGATGGAGCAAATCCATTGGCTTATAAACTTTAAAGGAAGCTTTTGTGTGGAGCAAAGGAAAACTTCACCAGTTACTGTGCCCTTACTGGTGCAGGGCGAGACACCAATCCTAATGAAAAGCGAGTATTAACTAGTGGTCTGAAAAGGAGAGGGCTCATGGTAGCGATGCAGGTGAATAGTAAGGGAGAAACTGCAATGGAGATAAATACAATGAACTTTGCTTGAGCAGGATCAATCAGCTTCCAACTCACTTGACGGGATACCACTGGCTAAATTGCTGTCTTCTTGGAAAGGATCAAAGAGTTACAGGCAGAGCAAAGTAAGCTGTGCTGTTCTGTGCTTGCAGGAGAGAAATGCCGTCTAGGACAGGACAAAGAGGATAGCCTGTGGGAAGTCACTCAGCTGTTTGGCAGAACAGCTTTAGCTGCAGTATTTTGTTTGTGTGCCAGGTTTCAAGGGAATTACAGATCACTTGGAGAAGGTTTAAACAGGAGCAACAATAAGGACAGACTTTGAGCTGAAAGAGAAGGAAAGCTTAAGCAGATTAGAATGGTATAATCAAAAGCAGAGAAGATTTCTCCTATGAAAAAAGGTTGAGAGAGTTGGGGTTGTTCAGTCTGGAGAAAAGAAGTCTCTGGGGAGACCTTACTGAGGTCTTTCAGCACGTAAAGGGGCCTGTCAGAAAGATGGGGACAGGCTTTTTAGCAGGGCCTGATGCAACAGGACAAGGGGTGATGGTTTTGAGCTAAAAGAGGGGGATTTAGACTGGATAGAAGGGAGAAATGTTTTCCAGTGAGGGTGGTGAGACCCTGGTCCAGGTCAGGGTCATGAGCTTTAAAAGTCTCTTCCCACCCAAACCATTCCATGATTCTAAGGGAAAAAGAGAATGTAATAGTCTGCCAGTGCAAAGGGATGACAGGGAAGATGTGATCTTTCTCTTTGTGGCCAGGACAGCGAGTAACGGGCTCAAGAGGAGAACAGGAACAAGGCTGCCCAGGGTTCCAAACTAACCACACTCAGAGAATTACTTCCTTGGAACGAATGAAACCCTTATATCACTGGTTAGAGAGCGAGTAAAACAACCAGGCCACAGTCCTTAATTGGGATGGAGTTTGTATATTGTGATGTAAAGAACTTGACCTGAACCTGCATGGTATTGCAACCCTAAGAGTTGGATGTGCATCTGCAGCTCTGATCCTCCAGGTACACATATGCTTATGTAATTTTACTCATGGAAACGGTCCTACTGACTTTAGTGCAAGTGCTCACTCAAGGAAAATTGCATCAGTGAGTTTACTGGGCAAGTGCCAGCTACAGTGTCGTGGAATTATTTGCTTCCAAGAGCAGCTGCATTTTCATTCCTATTTTGAATTAAAACTTATTAAATATGAAGAACAAAGCAGCTGCAGGGGATCAGAAGGAAGAAAACCAGAGAAAGTGAAGGGCAGAGTAAAGACGGCAAAACTCAATTCATATTCAGTTTCAGCACGTGCTCCAAAGCTGAATAGCATAGACTTTAACTGATGTGTCTATTTAAATGTGCAGCAACGAAACTAGTATTTTTAATCAAGGGTAAATGCAACAGAAAAGTAGAGATGTGAGAAAGCATTAACTAGAATCCAGGAAGGGAAAAATACCTAAACCTGCTGTGGTCTCATAAATATATGATGTGAGACAGAAAGAAGTATTTGTTAGGGAAAATAAATGCATATATATCTGTGTGAGAGACAGATGTTTATGTGTATAACTACACAAGGATGTATAATCTCGCTTATATTTATGCTGCAGCTTTGAAAAATGTTTGTGAGGAATTAGCACATTCAAATTCCAGTAACGACGCATGAAATGTTTCTGCATTGCAGCCTAATGAGAAAGCAGAATCATCTGCTGTGATTGCCAAGGAATTGCTAAATAAAGCATAAAGACCTAGGGATGGTGAAATACCCCATCAGCAACCAGGGCCAGCTGTCCTGCGTAGGGCTTTGTTGTGCCTGTAGCAGATAAATCTTTGAGAACTGCACAACTAGAAAAAGGGAACAAGAGAAACGTGACTGTCACAACAAGTGCAACTGGAACTGCAGCGCACTGCACTTCTCACATTCAGCCAGGAGGGCTATGAAGAGTCACTAGGAACTGGAGGGATGCAACAAGTGTACAACAAATAACTGATGGGGAGGTTTCTCTCTATTTTGACTGGAACAGAAAGAGATTGGCGAGCTGAGGTTGACAGCAACCTCAGGAATGATTTTATGAGTTAGCAGACACAGGGCCAGGCAGGGACAAACATTAATAGAACCAAGGAACTTGAAGCAAAATAACACAAAGAAGTGAAGCATAGAAGTGGCCTACTGAGATAGAAGTTTGGGTTAAGTTTCCAGTTACATTAATGTGAATTGGCCCCAGTAGAAGCTTTAAAAACCAGCAGTATTGTCAGTTTTCTTTCTAGAACAGCCGTTGTAATAGAAGGTTGTCTCAAGTAATTCTTCTTTTACTGTATCTGTGCAAAGGCAATAATCGGAACAAAATTATTTTTAAAACCTCATCAACACCACCAAACTCTAAAAAGATGCGTGGGAAGAGAGCTTTGTTACTGAACCAGCGAGGGCTGTATCATTTCTGGTGTACAGCTCCGGAGCCTGATCCTTCCTGTAATTGCAAGGATGGGAGGCAAATCAAGTATTTGCAGGAGTCTTCCTGTAAGTTTCTAGGAGGGTGGGTGGTGCTTTGGTTTGGATGGGGTTAGCACCAGCCTTTAACAAATGAATGTGCAAAATGCTAATGCAAATATAGGTACTTTGTCTTTTTGGTTTCTGTCTTCACCTGCTGAACACAGGAAAGAGCACCGGGGGCTATTTGAATAATGGACTTTTAGTGAGTTTGCAGAAATTTTCATATGGATGTCAGCCAGTGACTTTCATAGAAGTGGATTTCTTCTGGGGAGAAAACCTGAGAGAGTGGAGAGGTGATAAAAGGGAAATGTAGATACCAGGGAAGTAAACGGTGGAATGAGCAGATGGAACAGATGAGAGAAAACAGAGGAATGCTGCTCTATTAAAAAGAAAATAAAAAATAATTGGCTGTGTTTGCATGGCGTGTTATACATGGGATGTGGGGGGAGGCTGCCACTAGCTCCAAACCCTCCTGGACCTTCCCCGCTCTGTTCCCACAGTGTGGCAGGCCACTTTGAAGCTGTGCCAACACAGCTCTTTGTGTGGCCTCACAGTGAATCAGGCTGACTTTAAAAAGAACCGATTTTTGCCAGGTCATTTTTCAGCAAAATCGATTCGCTGCTGTGGTGTACGGCACGACATGCCAACCCCTGGAAATAATGGAGTGCCAAAACCACAGCCGTAGTTCATGCAGAAAGAAAACCCAAGAACGTGGGAGTAGTTCCAGTTGAAAACAAGTGCTTCAGGAAGGGTAAAGCAGACAAAACCACACCTGAACATTTTAGTGGAAGCTGCATTGTGCATGGACACTGGCAAAGGAGTGCCATTGAAATCCAAGGACACAGTGAACGCTTCTGAAAGCAAAAGTATTAGAGAATAGAAAGGACCACCACTTGGGGACTGGAACGCTTTGAAATAATCTAGTGTGTTTTTGCTCAGATCAGCTAGTACTTTTTATTTGTTAAGGTCTTTAATATATTATACTTGTAGAATTTGCAACAATTCACAGGTGTTTCTCTTGATGCCAACTGATGACTTTGCAAAGTTAGCCTCTAGCATGAAACTAAGTAGCTGTCGACATAAATTCCACTTTACAAACTATGCTAAAATAATCTTTACCTGTTTGGATTGGTCTTGGGTACAATACTGAGGGGTTTGTTTGCTTGGGTGGGTGGTTGTTTTTTTTTTTTCAATTTCATGCTTGTAGCCATGCATTCTTTTATAGAAAAAAACCTATTTTTATACAGACAAAAGAAGCCCCTTCACTGTGTTTTGTTGTGGGACTGCTTTCACCATCATCTAGTTGTAAGAGCTTGTTCAGTGCTTTAGGCAAATTCTGTAAGCTCGAAGTATATTCAAACCCAAGAATCTCTTTTGCATAAGCCGCGTACAAGGTGTACTCTGAGTATTTCCAAGCCTTAGGAAAATAATTTAATCTCTTTTGTTTCTAAAATATAACAAAACTGCAGGTACCATTTTGAACTTAGTGCATTGTGCAAAAATGGTAGGGGCAAAATTCTTCATCAACTATTCTACATTTTCCTATTGCTAAAACAAGAATCTCTCTCTCTCTTTTCTATTAACTACAAACCTGAAGCTGTACTTGGATGTGGTTGTGAATTTCAGGAAGCCTGGAGCTTCAGTACCTGAGTTCACTGGGCCCTGTTGCACATTTAGAAATCAGACCCACTGAATGCATTATTATGTGCTGCTTCAATTTTTCTTTTTTTTTTTTTTTTTGTTGTTTTGTTTTTCCCCAGACGTTTGGATCTCTGGAATACAGCAAGCCCTGCCAACCCTAGATTTTAAATATATGCCTATCACCCACGACAAGGAAGCTTGCCCTTCCTTTTTTCCTCCAGATAGTATTGATTTTTTTTTTTTTAACCCACAGTTTTAGCAAATCATAGCCAATCTGCTCTCTACACTTAGCAGATAGGTTCAGATACAAACATGCAAAGCACAGAAGAAAGTTTCTGAACGTGGTACAGAGATGAAAATGGTTAATCTAAGGTGGTTAAGGACCATTCCAGCATATGTAGGAGAAAGAGGGACGTCACTGAATTTTCTATGTTTGGGATACTCAAGACTATCTCTGCAGATGGAGAAAGGGTATGTGCCGGTGCATTCACTGTCTATTGAAAGCCCCCGTTGCTTCTGCACCTGCACATGCTCTCCCTGTGCCAGTAGCAGTTCTGCTGGCAGGTGTACTCTCGGCAACAACCACAGTCCTCAGATGTGGTGAATTCTATTGCTCGACAGAGGTTAATATGCTGTAGGAGAGAAATAGAATAAAGGATTCTTCCCTTCACTTGATGTTTATATACATTCAAAGTGTTGCCTCAGGTAGGTTTTTTTCCTGCTTACAATCTCTGCTTTTAATTGGGATGAAACTTGGAGGTGAAGGAATAAACAAGGATATTTATTAAAATTCCCTGTCACCTCTAAGGGTTTGCTCCTTAACTGACCAAACTGACTTGTAAATCATTGATGAATTCTCAGATGGCTCTAAGGAAGCCATCTGCAGTGAAAGATTTCCTTTCCTAGATAGTCAACAGCAACTTTTTGGTTTGGTTGGTTGGGGTTTTTTTATTTCATCAAGGCCTGTTTAAAGTTATGGTCAAACCAGCCAACGAAACCATTAAGTGTTACCAGTCTCGTGACTACTCTAGAAACACCTCTTCCTCTTCAACAGCCAAACTTTCTGAATTGTGCTAATCTGGCTTCTGCCTCACCTAGAATAATTTGATCCTGAAAAATCTCTTCTCGGCTGTATGACAAGCATCTCTTAATATAGGCGGTATAGTCAGTGATCCTACTTGCTGGTTGTGTGTTGCAACGGGCACAAGCTCTTCCATCTGCAGGGCTGAAGCTGGACCGAGGCGGCTCTCGTTACCAGTGCTGTTTGCCACTGCTCCCTGTTCCTATTTCAGAAGAGGAAGATATTACCAGATTTCTTGGTATACCGGTTCCTACGACAATGAAAGTAAACATAGCTAGTGTATAGTGCTACTGACAGCTCTTCTCTGGGATGAAAACAAGTCCTGTGAAGCAGATGGAGATGCAAATAACAAGCATTTCCATCTGCAGCTGTAGTGGACCACAGAGTTGTCAGAAAGGGGCGACCAGCAGGAAGGGTCTTCAGTTGTGATGGCGTTTTCTAAGTTAACTTTTCAAATCAGTGCAGTAACGTGGATGTTGAGCAGCTGCATCAGTAACTAATCCTTCATTCCTTTTGAGAAGAGCCGTGTGCTTTCGCCAGCTACAGAAATCTCTACAAATTTCCCAGTGCAGTCTTAATCATTTAGCTTTCCAAACAAACACTGGCTACTTACCTTAACTGATCGCTTCAAATTTTGATGCATAGTATGTCGGTCTTAAGAGTGAATTCCTTTAAGGGATTTGTTCTGTATTTCAAATGTAATGTTACATCACAATGCTGCTTTAGATATCTTGCTCATGGGGTTTCTTAGTATAAAACAGACCTCGTTTGGTATAAGTTATTGCAGCTTAATTGGCTGCTGTGAATCAAAGCTACATTGAAGAAGCCAAAGACATATACAAGCTTTTCAACTTTTTCATGATCACAATAATGTGTTTCTTCAAATCTTCTTATCCTTCACCACCAAAATAAGTGCTATGATTCCTAAACGCTTTTATTGCACTGCCCAGGGAGGTGGCAGAGTCACCATCCCTGGAGGTATTCAGAAAACGTGTTGATGAGACACTTCAGGACATGCTCTAGTGGGATGGTGAAGTGTTTTCTGTGTTTTGTGGCATGTTGCTGCTGGGTTGTGGGTTTTTTTCTGGGCTGACGGTTGGATGGGGTGATCTTAGAGATCTTTTCCAACCATGACAATTATGTGATTTTTGTGATTGGGGCATTCATTTTTTTGGCATAAGTTGGTGTATGCTATAAACATTCAGTATCCTCAGTAGGGATTTTGCTATTTTTCAGAGGCTTTAATTTCACCTTTCTTCTGCAAGTCTGGATTCCTTTGTGCTTTGTTACTTTCAGAAAATGAATCTCTGACACGTCCCTTTAATTAGAATATAAAATAACATAAACCAGTCAGATATCCAAGTTGTGTTTCTCTCATAGTGACTGACGTAATTATTCTAGATTGCTTAAAAATTTTGTTTATATGTCCATATGTCCCTATTTTTAACTATCCATGTTTCTGTAATGCTTATATTTCTAGGAACATAATTGTATAAAATTCCGTTACATCACAGTCATAAAAAGTCCTTTGTCTCTGATCTTTGTTACAACCGTGACATTTGCTTGCAGTATAAAAAACCTGAAATTAAGCAGGACCTTAATCAAGAAATGTTTTCTGAAAGCTGAACCAGGTTGTAAAGGATGATGTTGAAGGCGCTGGCTGTTTCTGTCCAGACTTGATTACTGGTTTTGTCAGAAAGCACTGGGTGCTGAAATGGTGAAAGTTATAGCCCAAGCAGAAGCCCTCTAATGTAGTTCTGGTCATTCAAGTCTCTGATGCAGAACTGAGTGGTTTCCTTGGATTAATCTCCAATTAAGGAGCAATGCTGGGCCTGAGTCTAAACTATTCATGTACCAGACCCTGAGTAAGACCGTCTCAGTCCCTCTTGCATCATTGTTCTGCAAGTGTTTTCCCCATATGTTTTTATCTTTCTAAGTATTATTTAAACTACAGTGTTCCGTCAGGAAACCTTTTTTTTTTTCTTTTCATGTTCTTCCTTCTGCCCAAAGCAAATCTGTTTATTATGAATCCATTTCCCAGACAGTTTCACTAGCTTTTCTGGAGAGCTCTAATAAAGCTTGCGGGCCACTCTGACTGGTTATCACACCCATGGGTCTGTCTCTCTTCCTGGTAGCTTTCCAGCCTTCATGCCAACCTGCTAAGAGGGAAATAATTCATAATTGATTACTATCTTACAGATGCTTGAGTTTAAAAGTTGTGTAAGCTGCTGCGGAATGCATCTGCTATACTGCAAATTCATGACACTGCTTATTCAAGTCTTCCCACTGTCTTGCTCGCGCTGCCCGTGTATGTGCGATGACTTACTACTTACATTCTTTTATCTGATAAGGTGAAACTTTCATTTGAATGCTCATGGAGTTGAACTGTGTCTTCTAAGATAACATTTGAGTTCCTGCATCCTCAACAGATTCCTATTCTTCCCCTTCCATTATTCACCCCAGACACTGATGTGGTGAAGGGCTGTGCTTATCTTCTCTTTGTACAATGGTTGACCCATAACTGAGAAGATTGGTGTTATCAGTGACAACTAAGCCTGTTACTTGTGGCTGATAAGCCAGGTTACCTCCACTTCCGTGTTTGTTCGTGTGGTCAAGTTTCACAACAAATGCAGTGAAGAGGAAGCATCTCTGGATAGTATCAGAAACAGTCAAAGGTATTCATTCAAGTTTGTGTTTCCATTCAAAACCCGATGTCTTGGTTTAAAATCCCAATGTTATTAATCCTGCCTGCACATCAGAACTTTGTATGGTGTTCCAAAGTATCCCTCCCCTTATACTGACTAATCCTGTTTTTCCTCTTCCCGAGCAAATCTGGGCATGTTACATGCAACCATTTATCATTGCAGCTACAAAGGAGGACAGGGCTATTATCCCATTTACAAATTAAGAACCTGAGGCACCAATAAGAGCAACGACACATCAGAGGTCACACAGGAAGTCTGTGGGAGAACTGGGAGCTGAACTCTGGCCATTCAAGTCTGAGGTTAGAGACTGGAACTTTCCTCTCTGATGGAGGACTGAAAATACTTTCTTAAATTCGATATACTTACAGGAATTTGGTGATCTCTTTGATAGTTTCTAACTTGATATATTACCCAGATTTGCATAATAAATTGTTAAGAAACTATCAAAGTAAAAGTCCAGCCTATTTCTCCTTGTTTCCTTTTTTTTCTTCTACATTGGCAGTTACCCATCAAACTACTAAGTTTGTTAGGGTTTAGTTTTCATGTATCACTGCTTGTAATGGTAAATGTCAAATATTATGCTATTCTCTTTCAAGTATTTGCCTAGATGATTAACAGAAGTCAAATCATAGATGTGTTTTCAATGGGAAACGTGGGCTAAACCATCAGCCTTTTTCTTAGAAAATACTCTCGTATTTTACCCTGTCACCAGTATTTTAGGAGTCCTGAACTACACTACTTGTAAACAATGGCCCCTTCTGTGGTGCCCAGTAACAAGACAAGAAATAATGGGTACAAGTTAGAACACAGGAGGTTCCACCTCAACATGAGGAGGAACTTCTTTACTGTGAGGGTGACGGTGCCTGGAACAGGCTGCCCAGAGAAGTTGTGGAGTCTCCTTCTCTAGAAACTTTCAAAACCCGCCTGGATGCATTCCTACGTGGCCTGCCCTGGGTGATCCTGCTTTGGCAGGGAGGTTGGACTCAATGATCTCTAGAGGTCCCTTCCAACCCCTATCATTCTGTGATTCCTGCACTAGTAAAGAGATTCACCAGCTGTTAAGCATAATCTGTAACACCATGTAAAAACTGGACAGGAGGGCCCTCTATGTTGAAAACACCCTGCAAAGACCATCTAAGTCGGTATGGAAATGATGCCAAGGCCAGATTCCCAACTGCATCAAATTACCATATTCTGACTCAGTTTATAGCAGGTAAGTGAATGGGTTGGATTATAGGTTTTGTTGCATCAAAAAAGTCATACAATCATAGAGTAGCTTGAGCTGGAAGGGACCTTAAAGATCATCTAGTTCCAACCCCTCTACCATGGGCAGGGACACCTCCCACTAGACCAGGTTGCTCAGAGCCTCATCCAGCCTGGTCTTAAACACTTCCAGGGATGAGGTGTCCATAACTTTTCTGGGCAACCTGTTCCAGTATTTCACCTCCTTTATAGTAAAGAACTTCTTCCTAATGTCTAATCTGAATCTACCCTGCTCTAGTTTAAAACCATTGCCTCTCCTTTTATCCCCATATGCCCTTATAAAAAGTCCCTCCCCACCTTTCCTGTAGGCCCCTTCAGATACTGGAGGCCGCTATAAGGTCTCCCTGGAGCCTTCTCTTCTCCAGGCTGAACACACCCAACTCCCTCAGCCTGTCCTTATAGGAGAGATGGTCCAGCCCTCTGATCATCTTTGTGGCCTCCTCTGGACCTTCTCCAACAGATCCACGTCCTTCTTGTGTTGGGGGCTCCGGAGCTGGATGTCGTACTCCAGGTGGGGTCTCACAAGGGGCAGAATCGCTTCCCTTGACCTGCTGGCCACGCATCTTTTAATGCAGCCCAGGGTATGGTTGGCTTTTTGGGCTGCCAGGGCACATTGCTGGCTCATGTTCAGCACTTCATCAACCAGCACCCCCAAGTCCTTCTCTGCAGGGCTGCTCTCAATCCACTCGGCACCCAGCCTGTATTTGTGCTTGGGATTGACCTGCCCCAGATGCAGGACCTTGCACTTGGCTTTGTTGAACTTCATGAAGTTGGCATGGACCCACCTCTCCAGCCTGTCAAGGTCCTTCTGGATGGCATCCCTTTCCTTCCAGCGTGTCGACTGCACCATGGATCTTGGTGTTATCAGCAAACTTGGTGAGGGTGGGCTTGATCCCACTGCCCATGTCTCCAACAAAGATGTTCAACAGCACAGGTCCCAGCACTGATCTCTGAGGGACTCTACTCATCACAGGTCTCCATTTGGACATTGAGACATTGATCGCAACTCTTTGAGAGTGGCCATTTAGCCAATTCTATTACCACTGAGTGGTCCATCCATCAAATCTGTGCCCTTCTGGAATCTTCTGATAAACAGCTCTCGTTCTTATTACAGCAGAATTAGAGGAATTGGGAGAGTTGTGAGAAGCAGTGTTGCTGAAGATGTCATCTCTGTACTAGAGTATCCTTGGGCTGTTTACAATTCTAGTAATCTGTCAAGGCACTTTAACTTGTATGATAAATTCTAGCCTGGAGCTCACGTGGAGATTTGCTGCTAATCACGTAGGTATCTCCCGTTGAAAGAAAAGTGGCAACAAATGACTATCTACTACAAACTTTGTCTTTCCTTAGCCTTTAATTTAGAACTACAGTCTCTGGGGTCTAAAAAACCTCTGTATTTTAAATGCAGGTTCAGTCTTCAGAGAGCATCTCAACTTCTCTTTAAAAACTCTAAAAAGAGGCTTGCACATCAGATTATTCAATCGTCATACCTGAACAAGACATCTCAAAGTGTCAGAGAACATTCTGACAACAAGGGATTACCTCTCTTTGTCTTAAAATAGACCTGTAAAAGCAAAATCAAAACCAGCTGCGACTGGTTGAATGGCAAAGTTGGGCAGGCTTACAAGAAGTCACACATAATATTCTAATTGTATGAAATAGCTTCCTGATTCTTAAAGTCCCAGCCATTTCCCCATTTTCTTAATATGACAACTCTTTTTATTTCACTTTCAGTCTACTAAAAGGAGGAATTATCAGTGTTAAGGAAGTATTTATGTCTATTATGAGATATACCAACAAAAAAAAGAGATCAAGCACCTGTAGCCTCTTAGGCCAGACCAGATAAACTTGATGCTTTAGCCACTAGAGGGACCTCCAGGAACAGAATATACCAAAACTTGCGCAAAGGCTATTTTGAAATACTAGGCGTCTTTACAGAAAAACAAAAGAGCTTTGCAGGTCGAAAGCACTGTCGTTTGTTTATAATGAGCTCTGAAATTATAGGAGATTTGAGTTAACGAGTATGTCAGATTTTGTCAAGAAAAAGCAAATTTTATTCTCCTAGAAGGATATGAGTTTGGAGAGTTGATTCCTGTTCACAGTGTTAGTGAGGTTGGCACATCCACCTTCAAGAGACTTGTAATTTAGCAGTGAGGTGTCATTCTTTTGAGAAGTAGAAAGCAAATTTCAGAGTTTCTGAGAAGAGTAGGATTTGGATGTGGTGTGGATGCTCTGAAATCAATCAGCTTATTTTCTCACTGACTGGTACTTTAGCAGAACCCTCAACTTATTTCAAATTTTAGCTGGTTTAATAGCCCGATTAATAAGTTTTAGTGCCACCCCATGCATGCAAGTGCTTCCCAAAAAGTAGTTATGCTACCACTTGGATCACTGGGGTTGTAATTAGCAATCAGGGAGAGAACAAGGGCGCTCTACTTTTCCCTTTTATACTTCTGCAATGCTATAGAAGAAGTTGTGGTGTTCTTCACCACATTTGTGCTCTGCAGAGCACAACTTCAGTGAGATTTAGCACAGCTCCTGGAAAACATGAAATCCTGCTAATAAAAGCAACCGTGCTTCTGAGACACTGAAGATGCTGACACACAGAGAAGAATTGCAATTAACCCAATTAGCAAAAGGTCAGGGATGGGGATAGAATTTGGCATTAAATCACAACCATGAAACAGGTTAAAAGAGCTTTGGCAAGACCTTAAATTGTGTTGCATTGTTTATTTTTACCTGTCGGAATGGTATTAGCAAAATGAAAACTCTTATTTTGTGACATGAAAGCAACCTGAAATTCCAGTTTGGCAGAGCTGATTGTTGCACAGGTCTCTTGTGGATTATCCACCGAGTTTGATAGTTTCCATTTTGTTTGCATTCAGAGGTTACTTGCTGAGAAAAGGTGTTGTGGCAGGGGAGGAGACATTGCTAGTACCTTTTCTATTATTCTTTGTTTTGTTTTTGTTGGTGTTTTTTTTTTTTTCCTGGAGCATTAGAAAGCTCTTAGATGAATTATTGTTTGAAAAAAATCTGTGCTTCTGCCACAGAGTTAGCATTATGTGTATAACCTCCCACTGAAGTTTTCTAGTGAGCTACCTGCAATTAAAAGCCACGTTGAACCACAGTTATGCGTAACTGGCAGACTGACTCCTGACATCAGAAGTGGGTTGCCAAGTGGGCCCTGCTGAAGAAAAATGTTTATCTATCCTACATCATTCCATACGTGTGAAGTAGGATATGTTACAGATTAACAGGGTCACAGGCAGGAAGTGTTCCTTGACCAGGAAGAGATTTAGTGATAACCAGTAATTTCTTTCTCAGCTGCTACAAGTGAAACCCTTCCTTAAATACCAGAACACCCTTTTTATTGAGCGCAGTCCCCTCCGTAAGTAACTATGAGGCAGAAATTTGGGGGGGCACTTCAGAATGTCAAAAGTTCAGTGAATTTCTTTGAAGCTTATTCAGCAGTGTTATGTGAGACTGATTTCAGTCAGACAGAGAGCATGGGTGACTAATGCAAGGAGGAGAATTTTCTTTTGATGCAAGGTGAGGTAACGATCTCTTCATTTCAAGAATGCCATGAGTCACTCTGCCCTCAGACACCCTTGCATGTGTAAGGATCCGCATACTGTACCCTGTACGGCATTAGGTGAGCAATCAAATGCCTGATCTGAGAATAAAATGCACCGCGTTTGCCTTAGTGATGAAAACAAATGATGCAGCATTTTGTCAACCTCCTTAGTTTTCTCTGTTGGAGCAATAAGTGGAACAATCCTTTCGCAGTTAGGAAGATTGCCAAATGATTAACCACATCCGAAAACTGGGGAGGATGGGACACTGCTGAAGCAGTCTGGAGAGAATATGTATACGTGTGCACAAGTATCCCAGGCTGCCAGAAATCGTAACCAAGATCTCCTAAAGGTATCCCCTCTGAGTTTTATCAGGTTTTCACTAGTTCTAGGTTTTTATTTTTCATACTGACACTTTATTCAAGATTTGCAACTAGGTTGAGAGCGGGGAAAAAAAAGTGTTGAGAGGGATATTTACAAGACCAGATGTACCAAAGCAGTTCAGCTACATTTCCTGCTCCACCTTTTTCTTCTTAACTGCCAGTGAGCCCTTCAAGGGCTCTGCCCTGAAGTCCTGCTCCGAAACAAGTAAGGACTCGAATTCTTCAGAATCACTTATACCTGGAAGCTTTTGGTCAACAATAGCAGATAGAACAGGCTAACATTGAGAAAAATTCTGGATCTTTATTGATACAACCCAAAATTTCAGCTGGCTGGTACTGGCCTTTCATATAAATGAGTGTTTATTAACAAGAAAAATGAAGAGTCTACCAAGTATTGTTGCAGATATACACTTCCTCAGCCTTCATTGGAAGTGTTTTCGCTTTTTTTGAAGGCAAAGAATAAAAATATTGTTGTAAATAGCAAGACTAATCCTATGCAAATACATACATATATATTTTACCTTGCAAGATTCAAATGTAAGTTGCAGAGCAGCTAAGCACTTAAACATATGCATTACTTTGAACACATGAAAACAAAATAAAAAAATTGTTTGTGTCCTAAGTCCAAACATACGCTCAGAACCTTTCTTAAAACATTCTGGTTTAGGAGCTCAAACGTGAGCATTGGTAGTTGGTAACAATTCTTCCCCAAACAGCACCAGTATATTCAAAATCTCATGAAACAATGTCAAAATAGACTACAAAAGAAGACATAACCATGCAGCATTCAAAGACAATGTTGATCAGGATTGTCAGCTGCTGGGCTGGGTTAGCCTCCAAACGGCAGCTCTCTGGTGCACACCGCTAGCTCCTGCAGTCTAAATTCTCTCTACTGAGTAGATTCCTAAACTTACTGCATCTGCAGTTAAAAATAACCCAACTGCAAAGAGGGGGGAGAATTAAAAGTCACTTTAAACCTTCTGAATAGAAAGTTATCTGCCATTTTCTGCTTGCCCCGTTTGTCTTGCAAGAGACTGATAGAAGAGCAGACTGCATAAACACTTCTTAAAAGTGTGTCTTTTTTTGACAGTGATTAGTCTTTTTCTGAAGTGATTCATCGGTGTGGTCTCTGACTTAGGACTGCTAACTTGTTAGGTTGCTCCTGCTTTGCTAATTTGTTCCAAGAGGAGGAACATGGGTTTCTTTCTGGTTTTCCAAGTCTTATTTTTTCTGTCGATGGTTAATTTGCCACTGAAGGCAGCATTTCAGAATGGATAAGCCATATCGTCCAGGTTTCAGGAAACGACGGGGCATACTTTGCCCATCAACAAGGCTGCTATAATCTCTGTAATTTTTAAGGATGAGCATCTCCTTTGTCCTTCTGTGCAGCACCTGTCTTAATCCCCTGCACTGTACTGTGGTGCTTTATGAATGAATGGCAAAGGTGTCACCTTCCCTAGACATTCTTACCCCAGTATGTCTGGATGGTGCTTCTGCTCCTGTTGACTCAGAGCAAACCTAGACAGCAATGGTTACTAGATGTCTAAATTGCAGGAGCAGCAATGACATAGGAACTGTGGATCTTCCTGATCAAGGAAGCTGAAATAAATTCACTTGAAGGAAAACGTGAGCTGAACTAACCTGAGGATCCTCGCTAGCTGCACAGCTATGTGACGACAAGGCAGTCGTGTAGAAAGACAAAGTCATTACTGCACATTACAGGAATTTTATCTTAATGGTCAGGCTTTGGGGGCATACTGCAACTTCACATCATTTACACTCTCCAGATCTGGAGTTTCTCCTGGTGTGCTGCCTAAGTTATTTGAGTAGCAATGCCTGTCATCAGGGGAAAAGTGCTGGATTTATACATAGGAGGCATGAAAGTAATCAAGAGCCTGTAACAAAGGCTTTGCTTAAATTTAAAACCTCATGTTAAGCTAGTGTAAAAGCATACAGGTTGTATATTAATAGATTGTGACGAGTTAAAAAGAATGGAATATAAGGTCACCAAGGTGTCCGAAAAATATGTGTGCAGGTACTCAGAAAACTGTTCTTAATTGCAGCTTGATGAATGAACGAAACCTTATATACATCTCCCCATCCCCCCACTGAGACAGCTAAACCATAGTCTTCTCAGGATTTAAAAAATGAAGCAAACACTTTTATCTCTCTCCACTTTCCTTTCCTCTATTCTGAATCATAAAACTAAGGTTTATTTCCTCAACAGGTTACTGTGGCATTTTCAAGCTTTTCTTTGCATCCGATGTGTACGTACTTAGTTGTTTTGCAGCTCTCAAAAGGTGTATTTTTAAAGAAATGACAGGATGCTGTGAACAGGGTTTTTTTTAATGGATAGAGAATATTTTTGAAGTTATTGCCATACAGTTATTGTTACATGAAAGTATAAAAACAGTCCAGGATTTTATTCTCATTTCAATACCGAGTTACATTTACCTTCATCACTGGCTGTGTTTTTAAAATGATTTGCTGACTTGATTAAACTGTGGATTCTCCAGGAAATGGAATGCAACAAAATATTTGCTCTGATTCATGAAAAATAATCCACATATTAAGATGAAACAACTCTCTCTTTCCTCTCCTTGAAAAAAAAGTTCTTTAACACGTCCCCTGCTAGAGCTGGGCAGAAATGGCCTTTAAAGAAAACCAAACCAAACAAAAACCATCCCCCAAAGTAATCTAACAGCAAACAAGATGATTTCTGTGTCAGTGCAGAACCGGTGCAACCTGTAATTACACTGTAAGTGTTAAGGCTTTCAGAAGACAGAGAACACTCAGATACTTTCTGTTTGTTCGAGCCTCAGCTTCCACAGGGAAGTAACGGCATAAAAGATCGAGGCGCTGCAGCAATTCCATCTTGTAACCATCCAGCAGCAATTTAGCAGCATGATCTTACACAACACTATGGCAGGCACGAAGTAAAAATATAGCCCATAATGAGCATCTTGACGTGATAAAGCAGGCGTAATATGGGGCATAATTTGGCACAGGGTAACTGTACCAGCCCGGGGCTGTGTTTCTAACATTACTGATCTACTACTATAGCCCGACAGTAGGATTTTCTGAAAGGCTTCCCTAGTCCTGCTCTGATTAAATTACTAGAACTGGGAGCTTTACCATCAGCTTCCTTGGTGTATTATCATCATACTTTAGTGACTTATGGCGCCTCATTTCTAGATTCAAAATCCTCTTAAAGACGTAACGATTTAAAACAGTACTTGCAAACTGTGAAATAACAACTATCATGGTTATTATTCATTTTGCTACAGTTCAGTAAATACTCAAAGGATACTAAATTATTATTATTGTTCTAAGAAACAATTCAGTGTAGTAGTTCCACCTTAGTATTTAAAACCTGTACCTTCTTTATCCAATGTATTTTCCTAATGTGATCCCTCTCAAAGCCTAGCTACCCAGCTCCATAAACCTATCTGAACCCTCATCGGCCTCCTCTGCTCATTTTTAGCTCTTATGCGTATACAGTGTACTCTCTGGATTTTTTTTTTCTCTTCTTCCACTTAAATAATTCTGTTATTTTGAGCAATATCAAGAAGTGATATTGAACATTGAACAATATCAAGACATGGCTATGCATGAAGGGGAAAACCAGGGATTGCCACTAGCGTAATAAAGTATTCATCTTGAAAATGTTGTAGACTATACACAAGTTACCAAAACTATATTATATATATTAAAGATAATTATTTCCTGGCATCTCATCGCTAAGTAGTCATCTGCTTCACACTTTTAAGTATGCTCTTGCCTTTAGCTATGCCAGACGTGTTTTAACGTTCAGCAACATGAACTGGCTGGGAATCATCTAATAAAATAGTTTTTTACTATATAAAATGAATGTCATCATCCTTGACTGACACATTAAACAAAGGAGATTTTGATTAATTCCTTGACTTCAGGGAAAAGATGTTTAGATATTGGCTAAATACCATTTTTCAATATTTTTAAATCCCTTTATTTGTGATGATTCCAACATCACAGGTCCAAACCAAAACCTCATGAAAATATTTCTATCCTGAAAAATAGTTCAATACATTGGTCTATGGAATCTGAGACTTTTCTTCTTTTGTAATGGGGAAAATTACTGAAACAAACTTCTTGGAATAGTTTCTCATTGAACACTGAGGATCAAATTTAGTTTTTAAAAATTTTCTTCCCTGCTTGGCTATTTACCTCTAAGTTTTGTTTTGTAAGGAAATCGCGTAAGTAATACAGAAATTCCATTTTCTCAGCTTCAGATATATCTGGGATTTCTATTATCTATTTTCTTAATCAGTAGTTAAATAACAACACACTGCCACGATGTATTTTAAAGATTTTGAAAACAGGTTTTGAAGAACAACATAGTGAACCTATGAACACACACCCTCTTGTTTAGCTGGACTCTATAAATTATATTTTGTAGCTGGCTCTGTGATAAGGTCCTGTATAACCCAGACAATATGTTGTTCTTTAGAACAAAGTGGAACACTTACATAAACACACACATTTGTTAACTTTGATATCAAGACTTTATCAGGCTAGTCCTCAAATAGTGAGCCTTCAAGGGTAGCAGTGACATTCCTTCTTCCATTAGTCATTTTTCTCGCGGGCTTGTTGCAAGAAACAATTTTTCAAAATAGAGAAATTTGGCTCTGTTTTAACCAGATGCAGGAAAAGTTTCCTTTGAAATGCTGTTTTTATTAACCTGGCTTTTTCTTGCTCTGGTGGAGGTGGGAAAAGGCCGGTTGGTACATTGTTGGTTTAGAAAGAAGTTTTGCAAATTCTCTTTTTTTTTAACATTTCTTGTATTCCTAAGAAGGAGCCAGATCCTTCACGGGTATAAATTAGCACGCTACAAGACCATACAGTCTTGCTTGTTTACAGTTTGCGAAGGATCTTGCCCAGTTCCCCTACCATCCATGCAGCCTGACATTTGAATGGACCTGCAATTAGCAGCGCTGTTTTCGTTTAACTTTATTTAGCACCTTATCTTCCCGCAACATTCTTGTCCAAGTACCAGTATCAACCCTGAGCTCAACATAGCTCTTACTAGTTCTGTTCTATTTTGGGCTAGAAGAAAAAAATCCCACAAAAAAACCCAGCACTCTAGATCAAAGTGCACCCTCCTGTATCACCCTGGGAACAGAAATTGTTAAGTAAGTGGTGTAAAAAAAATGACAAATCGCTTCACACTACAATCAAGCAAGCCATAAATTACTGCACTATACAGAAATGTGCTCCAAGCCCCCCAAATAGCCTGTCATTAATGGCTGAACACATGCAACCTTCCACAAAGGCAAAATGTTTTTGGTGTTGGTGAGACACCCATCTTGCATAGGATGCAAGTCTGCAGAACTGTGTTTACTGCGTTCTACGATTTGCCCAATTACTATGGTAATTGCTTTCTTACGTTACAGGAACACCAGGGACTGCAAGGCCTGTTGGCCAGGGCCTTATTCTTGTTACTTCTATAAAAAAGAGCCTCATGGAGGATCTCAAGTTCAGTAGAGCTCTGTTGCTCCCAGATGCTGAAATTCGGGGAGAAAAAAAAAAAAAAATGGATAGGAGGTCCTGCAGGCTCTAGTGATCCTCTAGGGGTAGCTCAAGCGACCGACAGCCCACAGGCTTGGGAAACACTGTAGTACTTTGTCCTCACAGGTGCCCAGTGGGCTGAGAAAGGCGGGAAAGCTCGCTGGGCTCCTGGGGAGCTGGCAGGCTGCTACCTCCTCGCCGTCCTATCCCCACCTGCAGGGCGCTGGGCCTCGTAAAGGCAAGAGGCCACCTGCACGCAGCCGTGGGGGTGACAAGGGGACGGGTGAAACAGGTCGAGGTCAGTAACGAGAAGAGCACAGGTCCAGGTTTCGGCCGGGGCTCGGTGCCCGTCCCGTGTCCTCCGGAGCTTACGAGCAGGAGGCGGAGACAGGTGCCGGGGTGAGGCCGAGGGCCTGCCCAGCCGGCCGGGGCCGC
>VWZK01016824.1:0-49725 GCA_013396935.1 Baryphthengus martii | reverse complement strand
GGGCTGCCCTCCCCTCCTGCCCGCCGCCCCCGAAGCGCCCTCGCTTCGCTGGGCTCGCCCTCGCCGCCGAGGCGGGGGAGCGAAGCGGCAGCCCCAACGGGTCCCCTCGCCGCGGGTCTTCCCGAGGGAGATCGGTGCTCAAGGCTTGAGCTGGCTGGCAGATACAGTCTTCTGAGGTGGTTGTTTTTTTCACAGGTGTGAAGCAGAATAAAAGTAGGCTCCGGAGGAAGGGTTGTCTTAAACAGAAAAGCTGTATTTCAGTTCAGGAGCTGTTGGGTATATCTATCCTAGCAGGAACTTTTTTCAGGCAATTTTCTTCAGAAAGTTACCGTGAGAATTCAAATAAATTGTGTGAGTGTGGAAATGAAGTAGGTAATACCGTCGTCCGTTCTTTAGTAATTTTTACTGCAGTGACTCCTGATTTCCCATCTCACTACACAGCACCTGTTTCTAACTGAGCAGGTGCCTTAGAGCAGCCCAAGAGACAGGTGATGCTCCTTTCCCCTGCCAGTTGTGCTGCCCTTTGTTCCAACAGCTTGTCCAATCGGGTCTAAAAGCCATCGCTGTTCTTTTTAGACAGGGAGGAGGAAGATGATGTTTGGTGGATGCTAAAGCTGCTCAGCTGAGGCAAGTTGAGAACTGCTTTGGGTGTAATATTGTAATATTCCCTGTGGAAGGTGGTGTCTGCACTGAGCAGCACATGGTAGGGCTGTGGGGTGTGAGGATCACAGCAAGTGCCTCCTCTTGTGGGAAATTGGTGCTTTTTAATCAAGGTGTTGCATGACCCATGAGTAATTTGTGCATGTTAAATGTAGGCGATAAGATCAGATGGAATTTTGGTGTCTCTTTATTGTATCCATGCACAAGCATACATGTGTATGTACATATACATTACATATATATATGCTTATCACCATGGTTAGGGGTAGAGATGTTTTGTGGTTAAAATCCTAAGGCAAAAGACTATGATAAAAATCTGGTTTTAGGATCTATTTGTTGTATTCTGATTTTAAATTCTATTTGTAAGTAACTATTATTTTAAAGTCAGTTTAGGATTGTGTGCTTATATTACACATTTGAGGATTCTGGAGTCTTTAGGTAGTCAGGTAAGTGGTACCAGCTTTATTTGAGTGGAAGGAACACAGCTGTCATCTTAATGAGTAAAAATGTTTTGTGGTTAAAATCCTAAGGCAAAAGACTATGATAAAAATCTGGTTTTAGGATCTAATTGTTGTATTCTGATTTTAAATTCTATTTGTAAGTAACTATTATTTTAAAGTCAGTTTAGGATTGTGTGCTTATATTACACATTTGAGGATTCTGGAGTCTTTAGGTAGTCAGGTAAGTGGTACCAGCTTTATTTGAGTGGAAGGAACACAGCTGTCATCTTAATGAGTAAAAATGTTTTGTGGTTAAAATCCTAAGGCAAAAGACTATGATAAAAATCTGGTTTTAGGATCTAATTGTTGTATTCTGATTTTAAATTCTATTTGTAAGTAACTATTATTTTAAAGTCAGTTTAGGATTGCGTGCTTATATTACACATTTGAGGATTCTGGAGTCTTTAGGTAGTCAGGTAAGTGGTACCAGCTTTATTTGAGTGGAAGGAACACAGCTGTCATCTTAATGTGTTTAATTGGGAGCTGACTGTGTGCAGTTGCTGAGATAATTGTGGGCTCCATTCTCTTTAGTGTTATGATAATGCCTTTAGATGACAAAACAGCTAATGGCCATCATTATGAATTGTCTAATAGTTGTGGTTGAACAATATAAAACACTTTCAGGAATAGGACTTCCTCCCCCCCCTCTAAAAAGCAGCCATCTTTTATGATTTCTAACATATTTCGGGTGCCTCAAACTATGTGTACAAAGGACACTAAGTTGCGTCCAATATCTTAACTGATCTTCTCTAAACCTTAGCAGAGGACTTGAGAAAATCCTGGGGAAAAAAAAAGCGCCTGTTAGATCCTTTTACCTGAGATTTGAGCCTGAATGTTAACTTTTTGCATGTGTGCGTGTGCAAGTATTAGCAGTGTGGATTAATCCTGTCTGTGCAAGAATTGAAGATTTTGTAATTCTACTTTAGGAAAGATTATAAAACGTAAGGGAAGTCATTGCCTGTCTCTCCCACTGTACACGCTTACCCATGGTGTAAGCATCAGCCCCAGCACTTCCCTTCCTTCCAGAAGATCTTTTCTGATGCAATGGTGAGTGACAGTAAATATTCTCAAGCCTTTTAAGCATTGTGCAAATTCCTTCTGTTAGGACTCTTCAGAGGCAGAAGAGGGTACGAACACCCCCCTGTTTCTCTTGTGGTTCAACCCCAGCTGACAGCTGCTTGCTCACTACTTCCCAGTGGGATGGGGGAGAGAATCATAAAAGAGAAAATTCATGAGTTGTGATAAAGACAGTTTAATAAGTAAAGCAAAAGCTACTCAAACAAGGAAGTATTCATTCACTCCTTCCCATCTGCAGGCAAGATCATCAGTTTCTTGCAAGACAATCAGTAAGTACCATGTGTGCATTTTCAGCCTCTCTCTGATTTCCATCAGCAGAGGAAACTGAGTCTCCTGTCCTCAACCATTGCAACTTCTCCTTATTTCTGTGGCAGATAAGCCTGTAGTTTTGTGCCTGTTTTGGGTTACTGATCTTTGGTCCATGCCTCTCAACTTTTCCTGCTTTCTGAGCTCCCTAAACAACTTCCCAGGCCGTTTGCTCTCTGCTGCACCAAGGAGTGCTCTCTGAGATCAGCCACTGCCAGCCAGATGCTGGACTTTGGCAGATCCATTAACAAGGCTGACAGTTCGTCTAACCTGGAGAAGCTGTTCTGTCTCAGCCTCTGCTCTGGAGGAGACATGAGACCCGATTTTTGCACGTGTTTTGCCAGTTTTTTTGCAAGCGAGTAGTTACAAAAAGATGAGCTGCAGAGCTGAAAAGGACTTGGAGTTACAAGACGCATACCCCTCATCACCATCATGCATGCCCTTCTCTCTCACTGAAGAAAGTGACTCGGTTATTTAGTTATCCATGTGCAAACAGGCATTTCTAGAGAGCCGAGTTTTACTTTGTGATGTGCGAGCACCATGGTGGTTCTGTCTCCTGTCAAAATGCACTTAAGAGCCTGATGTCATTTGCCTGTTGCTTCTTTGTGACTCCCTCTGGCTACCTCCCGCTTTACCCCGGTGGCTTGCAGCTCCTGGGAGGTCTCAGTCACTATCTTAGAGGTTTGGAGGTGAAGAAAAGAGAACAGGAGTGGTGTTAAACCCAGGCATAAAGACCAAAATGGAGTAGAGGGTCCTGGCCAAGACCTAGCTCAAAGATGGGAGCAATGAACGCTGTGGATTTCTTCATTTTCTATCTGTTGCCCTGTTCTACCTTGTACAGGGTGTGCGGCTGTAGTCTTAATTATACACTGAAATGATTACATTTAGAAACAACTCCTGGACCAGTTAACGTAACTTATTCAGGACCTGTATCTCTGGCTGGTTGTTGAAACACTGTTTATCAAGTGATAAGAGCTATATCTAGTAATTGCCTGTTACACCCTTTTCCTGCTCAGGAATCTTAGGCATTGGTAGCTAGAACACTAATAACTAAGAACCAATAGAACTGATTTTTTTCTGAGTTTATATTATAATGTTTAGAAGAGGGAAGTTGAAGACCAAGCTTTAATCCACAGATGCTATGTTGTTTCATATGGTTTCGATTGCTCTGTGTTTTGGTGTGCTCATGGGGGTACCCCCTTGATTGAAAGGATCGAATCTGGTTCTTGTGTCCAGCAACAGAGGGTTGCTGGACTAGATCAGGCCAATGACCCATTTATTTCTGAATTGTTATTTCTTTGAAAAAGCAGCTGAAATACCTGTTTTCCAAGATGCAGAATGTATATTCTTTCTCCCGTGTTGATATTTTCAATCTTCCAGGATGATTGGATATCACAGTTGCAGATTAAATGAACTGAACTTTCTGCACGAGTCTTTCATGAGGTTTGTCATATTTACTCACATGTTCTCAATGACCTTCAGAGCTAGGGCGTCTTATCGCACTTATCATAGTGGTGCACCTTGGGATATGTTCTGAGACCTTAATGAATCAAGTTGTCAGGCTGTGTGAAGAGAGGTGGAGGGACAAAAGCAGCTTAAATTCTGTCCTCGTTGTGGTCTGCCGAAATCCTGGGACTGCCTCTGTGTTGGAAATGACTGTAAATATATCTTCAGATATTTAAAAAAAAATATTTTAAATTTAAGTGCATGAGGGAAGAGCTTCTTCTCACCCTCTTGAAGTAGTTGCAAATAAAACGTTTTCAAATGCACCTGAAAAAACTTAGGCTGTGAGCTTTCTGGTGATTTCTTCTGTTCTCATTATGGCAAATAATGACTTCTGGCAACATACACTGCGGGTTGGCTCCCCATATTCTCTGCAGTGTTGGCTGCTACCAGAGAGAGCCGTTCGGAAGCCGATGGACCATCGATCTGTTCCAGTATGGCAGCTCTCCTTTGTTGCCGTGCAAGATAATCAGCTTCTATCTTATCTTTGCATGCACATACCTGGTTCAATTTACTTTGCCTTTGTATTCGTTTGGCTTAATCAGCAATGATTGTCGTTGAGTTTAATCGAATCCCAAGATGTTTACATAAGCTTGGACTGGCCAGTGGTTGAGAATTTCTGAGGTTGGTCTCCAGAAACAGGCAAACTCTCAGAAGTGTGGCTGCGTGTGTGCACATGCAAAGATAAGAAGCTGGGGTAAATAGAATATTCCAGTTGCGTATGTATGGGGACTTAGAGAAATCTGTCATTAAAGGCGATGCAGTGTTTACATAGTGCTGTTTACGTCCAATACTTGTGAGGAAGAAGCATAGCTCCAACTTAAATCCCATTTTTTGTCATGTTTCCAAAGGTACTGCGAACATACTTCCAGACTACTGGTTCAGAGTTGGTGTGTAAACTGTTGAGGAGGGGAAAAGGTCCGTGAAATAATCAGTGTGTGCGTGTGCTCACATATGACTCGGCTTTCTTCAGGTTGAGTAAACTGAGCGGAAAAAAGGGGCAAAACATACAAAGTGCTATGTTTTTGGACATGAACATCGGGCTGTTTTGAGATTTTTGTGGCTAGGAGTCAGATGTTCAGATTATTACTTCTATTTTAAAAAGAAGATATAAATCCTCCAAAATAAGCATGGCTTTTCCAAGTGGAAGGAAAGAAAAATAATTTGATCATAGTCATATTCTTTCTGCTGCAGTCAATTGCAGGAAAACCCAGGTGTAGCTTTCTTTAATTTTGTCAAGGCTGAGGTAGTTTAGCTGAGGTGAAACTGCCCCCCTTGTTTTGGCATTTTTGGGAGAGGGATTACTCTTTTTAGTCAGAGACTGATGTGGACAAATATTTGGTTTATTTCTATATGGCTTTTGTCTCTGAGCTCCTGTTGCTTGCAGCTAGTATTTAGTATTTATTGGTATTACTGGAGCCCAGTACTCCCATCCCCTCATGCTAGAGGGGATTGTAATAATAGGAATCTTCCACTTTGTCACTTCACGTTTCTAAGAGCATGGTGTGTAACCGCTGGGTGGTGGCTTTTGTACATCTTTGAGATCACACACATGTTCAAGGACTACAGCTGGGAAAAATGAGGTGGAAACAAGGTGATTTTTGTAGCTTTTTTTTTTTTTAATCCCGCCTTCACGGCCCTACTCCAGTCTGGCATTTGCAGCAGAGTGGACATCTTCCCAACCTAGCACTGTGTTTCTATCAATCTCCTCGGTACCAGTTTTAGCCAGGACAAAAAGGGACTGGAAAGTCAATTTTATATGTTGCCAGAGAGGAGGGAAGACCTTTTCCTGTTCTGTTATCCTGGCTGGTCATACACATAAGACAGCCTGCTAATGTTTAGGAACTACTGTTGCAGGATCAGCCCTCTTTGCTTATCGGCTTTTTGAAGTTTTGAGTCTTGGCAGATTTTGGGTACAGGTGAGGTGGAGAAGTGACTCCCTCCTTCCCTCCTGCATGCCGCAGTACAGCCCTTTAGCAACAATACTGCGTGACTGTGCCTCTTTGGGACGTGTGTGACTGATGAGTAGTTGGATTGGCCAGTATGCAACTTTCCACTCTTGCCTTGTGCAACCAACCTTCCTAACCTGCAGCTTGACAGAAGTTTCGTTTTTTGCTGCGGACTGTCTAGCTGTCCTGGGAGTGAGACCACTCCAAGTCTGTGCCAAGAAGACCTCAGGAGTGACAGCGTAGTTGCAGGTCAGGAGGGGTCCCCATCTCTCTCTCCCAGTGAAACAGTGGGAGTTCTTATGGTAAGAAACACAGATACTAATAACTGCATAATTGACTAAAAATGAAAAACTAAAAACTATCGAAGTTTACTTACAAATTGACTATCATCAGAAAAACAGGCTGTATTGGAAACCAGATCTCTCAATGTCGACCACTAGTAGTTAATGCCTGAAAGTCGCTTTGGCTGAAATACCACCTTTGTATCCTTTGTCGCATTAAACGATTGCTGCATGAAAATGGTTGTGGGAACACGTTTTGATTGTTGAAGGGGAAGGAAGATGAAAAGCTGAGTATCTTCTAATTAAATGCCTTGTGAAGGCACACGGTGTCTCTAGCAATAGTTACAAAAATTCCGTTTCTGTTCTGAAATACATAGCACGATGTGCTCGGCTACTTGAAAAAATAATGGCTGAGTGTCATCTTCACCTGGGGCCCTCAGGCAGACGCAGAAGCTGCATGAGGGGTGTGAGATCTGATGTTTAGGTTTTTGAAAAACTGATGGAGGCAGGAGGCTGTGAACTGATCAGTAATGCTCAGCGGAGACAGGTTGCGTGTAGTGGTGAAACAACTCTGTGTAACGTGCACATAAAAGTTATAAATGTACTAAATTTTGGTCAGCTTTCCCATGGATAGGCCTTGTTTTTTTCCTATCTTACTTCCAGTATAACATTTCAAGTCCTTCTCTGGTGATTGCTTTCCTCCAGGAAAAGAATTATTCTACCTTCAAAAGTTGCACATGAATGATCTTAAGAAAACCAGTAAGTGCAGTATTCACATGTCTGTATATCTGTCAAATGGCTGGTTGGGCAATTCTGGCACACTCGCCTGCCCTGGCTCTTCAAGTGCCCAGGGAAAAAACGTGCAAGGCTGTGTAGATAGGCCTCTTTCAAAACTTTCTTTGCAGCTGAATCAAGGCTAGAGTTGAGATTCAATTGCACTGAACTAATTAGGCTGAGCTCCAAATGCCTGAGTGCTGGATGTGTGACAAACAACGGTGCCAACATATGCTGTAGGGAACTGTGCACAGGCACGGTGCTTTGCTGACTTGAAACTTGGCAGTACCTCATTAATTTTGCGTGTTAATAGATTGTTTAATGTGCATTAGTGGCTGAACACAAAGCCTATGAACACTTGTGCATTCAGTTCCAGATGGAAAATAGTGTCTTGTTGGGGGCGAGGCATTTTCTGCCTGCCATCGAGAGGTCCAACACAAGTTTCAAATGTGTTGGAAAGTTACCAGTTGCAAATAAGCCTGATGGGTAGCCTGAGTTACAGCAGAGGAATGTCTAGATTAGGGAGTTTTTAGGTAAGGTACTAGCTCTCCTCATACAGTCATGCTTCAGCTGGCATAATGGCCTCTGAGAACCATTATAATACCAGTAATGATAATAGGAGAGCACGTGTATTTGCAAGCTTCTAATATGGTAGTAGCTACTGGATTTTACCTTCTACCAGAGAATTAGATGTTTGCATATATATATTTAATAACAGAGGGAGTGTTCACAGAATTGTTAAGGTTGGAAAAGACCTCCAAGATCATCAAGTCCAACCTTCTACCCAATACCTCCATGACCGCTAGAATGTGTCCTGAGGCACCACATCCACCTGTTTTTTGAACACTTCCAGGGATGGTTTTTCCACCACTTCCCTGAGCAGCCTGTTCCAATGCTTAACTACTCTTGGAGTAAAGAAAGTCTTCCTAATATGTAATCTGAACTTCCCCTGGCGCAGCTTGTGGCTATTTCCTCTTGTCCTGTCATTAGTTACTAGGGAGAAGAGGCCAACATTGGCCTCACTACCACTTCCTTTCAGATAGCTGTAGAGAGCAATGAGATCTCCCAGCCTCCTCTTCTTCAGGCTAAACAATCCCAGCTCCCTCAGCCTCTCTTCATAAGATGTGTTCTCCAGTCCCCTCACCAGCTTGGTTGCCCTTCTCTGAACTTGCTCCAGCACCTCAATGTCTGTCTTGTAGTGAGGTGCCCAGAACTGGACACAGTACTCAAGGTGTGACCCTCACCAGTGCTGAGTACAGTGGCACGTCCATTTCCCTTCTCCAGCTGGCCACGCTATTTTTGATACAGGCTGGGATTCTGTTGGCCTTCCTGGCCACACTGCTGACTCACGTTCAACCGGCTGTCAACCAGCACCCCTGGGTCCTTTTCCACCAGGCAGCTTTCCAGCCACTCTTCCCCAAGCCTGTAGCATTGCCTGGGGTGGTTAGGACCGAAGTGCAGGACCCAGCACTTGGTCTTATTAAACCTCATACAACTGACCTTAGCCCATTGATCCATCCTGTCTAGATCTTGCTGCAGAGCCTTCCTGCCCTCAAGCAGATCAACTCTCCTGCTTCATTTTGTACTGTCTGCAAACTTACTAAGGGTGCACTCAACCCCCTCATCCAAATCATTGATAAAGTTGTTAAACACAAGCAGCTCCAGCACTGGGCAACACCACTTGTGACCAGTTGCCGACTGGATTTAACTCCATTTACCACAAGTCTCTGGGCTCAGCCATCCAGCCAGTTTTTAACCCAGTGAAGAGTACGCTTGTCTAGGCTGTGAGCCTTCAGTGCTTTAGTAGTCAAACAATTTTACTGTATGTTTTTAGATAGTGGAGGTTTTGTCTGTTTTTTTTACTTTTTATTAATAGGAAATTCTAAAGCTGCTCTAAACCAAGTAGTTTTCTTTGGCCTCCAGTTTGTTCACATCTGGAGGACTAGAGATGTGTTTGGTGTGAACTTTGAACTTGTCCCATGTCTGGCACTAGATTTAATATCAGAGGCACAGTATTGGTAGCAAAGATTACAGAACCCTTGCTCATCTCCTCCCTAATACACCAAAGGCTGCGGTCTTTCTAGTGCAAGTATCTTCCTTCTGCCAAGTAAGGAATTACCTTTAAAGAATATGTTTATTCCTGCAGCAGCTCTCTCCTTCCCAGAAAAACCACGAGTCATCTAAAAATGGGCTGGAATTGTCTGGACTCTTTTTCACAATAGCTCTTGAGGGCACCGCGTTCCAGCTAAGAGCTGAAGGAAAGGTGCCTCATCTCCTGTAAGGATGTTGACAAGAAGAGCAAAGGAGGATGGATGCAGGAAATAGTTGCTGCTGCCAATCTCATTCTTACACCCTTCAAATGCCTCTGCCTAATTATCTGTGCAGGGCAGTGGAGATAGAAGACAAAGACAAGAGGAAAAATCTATCCTGTGGTTTCAGAGAACGAGAATGGCCTGTGCAGATCATCTTAAGAATCAGTGGTGGTTGTGTTCTGTAGGACAAAAGCTTTATCTGTCCTTTACAAACTGCGGCAAATAATTCTTAATTATTTTTTTTCCTTGTTCTTTGTAAGTAGATCTAGTTGAGATTATTTGAGTTATTTTTCACTCTTTTCTTAGAAGACACGGAATTGCAGTCAAGCCTGACTCAGTAATTAAATGTGTATTGGTTTATCTGTAGTGTGAGTAAACCTCATGGATGTATTAGGTTTGGGTGAGCTGGAGTTACTGTTCCCCAGAGCAGCTCTTATGGTGCTGGGCTTTGTATTGGGAGGCAGATAAATTGCCGGTGTTGTGGCTGCTGCTGAGCAGCACTTGCACAGCACCAAGGCTGGCTTTCCAACATCTCCCCCCACCTCCCCAGTGAGATGGGATGGGCAAGATCTTGGGAGGGGACACAGTCAGGGCAGCTGACCCAAACTGACCAAAGAGGTATTCCACACCGGGTGACGTCAGCTCAAGTATAAAAGGGAAAAAAAGGAGGAGGGGGTCGGGATCATCCATTTGTGAAGATGCTTGTCCTCCGAGCAACCGCTACGCGTACCGGAGCCCTGCTTCCTGGAAAAGGTCAGACATTGACTGCTGATGGCAAGTAGAGAGTAAGATCTTGTTTTGCTTTGCGTGCGCAGGGCTTGCTTTTGGCTTTTTCCTTTTTCCTATTAAACTGCCTATGTCATACCCCACGGGCTCTTCCCATCTTATTCTCTTGCCCCTTGTCGTGCTGAGGGAAGTAAGGGGGAGTGACAGAGCGACTTGGTGGGTACCTGGCACTCAGCCAAGGTCAACCCACCACAATGGGATTGCATGCTGTTATCTTATCCGTGACCTGGAAAATATTGATAATGGATTGTCTCAGCACTTCATGCAAAATAAACCTGCTCACTTGATGTTTTTCATGTCAGCAGGTCATCCAGCATCCTAGTGCTAAACAGTCTGAGCTCACTTTTCTCAACAGTGTGTTAAGTATGACAGGCACAAACATCTACATCTTACACAGTCGCATTAGTTGTATGCCTTTGTGGTTCTGTCCATTCAAAACAGCTCTTCATAGCTTTTATTTACTCTTATGGCATGCTCTTATTTTGACAGCTATATATTTGAACCATAAGAAATGGCAGAAGTGCTACAAGAATGAGGGAGGAAACAAGGCTTTCAGATTCTGCAGGTTTTGCAGCAAATGCGAGGCGGGAGCTGCACCGTGTTGATGCCCTTCTCAGGCACATGACTTCCTTGTTACACTCCTTGTTAAACACAGAGGTTATCTCTTGATGACTTCTGTGGCAGGTTTGGGGTTTTTTGATGTGGTTTTAATATGAAACTTAGATTCATCAAGTCTCACTGTAAAGGGAGACTGAGAAATTGAGCAGGCTGGGAAGCTATGATGTACTGGGAGAAGAGCATGGAAATTTTCAGTATACTTCAAAGGGTTTCAAAGGAAATGTCTCCTTTCTGTTTACTCACTTGGCATCATAACCCTCAGCAGTGACAGCCTGGTTGAAGTGAAGATGTTGTGTGTTTTGGTTATCTTGTGAGAAGTGGATCTATCTATAGCTTGGTCTCGCTACGGAGAAGTTTGAGAGCGTCTTGATTCTCAGTGCTCTCCTCCGTCTGCTAGGATGCATGAAGCTGGCTCTACATTGTTCACTACTGTTTTCTACTTTGTTTTCTTTCCATTGCAAAGAAGTTTCTTAGCTTTTTGAGAATGGCCTAGTTTATTAACCTTGATATCAGGTGCATGATCTTGGACACAGTTACCAGGAAGAATTCATTCTCCAGAGTGCCTCCCTCCATGTGTTGTGTTTACTCCCACTCCTTTTCTGGTACCCGCCTTTGGAAGAGATAGACAGACTCGCAACTGAGCATGCTGTTGAATATATTCTCCTAGATCTCAGTGTTGACAGGTTTCGTTGCAAGAACTTTCTAATTTCGGCACGAAAGGAGGTGTCAATCCATCTAGGACTTAACAGAGCTGAATGATCTCATGAATGAGTGGTGGGTGATAGCTGTGCCCTTGAAAATCCATAAGAAGGACAGACATACTGTGTCTCTCAGCCTTTGAGTCTCATTTTACCAGCAGATTATTTAATGAGCAGTACTTGTTCTCTCATGGCATGTGACTATTTTTATGAGGCTCTTGTAGGCTTTCCGTTAGTCCATGAGCCATCTCTAAGATATTAACAGTAGTGACTGTCCCTGAAATGCAGCTGGTCAATGAGATCAAGACAGGTTACCCAGCATCGAGTGATGTTGTAGTAGGTGAAGAGGTGACAAAATCACCCTGTCTCTTGCTCCGTCACTAGGGTTGGTTGACATGACCTTTTACTCACAAGTGGCTGATCCTTCTCCAGCTGAGATGTACCTGTGTGCAGGAGTTGCTTTAACCAGATACTACCTGGCTGTCACAGGTACCTGATGGCATGCACTTGTACGATGCTCCATGGCAGGTCACCTCAGGCCTTCTCAATCATCCTCAATGTCATTACGTGAAGCTGAAAGAGATTGAAGAATATAGTAATGTCTCTGCAGGGTCTGAGTTGGTGTTAAGACAAGACTGCAGAAATGAAGTATCTTTCCGTTGTCAAAATTCATGAGAATTCAGGTATACTTTGTGTCCCAAGCAGAGGGAGCCCCATGTGGGCTCATCGAACGCCTTGTCGAACATGACAAGGCTGCAGTGGTTACTCAGCTTACGGCGGAGTGTCTGTGTATCTACAGGGGATGGATTGTACATGTAATTTACGTATTGCCAAGAGATCTGATTACGGCTTAGTAAACTATTTTCCTTCCTGTGTAAATTTGGGCGAGAGGGGGAATCCACAAATGGATGTCCTATGTATTTTAAGTAGTGTTTTTGTTCTAATTTAAAACAAATAGTAAACAGTAAGAGTTTTGATTGGATTTTAACTTCGTGATTCCTCCTCTCAACACTGAAACTTTATAGATTGTTTTAACTAGCGATTGCCTAGGTTGAATTGAAAATTTTATCAATGAAAATTTAGAGAGGCGAAGGCAAAAATGCCATCCAGAGAATTAATAGAGGAAAGAAGTCTGTTGCCACAGCTGAATCAAGAAATAATAACATGCGCCTGTTCTAGTTCTTTGTCAGGAAAACTTCTGATATGCAGTAAGCTACGTGACATTCCAGATTTAATGTTTATATGTGTACCTTGGTGTACATAGGGGTACATAACTCTAAAGAGTGCTACCAAGTACTCAGCAAAAATGGTTATAATGGAGCTTGGGGCCATCATTCTGTCTTTTCTACAAATTGGAACGTGAAGCATAAGATTAAACTCAGGTTTTGCCCTGTTTATTGGTAGTTCAACTGATCCTAAATATTTAAAAACATATTTAGTCACGCCTCCTGTTTGTTTTTGTCAATTATCTCCTCTAGTAAAACAACTCCTCATGTTTCAGTTGCCACCTGGTTTGTTGGAAGAAAAAAGAATCAATGCAGCTTCAGTTAAAGTTTAGTCAATGATCTAAAACTTGGTATTAGGAGCTTGATCTTGATCCTGTCCGTCAGCTGCCAGGAGCTGTGAGGTGTGCTGGGTGCTCCTGGCTTCAGGGCAGACGCAGTTTCAGAAGGAAGGACAAAAAGCATTCTGACCATGTATCTTCAGTCCCTCCCGCCCGCCACCCCTAACAAATATAACCTGACGGTGCTTCTGCCTGGTTGCTAAAATGTGAGTTCATTGGCATTGCGGGGGCTCTTTCTCCTTCTCTCACCACATCTGTTTGTTGAGCAGACTTCATTGTTCCAGTTCTTTTTATACAGTGCCTCTTTCTGCCAGCTCCACACCTTCCCAACCCTCCCAAACGCTTAAGCCACATGGTGTAGAAAAGAGACTGTATTCTGCTGACTTTTAGCCACCAGTGGCTGTGGAATACCACAGCCATGGAAAATGGTGTGAATTTAGGACAGAAACTGAAGGCAGAAATTAAATCAGTTGGAGTAAAATGTCCCACAGGCCGCACATGATTAACCAGAACAAAATTTGGCTGCACCGCTGAGTTTCACACCTACTTTGTAAAATGAAACTGATATTATAGAGCATGTCTTTTAGAAGGTATTTAGTAATTAAGCTCTGCTTTGAGTAAGTGTTTTTCCTATATAGTTTGCAGAGGCCAAGGTGGGGAGAGCAGTTTCTTCATATTTTTTTGTTCTTCCATTTATCTTGTGACAGTTGTAGGGAAGAATGAAGTGTTTGGATACTTGTAGGGAAAGTGTTGCTGTTGCAACACAAGGAAGATAAATAGCCATGGGAAAGCCAGACAATGTGCGCTTTCATTCCCAAAGTGTAAATGTGACTTCTTTATATTAATGAGCTGAAACGTTTGAATACATGGAATGAAATGGAGAAAAACAGCCCAAACGCTAAGGAATAAGGACTTCCTACAAATGTACTTCTTCCTTGCAGCTCCTCCTCCTCCCAGAGAGTATTACTGACTGCTTCCTATCGCTTTGTTAGAGAAGAAGAGAGGAAGGGACTAGCTCCACCAGCACTGCATAGTCCTGAGTGGGATTTACTGGCTGAAGCTTTCAGTCCACTTCATAGCTCTAAACAATTTGACACTAGTCCAGATGGGTTTTGAAGATGTGTCTCCACTGCTCTCCTAGACCTAAATGCGGATTATAATTGAACTGTGGCTGCTAGATCAGGCTGGATGAAGCTGCGTTAAGCGTGAAGGTAGAGGGAACACATGCGCCAACCCTGTGCTTGTGCCAACTGGCAGGGCGTGAGCTGGTTCTGGCCGAACAGCTCAGTAGCCACAACCGTGTAGGGTTGCACCTGCACTAGCAAAGCCTCTGAGGGGCAGGGCTTCTGAGCATGGGTAGGCACCAACAATGCCAACTTGTCTTGGGACTGAAGTTGACTCTGAACCTGACAGAGGCAGTAACTCCACCTAACCGGGTAGACATTGCCGCCGTGTCCTACAGCATAGTCTTCTACGGCAGGGGTCTTCATGCCTCGCGTGTCTTTGCAGCAGCTAGAACTGTAGGAATGTTCCTGGCCACAAAGCAAAGTGCCGGTCCACAGTGGTAGCCAGTCTGTACCTGGGAGTTCACCCTGCCCTGACACTGCTCTAGTACCTCAGAGTGCTTTGCTTTCAGTACCCCAAGATATGTGTTAATGCAGTGGCATCAGGGGCTGACAGACAACTCTACCACAGGTAAGATTTGCTCCTTCTTCCTCACTGACCCGCAGGTTGAAGTGAAATCGTGGACTGGTTGTTCTGGCTGCAGTGAATAGCACAGTCTGGCTGCCTTCTCCCTTGCATCCAAGTCTGAAGCTGTTATCAGCACTGCTGTGGCTCTGTGAAGTCACGGTGGTGTTTGATTTAGGGGGAAGTTGGCACCTCTGACAAGCGCTGGAATGTCCCAGTCTGTCCTTGGGGTGCTGTTGGCATGTTTCATAGCTATAAACGCCCAGTCAACAGTCCTGATCACGGGCAAACACCAGCCCAGTGCACAAAAGCACTTATCACCTGGTAGGCCGAGCGTTCATAAAAAGCAAAGTCATAAAACCCTTCAGTGGCTGGCAATTGGAGAGCTTACTGTTAGACTTGAAAAGAAGTCCTGAAGAACACAGGCTGCTTATCAATTTTAATTGCTGGGCCGTGGAGAGGTGCCGTTTGCTTAACGTTGTCTGGTATTAGCAGTCCTGGTTTACAGTGTGTGTTAGAGAGATGTTTCTGGCAAGTGATTTTCTGCTGAATGTAAAATTAAGTTCCATGAAAAGACTTTGTTTTCAGGAAGAACTCAGATTGAACAATTGAATTCGACAGGGAAAGAAATGCAAGATGGAGCCTTAAGAAAAGATTGCTTGGAGGTGAATAGTGCAATGTTAAGGTGTTAATTTTTAGACTTTTTTTTGACCTATAGATGCTGCTATATTACTTCACATTGTTATTGAAACTAAGTTCTGTATTAGCCTGGTGCTGTGTGAACTTTGATTTTTGTCTATATGGCTGTTGTCTCTTGCCTGTAGTAAATATGTTAAACTACATAATATATACACCCAGAATTTTCATCATCTCACCAGTAGTTTTATTGTAGATTTCTAAAAATTGATGGTCCTCCCTTTGTCCTTCCCTACTTGCCCATGTTCTAGGCTGGGCAAGAACACAGACTTGTCCCCTCTGCACAACCTTCTGCATTACCATATCTTACTAGCTTGCTTTTTAAACATTGCATTAATGCTTATGCATTTCTCTAAAAATAGAAACTTCAAAATCATTGCTCACTAAATGGTTCTGTATTTGTACCACGCACTTTAAACCAAATTTGATGCCACCTTTGGGTAACTGGGCCAGAGATAAAGTCACTTTGAACAGTTGCGTCGATGTTTGTCAATGGTTTTGCCTGTGAGAGATGTCTTTGTTTTTTTTTAAGTCAGTTTGCTGGGTTTGAGCGAGCATCAAGTTCCACATGGGTCTACAACTGGATCAGTTGAAACTGTCAGATGTGCAGGTTTTTGAAATACCAAGCATTTTAAATACAATTAAAAGTGCATCATTTAAACAAAGTAGTAATAACAAAACCCCTTGGATTTTTAGTTTGAAGAGTACTCTGGAACTGCAACTTTCAAACAAGAAGCTGATATTAAAACAGAGAAGTGTACTCGAAGGCAGCTGCCAAGGAGCAGATTGACAGTAGTTAGTTAATCAAGAGTAGTTGCAATGGAAGCCACTTGTCTGATCTCAGCTCTATCCCTTAAATAGCAACCCAGTCCCAGAGTACTTAGCGTGGCGTGTAGGCGGGGTTCTCACATGTGACTTGGGAGGAGATGTTGGAATGTCCCTCATTGACTCGAAATGAGAGCTGCCTTCACTCTCTCTCTGTAGCAGCTCTGGAAGTCTTTACATGAGACAAGCAGCAATAGTGCGAGCGTGGCCGTGTGTGTCTAACGCTTCATTCTTTTCGTTGGAACGGTCAAGGAAGCCGGTTGTTTTGATGGACAGTTTGTTTGCAACTGTCTATTTCTATAAGACATGTAGATAAATTGAGAAAGGGGAAGAAAAGAATGTGTAGAACAGTCTTGTTGGCACCAAACAGAGATGATGATAACAAGGGCGTCTTTATTTTGGTGCCACATGTGGAGAACAGATGCCTTTACCTCTCCTACATCTGTATGCCTGTTAATGTGCTGGTTTGGTATCTGGTATGTGAAGTAGCAGACAAACATAATTTCTCTATTTCCTTCCTTCGTAAATATGTCTGCCTTTATTTGGAATTCTTTATCCTTCAGCGTTTTTGTTTCGGGGTTTTTTTTTGTGTTGGTTTTTTTTTTTGTGTGTGTATGTGTCTCAACTTCTTTGGACTCTTGAGAGACTAGTTGTGTGGTAGATTAGAAAGAGCAGCGATGAGATGCTAGAGCAGTTGTTTACTTACTAGGTTAAACTCTGTCCATGCTTGAAGTGGAAGGAAACTGCTTTTCCTTGTGACTGCCAGTTGCCGGGATTTTAGTATTTTTTGTTGTTTAGTTTGTTGTTTGTTTGTTTTTTTTTCTCTCCTGTAAGAGGAATTTCATAGTTGAACATGTATTGCCTTACAAAATGCTGAATTACTGATTTCTCTGTAGTTAGTTTATGGAGAAGAACTCTCTACTGGAATAATACAGGGCCAAGCTCTTCTGGCTGACTACCTGTGTGTGATTAACCAGAAGCAGGAGGTGGAATCAATCAGTTTGCAAGTGGTGTCCAGTTCAAGTCCGTTTGTTCCAAGTACCCTGGCAGCTTTACTACGCTGCTGCCTTTGCTTACACAGATAGGAGGTGTGTATTTCTTCAGTTCTCATCTTGATTTTTCTTCTGCTGTTTCCTTGGATTTGTTTACTATTTCCACGTCAGAAAAAGAAAAGCTAATGTTTATTTTCGAGCAAAGTCTTTCTAAGCATTTGCGATTCTAGCCGGGGAATGGATTTGCATTTTTGTTTGGAGCAAGCAGTTCCGGTTCTGAAACCAGAGTGGATTTTTAATAAAGACACTGGATCTCTGCTCTGTAATTACCACGAAATAACCAGTACAGCAATTCTCGAGTGTCAGCAACTTGACAACCAAATGCTTTCCAAACTACTTGTGAGCTCTGGTGTTGAAATAAACTCTGAAGAGCAATTTTTCGTGCTTAATAGATGCGCTGGTTTCTAGAGGGAAAATCTCTCCCTAATGCAACGTGTAATACAAATGCATCTACATGCCTAGCCTTGTGAGCCAGGAGACTGGCTCTGGGTTCGAGGACTACGGTACACATAGCAATGAATATCTTGAGTATAGATTCTGAAGATTAATTTGCTGAATGTAGGCACCTTTTGAAAGGCACAGAGTCATTCCTTTCTCAGGCCTGTGCTAATATCAGGGTGCTCCTTAATCTGTTTGGAGCAAGGCTGATCTTCTAAACACCTTTACCCTGGCGTTTGCCATCGTGTGTGTGTGTGTGTGTGTGTGCGCTTGCATGGCGTTTACCACCAAACTCGGCTGCTTCCTGGTAGAAGTTGCTAGAGCAATGCACATGATAAATAACAGGGATTATGTCGGTGTCTCCCGACGAAGTGCCGCGTGGGACAGCCTCCACAATAACTGCTCCTTTTTTTGCTAGCCTCAAGCACAGCTTCGCTAAGGTTGGGACGCATCCTGTTCAAAACAGTGCAGTACATGGAATGAAAGATGCCAAAAGCAACCGGAAGATAGAATTGGCAAATGTTTATGAAATGGACCAGCCTGCAGCCTGGGGAATGTGGAGCCCTGCAGTCCAGCCAGTGGGATGGGGGTTCCAGGCTACTGAATAACTCAGTGTCTGACTTCTGGCTTATGCATGACAATCTGTTTTGCTTTCAGTGATTTTATTTTTTTTTTTTTTAAATACATGTATAATTTTGGCAATTTGTATTTCAGTTTTCATTCCCCCTGTAGATGGGACTCTTGATGGTGTCAGTGTGATACAATATTTGAAATATTAGGTATTTCAAAAAAAATCCACCATAAAGTAATCAAAAGCCACTGTGTAAGTGTATTCAGAGAGCACTCAAACGTACTTTATGCACTCATTGTATGCAAACATACAAATGCACTCATTTGTTCTCAGTCTTCTTGGCATGTGGATCTGCCAAAGGCACGTTTGCTCTCTGATTGTATGATAAGTAGAAGAATAAGAGGAGATAGAAAACTGAGGAGAAATGCAGAGTGAAGAAGGAGTAGAGGTTTGTGTAACAACAGCTGAAGCAGTGAAGCTAAACTGGCAAGTTTTTCATGTTGTGGCAAAGTTAACCCAACAGGAAGGTTAAGTCTAGATGTCCTTGTCTGAAGAGCACTTCAAGCTCTCTCAAACATTGTTGGCCAGATAACTGGCCAATGTTGGCAGTAACGCACTGGAGGGTACTTTATCCTGGTTCCTTTGCCATCCTGCTGTGTGTTTCCATAGCATAAAAAGCCTTGTCTAGTGTGTGGCCAGAGGCTGAAGCAGGCGTATAAAAGCTTGGAAAGCTCCCTTGGTGTTTTGCTGAATGGAGCTACCACACTTGAAGGCTGCTGTCCACATTCTTTTATAATCCTTTGGCTCTTGAGCCATTTAAAAGCCGTGATTTCAGGTGTGTGAGAGAGGCTTTTATGAATCCTTTATTACTAATTAGTTTTCAGGCAGCTGGGAGGAGCCATCTCTGGTAAGTTTAAAGTTTCAGTAAAGAGGCCTCAAAAATCAAACTAACCCCTCCTCCAAGAAAAATACTCCACTGAGGTTGAACCTGAAGTCCAGAACCCGTTATTCATTTTTGCTTATGCATTCTCTCAGTTCTTTCATCTTTTATCTTTGTCCCCCTAGCACAGTGACTGGTTATTGACTTGATGATTGGATATCGTGTATGTACTGCTGTAAGGAGTCTGTATTGTATACTTATGTCCTGGTTTTGGCCGGAATAAAGTTTATTTTCTTTCTAGTTGCTGGTGCAGGGCTATGTGTTAGATTTAGAATGAGAATAATGTTGATAACATACCGATGTTTTAGTTGTTGCTAAGCAGCATTTATCCTAAGTCAAGGGCTTTTTAGCTTCCCACACTGCCCTGCCAGTGAAGGCTCCGACTGCACAAGGAGCTGGGAGCAGACACAGCCAGGACAGCTGACCCAAACTATCTCAGGGGCAATTCCAGACCATATGACATCATGTCCAGTGTATAAACTGGGAGGAACTGGCTGAGGGACACCGCGGCTTGGAGATCGGCAGCGCATTGATCAGTGGGTGGTGAGCAATTGCATTGTGCATCACTTGTTTTTTATAGTCTGTTGTTGTTGTTATTTTTCCTTCTTTTTCTGTCCTATTAAACTGTCTTTATCTCAACCCAGGAGTTGTTTTGTTTTGTTTTTGTTTTTTTTTTTCCAATTCTCTTCCCCCTTCCCATTGAGAAGTGGGAAGTGGTACTTAATTGCCAGCTGGGGTTAAACCATGACAGCTTAGAAGCTAGCATGGGTAGGCGTATGGCTGGCAGAATTTCACTAACTCAACTTCAATTTCGTGCTGCAAATTTCTGTACTGCCTGGCAAATAGATTTGCATACGCATGCAAAGTTCAGCTAATTGCGGTGAAACTCTTCATGTTGATTGTCATCCTCCCTTCTCTCCTGTTACACGCATTTGAAATCATCCTATGCTAAAATATACTTTGCTGTCTGTATCACTGAACCTTTAAATCCAAAGGCCTCTTTATTCCAAACTCTTGAGCTACTGGAAAGAGAGCTGTAGTTCTCGTTCATGGGTTATTGCTATTGTACAGCCTCAGCCTAAATCACCTGTCAGTGTATGAACTTCTGAACTACCGGTAGTACTATCACCAGTTCCTCCTGTGTGTAAATAGTGTTCACGTCCCTGTGTGAATCCGTCCTTTGCTTTGTTTGAAAGAAAATGCCCAGAAACAGAAGAAAACAACGTGCTTCCTTTTAGGTCAAACTAAAACTGGTTTTGGAATTCAATATGTATATGTTGTACTGTTAACTCAGAGATATTTTCCAAGTATTTTGCTTGAGAATGTATCAACTGAGAGCAAAGATCGGATGCAGAAAATAGCCTTTCTCAAGGCTGTGTCCCTTGTGGTGCCTGGTTTGAACAGGGACCAGGAAACTGGGCTGTCCAATGGTTCGGTTTCTGGTGTATGTTTTGGATCAGCAAAGCTTCAGGTGGTGGTAACAAATGAACTGTAAGTGATTTTGTTTGCTACAGGGAGTTGTACTTTTATATCTAGAGTATAAATAATACTTTGCTTGTAATAGATTTTTAACAGATTTTTATTTTTTTTTTAGTTAAAAAGATTTGTTACTTTCATTGCTGCTTAGACAACACAGTTCTGCTGGTAATTAAAGGGATCTGTGTACTTAGGAGTTCAGAAAAAAATAATCCTGAATAACTTTAAAACAAAATACCGAAGACAAAAAACGAAAGTAGAACAAGCCAACCCCCTAAAAAGCTTACCCTTGTATTCACTGCTCAGTATTACAGCTGATAATGGAAAGTAACTACATATTAGAATTATTAATGACTTCTTTTAGCATATATACTAAAAAATTATGTTGTTCTGATATTACTACATACTGATTTTTCTTGCCAGGCTGCACCGGGGTGGTTGGTTTTTGTTTGGTTGGTTTTTTTTTAAATATATTTGGAACATTTTTGAGGTGAGATCTGAGATCATCAATTCCTCATAGCTTCGTGAAAGCACTGGGATGTTAAATGTGTTCTTCCCAAGGCTACTTCATTGTTCACCTCCCATGTTAGGCCTTTTGTCCTGTGTTGCCTAGAAGAGGACTTGATGACATGTAGAAATCCCACTAGGCCCCAGCAAATATTGTTGATACTGCTTTTCAGTCCCTGCCTACCTTTTTTTGCAGTTTTGTATCTTTCCTTAGGCTCTGGAGTTCCTCAGAAGAGAGAGTATCTTTCTTTTCTGAATATGCCTGTAGGAAGTCTGGTTCAGTGGAGTCCCTGTGCTTCCATATTGTCCTTGGTGGTTACAAACAATTTCTCATAATTCGTAAATGTCTTTTCAAATGAAAACTACAAGAAGATGGTATATGGGAAAAGCAACCACCTGAGAAATTTGTAGTCTCCTTCAAAAAGATTCTGCTTTCTTCTGCTTATTTTGGCCAGTCTGTTGTTCCGAATAACTCGTTCATATCACCTTTTTGTTTAACAAGTATTGTGTGGAAACGACAACAAAGAGTAGCCTTCGTTATCCATCCTGGGTTGTGTTCAATGCAGCATTCCAGGAATCAGGAAAAAGCGCAGTGCGTGCAGATAACAGGCACGCACTGAAAGCTTCAGAAGTCCTTTTCTGATTTGTGCTGTGGTGGCTTCTAGGAGCATTCATTGTTTGCACCTCTGTAGTACTTAAAAAAAAAAAAAAAAAAAAAAAAAAGAGGCAAAAGGTGTCTAAGAACACTTAGAACTGGCTGCCATTTCTGGCAAAGCAAACTGTATTAATAAGCTTGGCACTCATCTTTTTATGGATGTATTTTAAATTGTTTCTACATGTGCATTTGATTACCCAGAAGGCCTTTGGTTTCCTGCCCTCTCAAGGTGGAAAACCACAACAGTTATAACCATCAGTGCAATCTAACGTGCAAGCGGTGACCTTGAACGTGTTGGACTTGTTTCCTTGCCTTATTTGGGAACCGCTGGTAAAAAAGCCATTCAGATAAAACATAAGTTTGAAAGCTGCACCTTAATAACAGCAGTGCAGTGGTCGAGGGGAAACAGTGTCACAAGCTGCACTTTAAATATTTATGGCTAATGAGTTAATGGTACAAATCTTTTGCAGAAGAAACAAAGGCTGTTTGCGTCAAGAGTTTTCCACGTTGTGTATTTAAGCGGCGTTAGGAAGAACACTTGTGTGTGAACAATGGCCCATGATGATAGGATGGGTTCTTCATCTGGTGTGTGCTCATCTAAACTGGATTGTTGCTGAGGGCCCTCAGTGTACCTGGGTGGGAGGAGTAGATGTATGGGACATTCTGGAAAGGGACATGCTTGTGCTTTACACTTCTCCGTGAGCCTGAAGGTTTGGTTTGTGGTGTGTCTGTTTTGTTTTTTTTTTTTTTCCCCCTACTCTTCCCCCTGTAATCACAATGTCCCCGTAGCTCTCTGCCATTTGCACCTGCAAAATTCAGAGCCTGCTACAGCTGCGGGGATTCAGCAGGGTACTGCGTGACTGCTGTACTTTTTGGTTTGTGACTGGTGTGTGCGTGTCAGCTCCAGCCCCTTCTTCCCCGAGCCGTCACCTGTGCGGTGTCTTGGTGACTGTTGAATGATGGAAAAGAGGAACTTGTTTTTGAACGAGTTATCATTTCACCTAGAATCAAAAGTGCCATGAAGTTACTTTGAGGCACTGAATCAACAATAGCACGTGAAAGAGCCAGAACTAAATAGTTCTTTGTGATTACCCCAAGGTTCCATTAATTCCCCAGATATACTGGATGTTGTTTCCAGAGGTACCAAGCAATAAACATTGGAGGGCACCTCCTTGAACTATATCTGCATTTTTTAACCTGGCTTGAAGACTCTCTAACTCAAAAAAATGCTGTTAGAGAGCAAATTAAAATTCAAAGAGATTGCAAACCTCCAAACATCCCCCTGTTGAACATTCCCTTTCTGAAAATTTCTGCTTCTCTCTTTGTTTTAAAAATGACCAAAAGTGGGCCATGAGTAATATTTTTAGTTGGTCACTTTTTCATGCTTGTTTGTTCCCTTTGCAGTGGGGACGGAGCAGGAGGAAAAAGAGGAGAAAAGTGAGTTTAGAAGACTACAAATGGAGGAGAGAGAAAAGAAAATTTTCAGCCGCTCTTTCTTCCTCAAGTCATGGGAGAGACAGGGTTTAGATCCCACAGCTTTTTGGAGAACACCCTGACTTTGACTTCTTTGCTAAAGCAGCGTGTATGTAAAGCTTTATGACCTGACTGTACCAGTCTGATTTCTCTGAAATTCTTGATGTGATATTTTTATTTCTTTCTTTTTTAACTCTGCACGATACCTCACAAGACTGTCAGAACTAAAAACACTGAGGACTTTATTCTTAGACTAAGTCTAATGGACTCATTTCATTCATGCAAGAATCTCTCTGCTGGAGGAAACAAAAGTTGCTTTTCCAACTCCCAAAACCTATTGTTAGGATTTTGTGGGACTCTAGTAGCATCATCTGTCTTGCATCCATGAATCCAGGCTAAAAAAAGATTAAAAGGTGCAGAATGCCAGCAGGCGTGCTCGGGGCAGACAGTCTTCCGGATTGTGTGCTGGCTGATAACTTACCCGTAGTGTTCCTCCAAGCCTCTGATTTGAAGGGAGTAGCTTTTACATCTTTCTCTCTGTTTTTTTTGGATTTGTGAAGTTCTGCCTTTTACCTTATCACTCCAGAGACAGGAAGCAAGAAGATTTCATCCTTTTGGAAATAAGTAGATTAAGTGGGACTAGTTGGGGAAGGATGAGGAAGGAGGGGGTCTGTCTTAGTGTGGAAAATTTTCACCTCTCACTTAAATCTTCCTCTGAACTATATCGAACCAGACAAGGATGTTCGAGTCTATTCTGGGTCAAAGCCCAGGAAACTTATGGATCTTTTTTGCTAGGATTTCTTTAGAAAGTGTGCTGTGAACTTTATATCCTGAAGAGTCAATTTCCAGATGGTTTCAGGCAGATGAACCTTCTGATGCAAGGGATTTCCTTTTTCCTGGTTGCTCCATTGTTGGCTTCTTGCCCTTCTGTCTGTGGCTCAGTGGATATACGTTTTTGAGGGTGACCTTCCAGTAGAGTTGACTGAGAATCCTTACAGCGCGTGGCAGTCTTAGCTACAGCAGGACACTGAAAGCAGTGGTGTAGGCTGTGACTTTTTCAGTTCTAGCTGTTGCATAGGGTAAAGTTCCCTCTGCATTCTTTTTTTGACTATTTTCAAGATGGGTGCAACACTTTCTCCAGGTGTCAGGGGACTCTTTACCCCACTCTAATTACCCTCAGAGTGAAAAATCACTTACAAAGCCCATCTCTCTCCGCACCCTCAGACACAACGTGTCAGGTCCCGTGGTCTTATGAGTTCTCTCCAGTCATCCTTAACTCGATCCTGATTTGTTCCTGGTATTTATCTCCTCCTGGATCCTTGCACCCAAGCAAGAGATGAGGGAGATCTTGCAGGTGGAGGCTGAGGTGAAGCGGACATTGGGTGCCTTAGACTGAACTGTCTGTACTGCCACTAAATCTCCCGCTCTGTTCAGCAGTAAGCCTGGATTTCCCTTGTTTAGTCTCTTACTACTAATGTAGTAGTGGAAGCTCTTCTGGATGCCCTTGATGTTGCACCCAAGTGTCAACTCCAGCCAAGCTTTGGAAGCCTATGACAGCTTGTATTCACAAGCTGTCTCCTATCCGAGTGGTAACTGGGCCTGACCCTGTCTATGGGTGATATCAAGTGTATTCAGGGTGATGTGACCATAGACTACAAGAGATAAAACCTTAAGAATATTCTGCTGTTTCAGAAAATAGTGATCCCTTGGCTTCTAAAGGAAACATGATATAAAATGTGTATGTGCCTGTGCAGGGATATGCTGTGGTTTCTCTTTCAGGCTGTGTGGAGTTCCAGCAGCTGGGTTTCCTTTCACCTCCTAAGACTGGAGGCCTGCAGCTGAGGAAAGATAAATTTTGACTTGTGACAGTGATCCATAAACTCTGGTTCATGGAACTGAGACAAGTTGACTTGAACATTATTTGAACTATGATTTTGAGAGGCATACACAGTAGTTTCCTATAAAGCTTAATCCTAAAGTCTTCAGTCCTGCTTTCCTTCTATGCTTGAACACGCCACAAATTGGAGCCTTGAACTTTATTCTGAGTGAAGACAAGACAGTGGTTAATTATTCTGTACTGGTGCTGCATGATGTAACAATGTGGAATGCTGTATTATCGTACCCTGATGTGTTTGCTCTCTCTTTCTCTCTGTATGATGTGCACAAATACCGGTAAATCTGTATTTGTCTTTCTTTGGCTTCGAGTTAAAGATGGCTTTATTGCTGACTTGGATGAAATACCTGAAATGAAGTTACTGCTTTAGCTTCTCTCCTTCTTGGTTTCCTTTCTCCCAAAATAAAATCAGAAACTCCAAATTTTCCTGTCATTTACTTGAAGTAAAGCACCTTTCATACTTTACACCTACCTTAGAATTCTTGCGTACCTGCTACAGCTTTTAAATGTCTTGGCACTCTGTGGCTCTTTGGACTTGACCACTACTGAAGGGCTCATTTCCTCATCGCGTGGTTCCACAACCTGCTGTGATGTTAAGAAGGCCAGAAAGAAATATTGGAAGATTTGTTCATCAAAATATTTGAAAGGTCACATGAGTTTAAAAAAAAGAGTGAATGACAACCCCAGCAGATGTTGGCTGCCTTATAATAGGTGTAAGTTAATTTATCGCAGTACAGAACGCTCATGTGAAGACTCGTCTTGCTGCAGAGACCGAGCAGTGCAAAGGGATCTGTGTCCATGCCTGCTGCAGTGGTGGACTCCTCATCTCTCTGTACGTAGCGATCTCTTGGCTTACACAAAATCCTGACTCAAACAGTGGACTTGAGCAGTGCGTGTGCAGTTAATATATCCTTGGTGTTTGGGAGGAATGTCAAGGCTTCTCCTGAGAGTGCTGTGTTTCAGCCCTTTGTTAGCTGCACCTCAAAATGTTGAGTATGCAAAAAATCACCTGGCTACAGTGCTAAAGGGTCAGCATTCCAAAGATTGGCAGGAAACACTGATTCTTCCCTATGCTTAAGCTTGTAACGTGGGGTTTTATCTTCAATGTGGATTCTGAGGTCCTTGCATACATCTATACCTCAGACACTTTCTGGTATAAGATGCCAGGAGAGGTAGGATGTTCTGTGTCCCTTTTGGCACATAAAGCTCATCTCAGTTAATAGCCTCTTGTAATGGAGTTCCTATTTTGTTTTATCTTTGACAAATGGAGTCTTGCTCTGCGTGTGAACATACATGAAGCTGCTATAAAGCACTTCTTGTCCTTTTGTTTTTTTTTTTAATCAGAGGATTTTTCCCTTTCACTGTTCTACTAGACTTACCAGTGGTCTCTCCTTTTCCGTTTGTCTCCGATAAAAGCTATATGACTTTGTTTTTTTAAAGGCCTTCAGCTTCCCTTCTGGGGAAGAAATTGTTCCTCACGTCCAACCTAAACCTTCCCTGGCTCACCTTGAGGCCATTTGTTCTTGTCCTGTTGCATGTTCCTTGGGAGAAGAGATCAACCCCCACCTGATTCCAACCTCCTTTCAGGGAGTTGTTGAGAGGAAATGAAGATAATAATTGCTATGTCGGTCACTACAGTGGAAATTTGCCTGCACATGGGGAGCAGCTAGCATACTTTTCTTGTTTGTTTATAGTGTTAACCTGACCAGAGAGTATGCTCTGTGCCGCAAACTTTCAATATATAGTATGCTGTTCAGCAAAGGTCAATCTATAAGGACATGGGAAATACCTGAGATCAGGAAGTATATCAAAGTGGAAGTTATGCAGAACTTTGATATCTTGGTTTGTAAAATCTATTTGAAGTATCAGTCTTTAATGCATGACTAGTTGATAACTGGCAAATAAGAAGGTGGCAGAATTTTAGGAAGAGCAGCAACAGAATTTCTTTAAAATACTAAAAAGGGAAGGCCGTGGAATGAGACATCTCTTGATGTAAAGTAATTCACCTAGAACTAGACCTATCTTGTCCCAGTTTATATTTCAAAGGGTGGAAAAGATAGGTTTACTACAGATAGATGAGCTGTGAATGGCTCTTTCTGAATAGTTTTTCCACTTTGAATGAACTACAGGCTGATTTTTAATGGTGAAAACGAAAATCTCTTCCAAGCCTTCTTATGGTGCAGCAATAATAAAACAAGTGGTAGTGGCTATAACAGTAAACAGGAATATCAGGCTGAGTAAACATTAGAAAATAAATCATCCTTTCCCACCAAAAAAACAACAAGAAAACACACAACAAAGCAGCAGCTTTCCAAGATGTCCTAAAAGCTTTTTCTTGACAGTGTTTTAGCTGGTTCAGGGCTGCAGTTGTCTCTGAACAGTGTTCCTGTTTACCCTGTAAAAATTTCTCTGCCTAAAGAATATATAGGTTATGAACCAGACAATATACTGGCATCATCTGCTGCTCATTATCCCACTGTCACACTTTAAAAGTTTCGTTTTTTTTTGTATTTTTTTAATCTTTTTATTTTCTTAGACAACAAGTTCGTTAATCAGGAGGGCTGTGCTGGGGCTGAGCATGCCTTCCTCAACACAGAGGAAGGCCACTTTGGTTTTCAACTGTGATTAATCAAGCAAATTTTCTAGAAGGAAGAGATTTAAGGAAGACATTTTCATGACACCTGCAAGTCCCATTTTGGAATGCAGTCATTTTTCACCAGAACTCATTGGTTTTGAGCATGTGCCTTTTCCATATTCTCGCAGGAGAAACCGTTCTGAAGTTTCTTAAAAGGGCTTTGGCTCAACTAACCTTGGAAGTGTGTGAGTAATGATAGGTAATGAAATATGTGCGCTGCCTTCTTCCTGACCTGTTATTACTGGAAACTGTCAGCCTGAAATACTTTCTACAATGATCTGGAGTTTTTTAATCGCAGTGGAAGAGCTGTTGAAAAGCTGGTCGGTGCTGGAACTAGGTGATTTGTGTCACATTGAAATGATACTGAATGGCTTATGAAGGGCAGGGTCAAGATATCTCCTGAAAAAGATGTAAATATAAAAGCATTTGTCTCAAAAGAAAACCTGCTGTAGATAATTCTCAATTTTCTCTGGAATGTAAAATTTCCATTTTTATGGAAAGAAAAAGGGAGTGGAAAAGTCTCTTTTTCTTACAATTAAGGCTTGCCTTTTATTGCCTAAACTAGAAAGAGGGAAGAATTAAAAAAAAAGGAAACGACGCACTTAGAAAATTTAAGTTTAAAAAATAAATGTCCATTTAAGTGATCACAACTTTTGACTAGTTTTAGTTTTGTGTATTAATTGATGTTCTTCAAATCAAGTGAAGTTTTCACTCATTTTAATAAACCAAGAATGCCTTCTCAAACATTTCAGCACCCACAGACCAAACTGGAGTTGGGAGCAGAGCTTCTCTTTGCAGTGTGTACGTGCCTAGAAATGGCACGGGGTGCCTAGAAATGGCACGGGGTGCCCAGGAGCCCTTTGGAGAACACTTGCTGCTGCTTTGGGGCCATCTGCTGGAGTCTTCCCTCCAGAGCCTCCTTTTTCCCATGCCTATGTTACTTCAGACTTTATCTTCACTGAACCTTTTTATTTCTCCTGGCTCTTAGGGATGCTTGACTTCTGATGCTTTCCGTCCCCAAACTGTTGGCTTGCTCCTACCTCTTAATTGTGATGGGGAATAGCAACAATTGATCTGACAATTTACCTTTATGTAAAGGAGTCAGTCAGCCTCAAAAAAGTGTAAGCTTTCAAACAGGCGATTCTTGCCGGTTAGAAAAGAGCCTGTTTCTGGGAGTCTTCTCTACTGTGGGGGTGATAATATTATTTTCACTTCATATGTAAGAGGCAGAGGTGAATGAGAAGCATGTCTCTGTGCCAGCTTGAGTGAGACGCACAAAACCTCCATGGATCATTTTAAAAGTTCAAGGATTGGTTGTTTCAGATAAAGGAGCTTCTCATAGTTCCAGATAATTGAGGGGGTTTTTGTTCAAGTCCGTTGCTGAGGGATTTCATGACTTTACTGCTCAAACATGGATATTTTTGTTTGCTGATGTACCCTGCTCTTTGTTTTATCTGTAATGCCGGGTTTTTAAAATAATACATTGTTATTACAAAATATTGTTCTACCATAAATCTGTGTCAGAGGTGGATGACGTGGAACTGCTCCCTCCTTCCCAGTTAAGGATTCACATCAACAGGATTTGTTAAGATACCTCACAGCAGCATGGTTTTCTTTTGTGTTTGTTGAGTGATGGGAAACAGTGTATAAAAGAATCTGAAAATATCAAGTTTGTAAATGAATTGTTCTTAGGTGTTTTGGTTGTGTGTTTGTTTTTTTTTGTTTTTGGTTTTTTTTTGAGACCAGATGTAAGAACTCTTTTCTGAAAGTGATTATTTTATGGGGAAGGCACCTTGGGCCTGGTATTTAATTTTTTTTATTAATACTTTTTTATTCACTTAAAATGATTGTGGCCCTTTGATAGTCAAAATCTGTGTCACCATCTAGTTGTTTTTATCTAAGAAATATTAAGAAAAATAATAGGTAAGAACTGTAGAAGCCAGAGGCTTGCATTGATGTCCGGTTTCTGGCATTTGGTGTTGCTTCGTGTGGCAGTCACAAGCAGAGTGGAGTAGGAGAAATAAAAAGCGAGTGGAGACTAAGAAAGCTCCCTTCCACACTTTTTTTTTTTTAATTAAACATATCCTGTCAGCTGGTCAAGAAATTAATTGTGCTCCATCAGATTACGAAGCACATGTTATGTGCTATGCACATTAGAGGATGGCTTATTATTTTCCCAAATCTGCTGCCAAAGACTTCCCAGGCAGAACAATGCTTTTGTTTGTACTGACGAAGGTGAAACTGGACAGAAAAGTATTCTCCAATGGCACAGGTGCCGTTCCAATAATGTCCTTAATCAAACCACATCCTTCAACCTAACGCTGTTCTCCTGACTTGTCTTCTAGCGCTGTTTGGCGTTGCTGGTGTGGTGTTCCTCAGCCTCCTGCAGCTTTTGAAGCGCTTTGTGGCTTTAAAAACAATACTAATTATTGCAGGCTGGGGTTTGACATTGATGAACAGAGAGAGTAACCTCTCAGTCTCCAGTTGGTCTTGTGGACTTCAAGGAAACAGAGCACAGTACCATTTATTTTTTTTTTTAAAAAACAAAATAAATAAAAAAAAATAATTCTTCATGGTCCAGCCTGAAATTCTGAACTCTGCAGGATTGACTTAGCCTGTTGTGAAAAAAATCCATGAAAAATGAAGTTGTGCTTTAATCTGATCGAGCAAACCTGGTGCTAAAATTATTTGAAAATAAGAAGTAAGTGTTTCATTAAAGCTGTAATTTGAAAAGGCAGGTCAACTATCTTTGTCTTTTGTAATTTTCTTCTCTTTGTCTTGTGACTTACAAGGTGACTAGTATGTCCTGAACATACGTCTTTTTAGTTATTGTCAAATTTATCGATTAGCATGGAATAAGGATCCTGCATCTTCTACTTGAGTAACATTTATTAAATTCACTAGAGTTTGAGCAGTTGAAAGTGCTGAGGATCTGTAACTGGAACTGCGTGTTCAAAAGAGATCAGTGCTTTACAGAGAAAATCTAGTCAAAAGAATGATGACTGAGCTCCTGGGCGATAAACATACATACAAATCGGATCCTTACGTGAAGCACTTTATGGATTACTTGCTGCATGTGAAGTATAATGGTGTAATTCTGATGCACTTCCAGAAGTGCCTTCAAGTTATTAGACTGCTTTTAGTTGCTTTCATTACAACCATACAAATCTTTGCTAAAAACCAAAGCAAATTTCTTGATGGGTGATTCTATGGTATCGTGTTTCTCTCTTCAGATTTCATCTCTGTTTTTTTTCCCCTCAGTGCATTGCCTCTAGAATCTATAGGATGTATTGTTTCATTTATTTGAGGAATAAATTCCCATGATTGACAACTTAAACAGGTCGTATTAGCAGATAGCAAGAAGCAAATAGCAACCAGAGAGCATCTTATTGAATATTGTGGTTGGCAGCCAGCGGTGCCCAAGGTACCACAGGTACCTACTAAAGTGTCACAGAGGTGGGTGAACTTGACCCTGCAGTTTTCTTAGGATTTTGGGTGCTGCTGCGATATTGTTCACACTTGTTTATAATGTCTAATAGTTTAGGGCCAAGAATAGTATCTTAGAGCAGCATTTTGCCATGAAGTCATATGTTGCTGAAATGGACGTGCTTAATATGCTAGCAGATTGTATCAATATGTTTTACTGACCCTTTCTAAGCATACGTTTGAAATGGCAGCTTAATCTCAAGGACTCTGAACTTTGACAGAAAATCATTATTTTAGATTTCCTGGTAGTTTCACCATGAAACGGTGACTTCCCAGAGAGAGCTCTCCAAGGTCTGCCTTTCATAAAGGCTGGAGCCCCTGTACTCAGCTTTACGTGTTACAAATTCATGTTTATGAGGATGATGATTCATTGCGGAGGACCACATATACGATTAAAGCAAAAATAATATATAGGAATTGAAATAATATGCACTATGGTTTAATGCCCTAATACTTCTGATATTTATAATACTTAAAGGGGCATTCTTTTGAGTAATTTAGTATTGTGGACGTCCTAATCCTCCATCCAATTGAAACAAGTTCATATTCAAACTTTTTTTATAATGTTGGGCCTTGCAACATTAACAAAGAATTGAAATTTCATTTATTACTGAAATCAATTAATGTGCTGGAGAATTCAAATTATTCTTTTCTTGCCTTTTTTCTGCCTTGTCTCGCTCTGTTTTCAGGAATATATTCTATGCTGTTAGGAAGCGCTTGCCGGGTATAGTTTGAAAACCTTAGTAAGAGCTGGAATAGAAATCGCTTTATGTCCGTGTTAACCTTGGAATAGTAGACGGTACAGAGCAGTCTCCCGTATGCTCTTCGGACAGCAGTAGACTGGCAAACAGAAGATTGCAATTGGAGGAATGCTACTGAGGTAATAAGTTTCTTACAGTTTTGCACTGAACATTAGATTCCCTCATGTGCTGACGCCGCCAACCTGCTCTCAGATTGCAAATCATTAGTGATGGCAGTTAGCGAGAACAGTTTATCCACGTCACGCTGTTCTTGCACTTCCAGGAAAATACTTTTTTTCCTTTGATACAGCCAAACTTGTTTTGTCTTAGTTTCATCTGCGGATGATTATATTATCTCTGATTTTTGTGTTATCACTCAAAGTGCATGGTATTAACAGATATGCCAGCGTCCGTGGGGGTGTTGTGAAGATTTGCAAGCTTTATTTCTGAAAGGATAAAATCAGTTTGTAGATGAAAGGCTTTAATGGCTTTAATGCCAATTCAACGAATTAGCAGACTTTTTAGCCCAATTACTGACAACTGGAACTTCCACAAACAACTAACTTGAGTGCTAGAATGATGGAAATTAATTATCCTCATCATTTTCAGCCTGGAAAACTGTTCTGCATGTGATGAGAGCACAAAGCTAAAGCTCTTTAAGCATGTCATGGATTGCATTTCGGGAATGGAAAAGGAGTATTTAGCGTTTCATGACACGTATTTATAGAGCTTTTTGTATTTACAGCAAGACTGTGTCGCTGTAAATGTAAAAGCTGCCTGTCACATCCTAGACTCCTTTCACTCTTTTCTTCCAGGGACACTTGAAATTTCCATCGTGCTTAAAGCAAACTATGAAAGTCAAGTTGCTATAGCTTCCAAGTGTTACTTCTTTCCTTCAACAAACACTCTCCTCTCTGGAAATGGAATGATGTCTATCTGCTGGATTTGTCTCCTTTCACCTTAGGAATATGAACCTGTCATGTAGATTCTCTTCCTTGTTCCTAAGCTGTGATGAATTACGGGTGCTGTGTTTCTCCTCTCAACAGCCCTAGAAATGTGGAAAAGCTCAGAAGGTGGTGGCAGTACTGAATCTTCGTGAAAGCATCTGTCATCTGTACCTTTAGATAATTAAAGCAGAGGATCATAATGAAAATGGTGGTGAGAGTACTTATCCCAGCTTTAGATCTTTCTCATGGTCCTCATCTTACTTGCCAGCACTGGTGAAAGTGCCTTTCAGACACAGTTGTTTTAGGAGAAAGGAGCACAAAAAGGCATTTGGGGGATCAGGTGAGGGAGTAGTTGTCAGAGTTGTTTGAGTTTGATATCACTTCTCTGATACTTGGAATAAATCAATTTAAGCATCTATCCAGGTCAGTAGCTCAAGGTTTGATTACTTCTTCCCCATTTGTTTGTTTATCTATCTGTGGTTTTTTTTTTTTAGTCCCTGTCACTGTTTCAGTCTATTCACAACTAAAGTTGCTGGCAAAAACGTAATTTTTTTTTTTTTTTTTCCTGTCATCAAAGGTTTTTAGTGAGCTAGCAACATAGGGATTTCTTTAGAGAACACGTAGAAGTGTAAGTCTTGAGTTGTACTTCATTAAAATGAGTATACAAGTTGACGTGCAGCAGTAGATCAGTTGTCCAGCACTGTGGAATGGTGCCTCTCTCCTTAGGTATGGAGACTGTTTCCATCCTTCTGCCTGGCTTGACTCCTTTGGGCCAGGATAACATTCTGCCTTGGCTGCAATAGTCAGGGGCTGGTAACTCGGTGAACAATTCTATCAACTGAGAAGCTGACTGCGTCCAGTTTTCCTGCGGTATTACAAGATGCATATGCTTCAGGAGGTGCAATGCAGTGTCCTTTGATCATTGATTGGGAAGGGAAAGAGATTTGTGGTGGTGCTATTGTGATGAAAGTAAATGGGGCAGGAAATAAAAAAAAGAGGGGTAATACCTAGAGCTCTTCAAAATGCTGTGTCAGATGAAGCTCAAAATAGTGTCTGGCCAGCCCAACCAAGAGAAGCCATTCAGAGTAAATATTGTTGCTTTTTAAAAGAAATATTATATATTTAAGGAAAATATTTTCAAGTTTATTAAAAAAAAAGTTAAAATATTTTATTTAGAAAGGGTTGGCAATTTTTCAGAAGTTACCTTTTAGTATTTTTCTTTTTAATATTTGAATACTAAATTATTTTGAACTCTGCTGCCTCAAATTTACTGTTACAAGAAAAGTGGAAGAGTAGTGTAGTGAGCCCTCACACCAGCCGTAAAAAACACTCATCCAGCAAACAGAATTTACTGGTATTGTGGCAATCAGTATCTAGAACACACCTCTCTCCTATCTTTTTTCCCTTCACATTAAATGAGAACTTATCCAGAACTGGCCAATAAAAAGCAAACTCCGCTAGTGCGGTAAGAACAAAGCGGTTGCTGTCGGTGCTGTTGTGTAGCGGGTGTATTGTCCGAAGCCCCCGTTTGCAACTCATGTTTATTTTTGCCTAAATGTACCTATTGTGTAAGAAAAGGCTGATGTCACTACCCCTCCCCATGCCCTCTACCCCTCTCCCCCCGAGCGCAGCACAGCCAAAGGATGATTCAGCCTCAAATCCTTTGAGAGCCCTTGGAGGGATGTTGCCCGTTCTCTTGATGGTGCTGCCACCGCCGAGTGGCTTGGCCTCGGTGGCTGAAAAGCCATGGTTCAGCTCTGCTGTTTCTCAATGTGTGCTTAAACCAGAGGTAGGCTGAACTTGGCAGTGATGCCCACCTTGAGATGGGAGGTTGTTAGAGCTGCAGGCAAGGAGTGCGCAGCTGTGGGTGTCCTTTGGAACGTGCTGCTGGGCCGTTGAACTCAATGATCTTAAAGGTCTTTTCCAACTGAAACAATGTGATGGATTTTGCTTTGAATGGTGAGGTGCTACAGAGCTTGGGCAAACTTGAATGTGGAATTAAGAGGATGAGGACTCTGCTGGTTTCCTAATGGTATTCTAGAGTGACAAAGTGCAAAAATAAGCTGTGAAAATTAGTCTTTCCTCCTCTGTTATGTATTATCAAACGACAAATATAAGAGAAAGTCTTTCATTGTTTTACAGCATATTCACTGTACTTCTCTGGTCTTCAAGTAAGAGCACTGATGGTGTATCTTTCTCTTGCTAAGCCTGAGTTGCATGTGAAAAGAATGGCAAAATTTCTTTCCATCTGTAAGATTGTGTGACATGTACTGTGTGCACTTCCACGGCTGTCACATTGCCACGTTGGGCTTTCATGTTAATGCCCAGCCACGTGGGAAGCTTGTTGTGAACCACCTGAGGAGCCCTGATGAGTCTTCTACAGTGAAGAAGGTGGGTTGTGAGCTTGCATTCAATGTAGCAGATACTTTTCCCAGTATCTCGCACAGTACGTCCGATCTCTTTCCTGTTCAATCAGGCCTATTCTCAACGGAGCAAATACCTCATCGCAGGAGGCAATAACATTGCTTTTTGTGAGCAGTTAACCTTTCCTCTTGAAGCATCTTGACGTCTGGTTTGCATTTCTACTGCAATCATACCCTTTGCCAAGACCTTAAAGGCCTTTCCTGCAATAATTCTGGTGCTGTATCCTAAATGAGTTCTGATTCATTGTGTGCTTTGTGCTTTGGTACGCTGCCCATAATTTAAATTATTTTTACAGACTCTAATCTCCCAGAAAAGTCACTTAAGTGTGATAGAGGCCTTGCTTATTTAGCTGTATATAACCTGTTTTTCTTAGTATCAGACTACCCTGTATTGTATATGATCTTTCTTGTGTAATAAATCTTTCTTACAAGAAGCTAGAAGGCAGTATTTCTTTGACAAGGACTCAACGAGCTGGTTAAAAATTATGCCATTGTTTCCTTCAGGAAGCACCAACTATGCTTTGCCTTACAGTTGGAACAAATATGTATTAACAGGAAGCTCTGTCTGATAGACCCAAGCTAACAAGACAAACAGAGCGTTCACACTTTGTTTGTGGAAGGTTTTTCGATGACAAGTGACAACTGAGAGTAGTGATCTGTCTACCAGCTTGACCTGTGTAGGAGGACATCGTGGAGAGGAAGCGCATGGTGGACAGGAAAACTGGTGTAGCCAGTTTCCGGAGGGGATCAGGCTTCTCTGCATAAATGCAAGTATAACTGCCCTTCTGATGGGCATCCTCATGCCATGGAGAGGCTGAAAGATGGGAAGAGGCTGTACCCCTCCTTCCTTCCTGTGCCTCAGAAACAAAACAGAAAAAGAGAACACAAATCCTCCTAGGAAAACCATGCGAAGTTGATCTCATCTAACTCCTTGCTACTGTGATTGAAAAAAAAATTTTTTAAATTATTTTCTTCTCATACTTTGCCCTATTTAATGGATCTAGACCCAAATTAAAATTCATATATTTCTGGAATTTAAATTATTATCTCTTAAGCGAGTTAACTCATGTAATTAGGCAGCACAGCTAATGCAAATACTATGCGATTTTCGTTCAAGAATGAAAGACTTCACGGCCATACTCTGGAAGAAAAGTACACGTGTTAAGAAAAATTTCAAAGTTGGCAAAAGGTATAAACAAAGACGAATTGAAGTACAGGGTTCTCTTGTTCTAATCATGTACCTTCACTAGACTGTTTTTTTTAAAAACGCTGGTTTTTTTTTCTTTTGGTGGAAGAAGTGATGGAAGACCTCTGACACCCACCAGTTACATACTTGAATATTCATTTAGTCTTCTGTTAGCAGACTGACACTGTGCACCAGTAGTTGATAGTCATTAGAATATAGTGACAGAATATATAGTCAGAAGTAGTGTCTTTCCAGTGTTCAATTCAGACTTGCTAAGGATGTCAGCGTAAGACCTATGAATACAGGATATTCCTGTCTGAATTTCATTAAGGATGAAAGTTTTTTTTTCTGCGTGGTTTCTTTTTTAAAAACCAGCGCTGTCAGAGTTTCTCACTTGTAAAAGCACTGGTTGATATTTGTACTTGACACCATAGCTTAGTGGTGATCCTATAAAACGGATTCTCACCCTGTATTAGCTTCCCAGTGATGCTGTGTGTGATCTAGAGTCCTTTCCTCATTCTTATTGTCATCTTTCCTCCATTTGACAAGTTCTACCTGTTTCCCTTCTAACTTACACCTTTTATTAGAATTTCTTTTTTTTCCCCACAGCCAATCCCCGAACACCTTGAATGAGAGAACAGGAGAGACCTGGTATCTCGCCGCAGTAAGAAATTGCTTGATATGGATTAGTATGAATGTTTGCCCTGTTGCACAGTAGAAATGACTGTGCAGTACTGCGTGAGGTGGTTATGGATTTATGTTGACTTGTACTAATACAAACCTGTTCAGGATTTTCATCAGGATTTTTTCTGGTGAAAGTTAAGTAAGGAATGACTTCTCTGTCCTAGAATGAGACCAAATATACAGCAAAGTAAAACAGTTATCTTCAGTCTTCAGTGTGCATCTTCCCTCTAGCTGTCTAAATCCTCATTGCAATAGCTCTGTTGCCTGGAAAGCTGTGTGAAAATGACCTGTTATGATACCATTTGTGTTCACAAGCAGAAAAATAATGTCAGTATGTGTAAGCCATGGAGATGAAAGATGAATTAATGATGCTGTCATATGTTTTAATGAACTAATATGAACTGGATGTGCAGCGTTGCGATTTGCCAGTTATGGTGATCAAGATAAGAATCTGCCCATATTTAATCTGCACACTTGTGTCGTTCATTCTCAATGTCATCCTCCCAATTTTTCTACAGCTGTACGCTTAGAGGACATTAAACTTTGTTACCTTGTTTACTGATGAAACCTTATCACAGTTAACTTTTTTGCTATTCGGATCTTTAAACCCAACCAACTCAACCAAAACCCCACAGAACAAAAAAAATAAACCTCAACTTACAAGGTGGTGAGGAAGTTGCATTGTTTGTGATGGATCATTCCTGTGGCTGAATGAAGCTGTATATTCAAAGAAAGACAATCCAGTTACCCAAAAATAAGGTGTAGACAGAGGCTCAAGAAGGCTTAGTTTGAGTGTTACCAAAACATAGAAGGACTCAAAAGACTTTTTTTTTTTATTTATTTACGGGATATTTGTTTTTTAGTTTCAGTCATTTTCTCGAATAGGTAGAGAGGGTGAAATACAACTAGCCATCAAACTCGTGCCAAAAAAACAAAAGAGCACAGATGCAGCAGTCATAAGCTAAAATAGTATTCCCTGTATGCAAGGGTATTGATAGTTGGATGTCTTCCAGATTGATAGCTGTAATGAATAAAAGATGTTTGAAAATCGGGAACAGACTTAAGCCAGCTCTTATGTGACATTGAATAAGGCGAAACCGGCTGTCATCTTGGAGAGTTAGAACCCAAGTTGGTTTTATATAAATTGAGCTGAACTGTGCATCTCCCTTCTCATCTATTAAATGTTTTTGAGGTTTCAGCTTCATTTAGGGCATAATGCCAACCTTTTCCACGTTCATCGAAAGACTCCCACTAAGAGTATGTAAGAAACACTGCAAGAAGGAATAAAATCTACTCACATTTTTTTTTTTTTTCCTTATATGTTCCTGGTCATATCACTAGACGTATTTTATAAACCTTTATCAGTTCTCCTACCTGTGACATTTACTAAATGAGCATTGTTATCTCTCGGTAAGTGGTTAATTGTTCCTTTGAGCGTTTCACATGTTGTTTCAAGCCACAAAAAAAGACATACTGATGTCCTAAACCCATAATTAAATTGGGGGAGGGGGGAAAGGCAGCAGCTCAGGGCTGGAGGCTGCAAGGGTATGTCAGAGCCTGTAAAAACTGAGCTGAAAAGACAGCCACAGCAACTGGGTTCTGGTAAAACAGTGCGCGCTGACTGAAAGGAACTGGGTCGCCTTGTCATAGTCTGCTGAAAATGGGGTCCATCTGCAGCTTTGCCAGTGTTTGTGTCCATGCTGCTTTAATAGCGGTTTCACAGCCAGAGGCACAGAGATGATCACACACTTGCAAAACTCTTGCTGTTCAAAGAAGTGTAGCGCTGTTAGATACGAGTTAACTACAGTGTCAAGTATTTTTGAGTACATCTACTGATGTGGTATCTGGGATTTATCTACATATACGTAGATGCTGCTTTGTAACCTGGGACAGACAATATGAAAGACTTCTCACACTCTCGCCTTATCTCTAGCACTTGCGTGGCCCCACAATGTGAGAGTTATATTGGAGCCGATGAAAGCCTGAGCTGCTCATCGCTCTGCTTCCTTTCTTGTAGACCATCACATTTGTGCGTAGAGGGTAAACAAGTGATGCAATTCTGTGAGCCTTCAGTTCTCTAATAGTATAAGCAAAGAGATTTGGCGAAAGGTTTACCCGAAGTTTATCTTCCTGTCACTTAGGCACGCGAACTTTCACCTTCAGTCCTCATTAGATTTTGTTTACTCCTGTGTGTTCAGAAGTACAGAAACAGGATAGTCTTTGCTTTGGTGCCCTCTTGTGGGACTGCGTATTGGCCAAGGTTACACTTTTAATAAGTTTTCTCCTGTTAAGGAGTGTCCTAAGTATGAATTGTTCCTGCTCAAGGTGTATTCAAACAGCTTACACCATCCCATGCAAATCGTTGTTTGCTTTGAATGGGCAGTTCTATGTGTGTTGGACCTTTTATCCTGAGCGCCTCCGTGTAACTGATCCCGTTGATGTTCACGTTGTCATGTGTGTCGGTCTAAGCAGTTGTGGGAGGGAGCATTGCTAGAAGAGCTGGACACTTGTAACATAAATGTTCCCCATTTCAAATGATCAGCTCATCTTTGCCCTGCCCTTCTATTTAGGAATGGACGAGGTGAGAGATACAAGGTAAAATGAGTAGATTGTAGAGATAAATCAGAAATGGCCACATGTTTCTGCTTTGCCGCTGTAAAAGCTTATTCAGATACGTGTGTTTGTGTCAATACTTAATAAACTCTACCCTATTAATGTCAATTCATTATCACGTACTAATTTGATTTTTTGTAACTAATTATCTATAAACAACTTCTTTATGATTTTGTAACGTGTGTACGATATAATCTGTGTGCACACTGTGTTTCGAAGCGGTCGTTCAACAGTCCGGCCTAAAATGACAACTTTGACACAGTTTTGTTTTCTTGAGTGCTTGGCCTTTCCAAGATCCACCTAATGAAGTTCTCGCTTATGTGAAAAAAGAGGAGAGCTCTGAGTGACTTCAGCTGAGCTGTGCCCATTTGCAGCCACTGATGTCCTGGTTTAATTTCTATCCTCTTGAGTTCAATTTTATTCATCATGTCAGTTATTTTTTGTTGTTGTTTTCCTGAGGGAAAAAACCCTGATTAACCGGTTTAAAGATCTGTAGTGGGGGGATGATTTAGTTACTGGATTTTGCAGCAAGTTTATATCAAGTAGAGAGGATTAATGTTGCATGTCTTAACAGAAATGTGAAAAATATCCCTAACAAACAGCTCTGTGTTTAACGAGTGAATGTTTTAAGTCGTCTTCACCGCTCGTGTCTTGTTTTAAGACGAGACATGCAGTTGTTTGGGAACTGTAAGCTGCCTATACCTCATGTGTAATGGATAGCATCCAATTTGAGTCTGGGGAGGAGGATTTCTGGGGGCTACAGGCAGTTGGGCTGAGTTTACTACAGTTCCCTGGCTGTGCTAAACCTTACCTTCAGAAGCAGAACCCCCTCCCTAAGGAGGGAGTTTTAGTGACTGAAAAGAAATAAACTATCCAACGTAAAGCAAGATTGCTCCGAAGTTACCAACTGTGTTTGAAGATAATTCAATGCCAGTGGCATTTTGGTGCATACAGGTGATTTGTAATGGTATAATTATTTGTCCTCCCTCTAGGTTCTTACTAGACAGCGTTACGTGATTATAATTTTATTTTTTTATTTATTTACAGCTTCCTTATTGTGCTGATATGCCTTATCTTCAGCGTGCTTTCTACAATCGAACAGTATGCAGCTCTTGCCACGGGGACCCTATTTTGGATGGTATGTATGTGAACGTTAATGTGATTGATGCACGTTCGTTCTTAATGCACAAATTCTGATCTCCTCAGATAATGCCGTATCCAGCAGAATGTTCCTTATGGTTTCACTGATGAGAGGCTTTTCTGCTTTCCTGATGAGTATTTTAGTTCCTTTGATGTCAGATGCAGCTTTCTTTCCAAGTGTGTTTTCATTGACTTTATAGAGTTAAGACAACTTGCCCTACCTGTCTTAATGCACTTTTCCTTCCGTAGATAAAACAATTGCCTTCTGTTTATAGTACACTTGTGTTGCAACCTGTATGTATTAAGAAATGTTCCTGAAGTATTATTGTCCTGCCAACCTAGATTTCATGGAAGAGCCTTAATTTTGAAATTAGAGAGGCATGACTTGAAGTATACTAAAAGATGCCCTCTGCGAAATCATTGCTTTCTCTGTACTTGTAAATAAATGACTGTGATTTCACTTATGAAAAAGCTGTGACCCTATTGAGAAAGTGCTCATTAGTAATTTAAATATGTGTTCAAAATAGTTCCTGTAGCAGTGCCCTGAAAATATCATTATTATATCTGATATAATTATTAATGTGAAAAAAGCTCACTTAAAATCCCCATAACTTGTAATACATTTTGTCTATTTATCTACTCAGTATGCTGAGGTTTTATACCTGATATGAATACTGCAAGAGTAAGAATTTAGTGTACTGAGTATCAATCACAGTATTTCTAGTAAAGGTATCTTCATGCCTGTTACATTATTTTTAATTAACTTATAAGATACTTGAACTCCTAGGTGTAATATTATATTTAGTTGCCTTCTAAGACAGTCTATGCAAGTATTTGTGCATCCAGTGCCTTTTCTGGTCTGGGGTTTGGGGTTTTTCTTTTGTGCAGATGTAAGCTGAGTTTGTGTGGCATGGTTTTTGTAGTGGTTTTGGTTTTTTTTTTGTGGGTTTTTTGTTTGTTTGATTGGTTTTAATGCTTCACAAGTAGTTGTGAAACTTCTGCTGATTTCTGTGATGAGTTTTCACCCTAGAAAAGGTCTAAACACTTTACACGATTTCAGCAGGTAGTCTGTTTGAAACCTGGGAGACCAGTCGTGTTAAAGTTACAGGTAGAAGCTGAGTGTGCCCTTTTTCATGCTTCGATAATACAGTCATAAAATCGTTTAGGTTGGAAAAGAAATTTAAGATCGTTGAGTCCAACTGTTAACCCATCACTGCCAAGTCCACCACTAAACCGTGTCCCTCAGCACCACATCTACATGGCTTTTAAACCCCTCCAGGGATGGGGACTCCACCACTGCCCTGGGCAGCCTGGGCCAGGGCTTGACAACCCTTTCAGGGAAGAATGTTTTCCTAATGTCCAACCAAAACTTCTCCTGACGCAACTTGAGGCCATTTCTTCTACTCCTATCACTTGTTCCTTGGGAGAAGAGACTGACTCCACCTGGCACCAACCTCCTTTCAGGGGGTTCTCAAGAGCAAGAAGGTCTCCCCTGAGCCTCCTTTTCTCCAGGCTGAACAACCCCAGGTCCCTCAGCCACTCCTCACAAGACTTGTGCTCTGCACTGTTCCTCAGCATTGTTGCCCTTCTCTGGACACGCTTCAGCCCCTCAGTGTCCTTGTAGCAAGGGGCCCAAAGTCAGACAAGTTGTACAAGGTACTGTAGTTATATGAGAAAAAGAGCTGAAAAGGTTGTTGAGATTATATGTGCATGTTAGTTCCTTTTTATTCTAGAGCCACTTGACTTATAATATCACCTCCCACTACCAGAAAAGGAAATAGATGGTTATGTTATCAATACTTTGAAAGCATTTTAAAATGCTTCTGTTTTTCTTAACAGTAAGAAGAAAAATACGAGTTTAACAATGGGAAAATAAACCAGGGAAAGTTTGTGTTCCAAGTGGTGTTGCAGCTTTAGACAAAAATCTCACAATTAGTGGTCGAATCTTTCTTTGCTTGTCACCACACTTCACGTGGCAAAGAGCCTTGATGAAAGCTATACCTAAATGCAGTTGTAATGGGAGATTAGGAGAGAATTGGCCTTTTGTTAGTTTCCAGAATGCAGCGAAAACTGTTTAAATTTGCATGTGTTTATTTTATCTTTTTTTCACTAGATGGTGCTGTTGGAGGGGGGTTTGACTGCAGTTACTCGCTGGCACTTGCCCAGCGTGAGCTGGAATCAGAGCCAAGACTGTGAAAGGATCATCATTTTGAGGGGTCGATGTACACTTGGCCCATTTGAAATAGTGATGCGGGAGAGCCTTTGCCATGACTCATAAAGAGAATGTGGTATAGCTGTGTAAAAATTGATTTTGAGACTACAATATTTGAATTATGGAAAAAAGTTATTTGAAGATGTATGTTCCCAGAGAGGCCATATTTTTCTTTTATTTTCATAAGCAAGGATTTTATGGTGCCAGAACACAGCAGAATGCTGTTATCTCAGCGTGATCTAACAAAATCCAAGTGCCTGATCCAAGGGGATTAAATATTCTGCTGAACCAAGGGATATTTAGTGTGCCTGAAAAAGCCATTTTCTGGTAGGAATCTCATTTCAATATTGATTCCAACAAAAAAAAAAAAGGAAGGGTATGTTTTTATGGTGAAAGTATAAGCTCTTTCCAGCTTTCTTTTTTCTGGGTTCCTTTTCTCCTTTCGCATGCTTCTTACTGAAGAGATTAAGCAACTTTTAAACATTAAAATGACTATCAATTAAGAAAAGATAATAGCTTTGGGTGGTTAATATTTATGTTATAGACACTGAAATTATTTCTGCAATTAAGAGAAGGTGTCACAGAGTCTAGGCCTATGAGAAATCTAGGTTGCATTTCTTTTTTAATATGACCTTTTTGTTTTGAGTATAAGCCCTTGAGATTTGTTTACTGATGTGTTTTGTGGGTCTTGTGCAAAGCAAAAATACCAACAGCTTTTGATTCTGAAGATAGTGTTCACAGAGAACAAGTGGTTCGAAATGATTCCAGTGTTTCTTTTTCTGATTATCTTCCTTTATTCAGAAGGCCGAGACAGAGTCTTACGACCTAGACGTTGGTGCATTTTCAGCCTTTTGAAACATAAATGGGATTAAAGTCTGTAAATGATTCCTGATGATAGCTCTACAGACTGGTTTGCTCTACAGACGTTCTAAGACCAACTACAGCTGAGAACATGAAGAATTTCTTTGCGGCTACAGCAGGGTCTCCTGGTCTGACCCAGAGCGAAGTGAGCTGGTGTAGAAGACGTGTGTGTGGTGGACTCATGCTCTTCAGTACTTCTCCTTTGCCGCAGATAGACCTGCCCTGGACTCACTCGCTGCGGTGTTTTCTTCCTGTCACTCTGCTGACAGCTGAAGTTGAGAATCCCAGTTTGCATTGAAAGTCAGCTTCTCTACTTTCTAGTTTGTAGTAAAACAGCCAAGTGTGAGTGATTTGAAAGCTCAGGAAATGTGAACAGAAATGAAAGTTGCCCTCCTCCCTTTAAATAGATGACAGTATCATTAGGAGGTAGAACACAGAGCTTCCTCTGAATGTGACCTAGGTGTTTCTCACAGGGTGTCAGCCTGTGGCTCTGCTGGGGTAGCTGAGCTGTGCTGGTAGATAACCTGAGTGTTTCTCATTAGTCTCAGTGCACAGCTGGCTGCATTGTTTTGAAATGCTGCTTGTGGTAATGTTGGAACTTGGTCCGGCTCTTCGCAAAGCAATCCCCTATCAGCTCCCCCTGGTTTGCGGAGGAGAATTTGAGGTTTAATGTACGTGCAACGTTAAAGGGATTTAATTAATTTCGTTCGGAAGGTTGTGTGAACGTGCTTTTAGTCCATCTTAAATTCTGCTTTATGTCCATTCTGAACAGGTTTGAGGGAGCTGAATGAGATTCTTCTAAAGAGGAAACAAGATTGTCTGTTAGGGACAGCTGAACCAATTTAATGAAATGGGCTTAAGAAAAAAAAAAGACCAGCCTATAGTTATTGTGTGGTGTAGGTGAAGTCTGAACTGAAGAGAAATTCCAGGAAGGAATGAAGAGGTGATGTGGAAGGAAAGTTTGTGAAGACCAGTGAGGGAAAGATGAGGTACTTTGAGCTTTCAGGTATGCAAAACTCAGTCGCTTGTAGAAGAGAGTGATGGTTTCCCTGTGACATCTGTAGAGGGCAGAGTTGGACCACGCTGGGCTCTGTCTAGGGGGGCTCCTTCACACCGTGGCTGGACTCGTGAAGGAGATAAAAATATCCTCTGGAAGAAGTGAGCTATTAATAAAGAGTTGTTTTTTCACGTGGGCTTGAGGAATTTTATACGAGTAATAAGCAAAAAAAAAATAAAAATAATTCTGGGAAAGGGGGTGGAAGAAAGCCTGAGTAAATGTTGCTGCCTGAGACAACTCTGACCACTTTGTGGTTGTAGCCACAAGATTCATGCTGTTTCACCTACCTGATTTCTCATCATGTGGATGGCTTTTAGAAAAAAGTGAGAACAATTAAAGCTTTCAGTGAAATGAATTGAGCAAGTATTTTCATGAAGGAGAAAGAAAAATACAGTAAACTTGTTAACACACTGAAAGGTTTCCAGTATGTTACGTCCTTCCAGGTATGCTCTTCCTATTGTCTTAGATGCCCCCTTTTGGGGAGAGGGGAAAGTAGTAGTTTATTTGGCTAAACTTCTCTAAAGTTACCACCAAAACCAACTTTCAGATGTGCATGATAAGAATAAGCAGTGATTTTTGTAGAGAAGAAAACTCTTTTTGTATTTCTTCCAGCAGGTTCACAAGTTCTGGGTTTGAATTCTTATTTCAGTCTGTTGCGCCAGAGTGTCTGTTTGATAGAGAGAAGCTTGGTTGTAGAGAATTGGTTACTTCCATTTCTGCCTTTTCTAAGAATTATTGGGAAACAAAAACCAAGCCCTCTTCTTGGATTTCTCTACTGGAGTTGTGTAGTGGTATACCTGAACCCTGTCAGTGAAAACAGTCTTCTACCACATCACTGTCAGTAAAGAAGTCAGAATTCACCACTTATCCCCACAGGACCTTGAGATGACTTGTCCGTGAAGCACCAAGAATTTATTTGGGCTCAGACTCTGCAGACTAAGTCGGGCTGTGGAAAGAGGGGCCTTCCTCCCGCTCAGGGTGGAGCTGGTGACAGATTGAAGCCAGCGCAGCCTCGTGGGTGATAGATCGGTGCCATCTGCCGGTGGCTTGGTGGCCCACATGATCTGACATGGTGATCCCCCTCTCTGCATGAGGGCGTTGGCCAAGGACCGCCATGAACAGAGAGCCACCTTCTCCTCCTGCACTGAGCAAGCTTGCTGGTGTTTCACAGGTGAGCTCAGTGGTGTGACGGTTTTCAGGAAACATTGCTTTTGTATTGTGTGCAGCGTTTTGAAAAATGTGGGGATACGTGCTTCAGAGTTATTAGTAGCTCAGCTGTTCTCAAGAGCCTTGGGTGTGCTCCCGTAAGTCACACAATATACCTGATTATTTCTTTATTTTTCAGTATAGCTGCATACCAATAAATTCCATTCAAAGGCGTGTCTAAGAAAATACCGTCAGTGAAAAACATGTTTTATTCACTGTTTCATCTACTGTCAAGCTTTCTTCTTAAGGGTAAAAGTTTGACTAAGCTTTTCTGTGGTGTAAATCCGTGTCAAACTCAGAGTATTTGCTTGGTAAACACTAGAAGAAACATGGTAAACATTTTCTTTGAGATTATACACATTTTTCGCTACTTAATATTTTAGTAAAGAAGCAGAGCAATACAAATTCCACCTTGCAAAAAAAATTTACAGCTATGAAATCCTGGTGTGTAGTAGAGTCAAGCAGCAAGAAGAAAGATTTTTAAATGTAGGGTTTATCTGGATTAGTGCGTAATGTTTGCAGTGACAGGTGTTTCCTTTATGCTTTGCCCAAATGTCTGGAAAGTAGTTTGTCATTAAGTGCTACGTTCAGTGTGTATCTCAATTTCAGTATAACTGGAGGGTCTATGGCTTTGTTAGGTCCTTGTTTTCACATCTGACCTCAGCCAGCTGGAGTCTATTGTTTTAAGCGTAATGTAACAGCTGACATAACATAATGGATATCAAGCTGAAAAACTGAAACAGTGCGGTGAAATGGTGCAAAGGGAGGGCAAAGGGAGGAGTCGGGAAGGACAGACAGGGGCAAAACTAGCTTCATGATTCACAGTGGAACCTTGCTGGCTTGTTTTCCCAGGGAGAATTAGCTAGGAAATAATGGAACGAGTCTGTTGAAGTTCTCTTTGCAATTTATTACATATGATAGACTACTGAGACTGGTTTGAGTTTGCCAGCTGTCACTAGCTGGTGGCTCTTGAATGGCTTTAAGTGGTACTTGGTAGGCAAAACTGGAAGAAACTCTGCAGGTGTGGTGCAGAAGAGCAGTGGGTGCCAAGATCTTAGAAGAAAGGAGTTAGTAGAGAGAAAATAAAATGAATGCTTGAAGAATTTTATTTTGCGATGTTGGGTTAAGTGGGTTCAATTAACTGGCTAAAAAACAAAAGCAACTGGACTTCTGAGTGGCTTTCTTTTTCTTGGCAGTTTCTAAAGTAAGATTCTATGAGTTCATTTTCTATAAACTTCATTATTTCATTTCTTGAATTCTGTGTTTACTGGTAGGAAAGCAGATCTCGGCATTGAGCACTAACCGCTCTTGGAAAAGAGAGTGAGCGAACGTCCTGTTAGAAGCAGGCCATGAAAAAAGCGTCAAATATCTGACTGGCGTGTTGGAGTGGAAGCATAGGGGCTCTACTACAGGCCACCCAAACAGAAAGACCGAGAGGATGAGGCCCTCTATAGACAGGAACAGCCTCACGTTCACAAGCCCTCGTCCTCATGGGGCACTTCAACCACCCTGATATCTTGACATGGCTTCACTAAGGGCAATTTGCGCCTGACAAATTTGGTGACCTTCTACAATGGGGTTACAGTGTTGGTGGATAAGGGAAGAGAAATTGATGTTGTCTACCTGGACTCGTGCAAAGCATTTGACACTGTCCCACATGATATCCTTGTTTCTAAATTGGAGAGACATAGGTTTGTCAGGTGGACAACTTGATGAATAAGGACATGGCTGGATGGTTGTATTCAGAGTTACAGTCAACGTTGCAATGTCCAGGGTTGAAGATCGGTGACGACTGGCGTTCCTCAAGGGTTGATATTGGGACCAATGCTGTTTAATGTCTTTGTCAGTGCCACGGACAGTGGGATAGAGGCATCCTCAGCAAGTTTGCCGGTGACACCAAACTGTGTGGTGCAGTCGACATGCTGGAGGGATAGAGTGCTGGCCAGAGGGACCGGGACAGGCTTGAGAGGTGGGCCTGTGTGAACTTCATGAGACTCAACAAGGCCAAGTGCATGGGTCGGGGCAACCCCTGATATCAATATAGGCAGGGGGATGATGTGATTAGGAGTAGCTCTGTGGAGGAGGACTTGGGGATTCTGGGGGGTGAAAAGCTGGACAAGAACTGGCACTGTGCGCTCGCAGCCCAGAAGCCAAGGGCACTCTGGGCTGCATCCCCAGCAGCGTGAGCAGCAGGTCAAGAGAGGGGATTCTGTGCTCTGTGCTTCTGTGCTCCCCTCTGCGGAGAGCCCCCACTGCAGTACTGGATCCAGCTCTGGGGTCCTTAGCACAAGAGAGACATGGACCTGTTGGAGCGGGGCCAGAGAAGTCCTCAGCAGTGATGCAAGGGCTGGAACTCCTCTGCTGTGAGGCCAGGATGAGAGAGTTGGGGTTGTTCAGCCTGGAGAAGAGAAGGCTCTGGGGAGACCTGGTTGAAGGGTAGAAGTCAGAGAGTTGTGGTCAATGGGACAGAGTCTAGTTGGAGACCTGTATTTAGTGGAGTCCCTCAAGGGTTGGTACCGGGATCAGTACTATTCAGTATATTCATCAATGACCTGGATGAGGGAACGGAGTGCACTATTCACAGGTTTGGTGACGACACAAAACTGGGAAGAGCGGCTGAGGCATCAGAAGGCTGTGCTGCCATTCAGTGAGACCTTGACAGCCTGGAGAGTTGGGTGGAGAGAAATTTAATGAAATACAACAAGGGCAAGTGTAGAGTCTTGTATCTGGGAGAGAACAACCCCAAATACCAGTATAGGCTGGGGACTGACCTGTTGGGGAGCAGCGTAGGGGAAGGGGACCTGGGGATCCTGGTGGACAGCAGGATGACCATGAGCCAGCAATGTGCCCTAGTGGCCAAGAAGGCCAACGGCATCCTGGGGTGTATTAGAAGGGGTGTGGTTAGTAGGTCGAGAAAGCTTCTGCCCTGGTGAGGCTGCATCTGGACTATTGTGTCCAGTTCTGGGCCCCTCAGTTCAAGAAGCACAGAGAACCACTTGAAAGAGTCCAGCACAGAGCCACAATGATGATTAAGGGAGTGGAGCATCTCCCTTATGAGGAAAGGCTGAGGGAGCTGGGTCTCTTTAGCTTGGAGGAGACTGAGGAGTGACCTCATGAATGTTTATAATTATGTAACGGGCGAGTATCAGGAGGACGGAACCAGGCTCTTCTCGGTGATGTTCAGTGATAGGACAAGTGGCAACAAGTGCAAACTGGAGCATAGGTGGTTCCATGTACACAAAAGGAAAAATGTTTTTACAGGGAGAGTGATGAAACACTGGAACAGGCTGC
>VWZK01016823.1:540907-570849 GCA_013396935.1 Baryphthengus martii | reverse complement strand
ATAAGGTCACCCCAAGGACCTCCTGCCAAAGAGGTTTACTGCTTGCATGGACCAGGAGCTGCAGGTATGGGCTCTGTGGTGCTCCCCATGGGCAGAAGTGCCTACACAAGCAGTTTGGTGGGCAGACAAGGACAGGTATTTCCTTTGGAGTGGCAAAAGTTAGGATCTTGCCTTGCAAACACCACCTTGGCCTGGAGGATCAGGGTAGGAGATGGCCCTGGGTTCAGGCCAGTGAAGAAACAGAAAACAGAAGGTGCTGGTACCACCGTGGCTTGACTGCTATAGGTCCCCTCCGTTTGGGGAATCCAAAATGGGCATGGAGATGGAGGAAGGTTTTTTTGTTCTCCTGGGAAAATGGCTTGGAGATGCCTTCCCTAAGATAGTACCAAAGGGCCACACCACTATGTGGGTGGTGGAAACAGTGGCTCTCTCTCAGCTTGGTCCTGTTCACATCTCACTTGTATGGTAGACCTAGATGACTGCAGGCACCTATGGAAAAGGTGCATCAGAAGATAGACACTGTTTTCTCCATCAGTGCCTCCTGTATGGATCAGGCATGGTGCACCACGTGCAGGGCTAGACCTGAATTCAGGCAGCTGTGAAAGGATGGGCAGGTTTTAAGCTTGTGTGTGACCTGACGCGCAGGGCGATGACTTCAATAATTAAATTTAAGCTTGCCCTTAAATACCTTCCTGAACTGAATCCAGCTGAGCTTCTGCTCTTAAAAAATGAAGGTTGCAGGCTCAGGCAAGGGAGACCTCAGCATAAAACACAGTTGCTGTTGTGCATGTGCTCAAAACTCTCCAGTTCAACTCCTCTAGGGATGGGAACTTGGTATGACTGGCCAAGGATGGACGGGGTAAAGTGATTTTGGGTAGAGAGGCTGTGGCCATGGGGACATTGGGTGAGAGGGTTGTGCTCCGTCAGTGCAGCGTGGGCAGCCATGTCCGTGCTGGACACCGCCGAGTCCCTGTTACTGTCAGGTGGTAAGAGGGATTTTTTTATTAAAACCTAATCAAAGGCTGGGGTGGTTTCGTGCCGGTCGCCACATGGATTTCGTTTGTTTGGTTTGGCTTTTTTTTTTTAATGAATTGACCAATTTAGGAAAAATCCTGCAAATTCTGACCAAATTCCAATCAGATTTAAACTCATGAAAAGAATTACTGCTTGTCCTACACTGGCATGTTTTGTTCACCGCAGATGGTGCTTTCTCGTCGTAAACAGGGCCTGTCACGTTGTCATCATGTGTTTGGTTTCTGTGTAGGTATAAACGAACTGTTGACCCAGATGAAGGTGGAGTGGATGAATAGAGACATTTCCAGTTTCCTTCATTAAAAAAATAAAATAAAAAAATTCCTAAATGGTGGATAAAACTGATGTGCTCTCCCGTAATGTGTAACTTCTCGCTTTCCATCGCTATCAGAGGCAATTATATTCCATCCTTCCTCATTTCCCCAGCGTGAAACTGCTCCTGTGCCACCGTGCACGTACACGTGGTGGAGAGGAGCTGTAGGTCTTTCTTGTAATCTAACCGCTCACAAATTTCCAAGTGTTTTTCCGTGCCATTAATCTTAATATCGAGTGCTCTAATCTGTTTATAGCGCACAATACACGTTACCCCCTGATAAAAATCTTTTATACATGTCTGGGCAAACAGCATGAATAAATAACGGCCGATTTCCATACCGCAAAACAAACAGGCTACTGTAAATTTATTTTTATTTCCAGCCTCGCTGCATCCCTGGTCGGGTGGAGCCTCCTTGCCCCGGAGTGAAAGGGATCAAAGATAACATTCTTCTCTGTCTGGGTGTACTTTGTGGACCTGCCTCCCAACCGCGGGATGAAAGGAACTTGCTAAACTGTTGCCATTTTGCAACATCTGCTATAATTCCCCTAAATCCAGATTTGTCTGACACAGAGAGCTCCTGTTCTTACATCATTGCCATGTGACAGTATAACACCAGTCACATCAAGCTTGAGGATTCCAGCTCCGGGCGATGATAATATGAAGAAAACCTTTTTTGCCTAGGGCAAAACACTTGTAGCGAAGTATTATTCATCTGGCCAATTTAAATCTTCTCTCAAAAAGGTACCCAGAAACATATGCAGCGTGCCTTTGTAAAAGGCTTGAGCTGCTCATAGGCAAATGACCTGAACCAAGAGTACAAAACCCAATGTCCTAATTAATTACTGCTAAGCAGCTCTGATACATAGAAAAGAAATGCTGGTACTAATCCTTAACCCTGTCCTACATTCTTAAAATAGCCAAAATATTGCTGACAGCTAGGAAAACAAAATTGCCTCTGATTTAAAGGTTTTGGACCCCGGCTTAAAAATAAGGTTGGAATAAAATATTTGAAAAGAGCGATTTTGAAAAAGTCATGCTGGAGCACATAGTCTGGCTTCACTGTGGTGTGGTCCCCTGTTTTGGGATGGAAATAGTGCCAGGAAAGCAAAGCTCAGCTAAAGCCTCTCCGGGTCCTGTGCGTCCCCCTTTGCTCTGCAGACCTGCAGGGTTCACCTCTGCAACTCTGGGTGATGAACACACATTGTGTGAACACCACCCTTAATTTCTAACAGGGTGAAATAACATCAAAATATGTAAAGGCACAGCCATTAGTGCCTGGCTTGCTGAAGCAGACACTTGAAGCCTTTATCGGGATGTAATCCTTCAGTTTTCAGGCAACGATGTTGAAAACGGGATTCAGTGTCAACTAATGAATGACAGGCTCTCTTTCTTACCAGTTTTCTGGGTATAGAAGCTTGGTCTGGCAGTGGGGAAAACCACATTTTGCTAGGTGTGGTGATTATGTGTCTCCTGATGGATCTGGTCAGTGTTGGATGGAAAAGTGGTCTTTTTCGTGGGTTGGGAAGGTAGGGAGGAATCCATTTTAGAAAAGAAACAGAACATCAGCTAAAAGGAGAGGATTGCTTGCATTTTACTTCAGAAATGTCACTCTTTTCAGACACGCAGATAACCACATCCAACACAAGCATCCTTTTAGTGTTCAGGTGAAATGGTTCAGACACCCACTCAGTTCCCATTTCTGTGACCACTTCACTGTTTGCACATTCATTTTCATGTCTCAGTAAGGCAGGAAAACCCTATTATTTTTATTTACAAGTGAGGAAGGGATGCTAAGAGACTTGCCTGAGGTCATGCAGGAGGCCTGCACCATTGCAAGGAGTAGGATCTGTGTTCTGCACGTCCTTAGGCCCATCTCCTAACCACAGCCACTGGGTAATAACCATATCATACCATGGCTCTGTTAAGCAAAAGACCTTCTGTCAGGCTTAATTCCCTGGTAAGATTAACGAAAACCTAGTCTAGACTTTATATTGAGTTCAAAGGAAGATTTCTTCTTGGCAATACTATATATTTTGCTCTATCTCAGTGGTGATTTGGAGTGAGGTGGCTTTTTTTTCAGCCAAGAAGTGCCAGCGTCAGACACTTGGTGCTGTCCTGAACTTCTTCACAGTAAACAGTTGGATACAGTCATTTTGTTGTTGGTACTCAGGGATAGAAACCCATGAATAAAGGCTTCATCTTTCAATGTTTCAAGAGATGAATTTCCCATTAAGAGAAAGGAAAACCTTTTCCTTAGGTACAGCCCCACTCCGTGCATTTGATCTAATCCTGCAAACTGGGCTGTGATCCCATGGGCCGGCATTTGTGAAGTGACTGGTTGACTTCACGTGGAGGATCTGGTTAGCAGGAACTGGGCACTGAATTTTTCTCTGACAAGGAGACTGGGCCAGAGTTCTCCAGTGGGTTTGCTGTCGGGGGAGAACCCCAAACAATTTGCCTGTGAGTGCTTTCCTTCTACCTGTGCCATCTTCCTGCAGGCTCTCACGAAAGTCTCGGCTAAAGCTTTGTGCTCCTTGTCAATAAGGATGTGTCAGCAGTCCTTTGCCACTTTGCTATTATGAACTTAATGCTTAAGTGATGTCCTCAGCGATGACACACGGCTTAGTGATGGCATTGAGTGCGTAAGCGCTGGCTCAGAGAGATGCAACCCCTCCGTTTTGGGGGTAATTCCTCTGCCTGGTTTTGGTTTTCATACTGTGCAGAACACCGACTTCTGTTTCTGCAGGTACATTTTAAGGGTCAAGTGCCTGCAGATGCTGTGAGATCCAGCGAGTCCTGTCTTGTCCTTGCCCAATGAGACTCCTAAATAAGGGATGCAATCGGAGCTGGCAGTTCCCTGGAGAAAGCCACTGCCAAACTCCAGGATACTCACCCCAGAAGTCAAGGTCCTTTCCATCAAGGGTTGGTAAGGTCTGCAAATTACGCAGGCACAAGAGCAGCTTGGCTGGTCGGGCACTGGACCACAGCATCCCACTGCAAACCAAGGTGTCACCAGTCTTGGCCACCTCCTCTCCCTCCTGGAAGGTCTCACATCGCAATAGTGTTCATCCAGCTCCACAAACAATACATTACAGCGAGTATAATGAAGTATCAAATGTCCTCTACGGACATCCTTTGGGCCCAGGGAACCCAGAGCTGTTGGGAAAATCTCATCCCTTGTCTATTCCTAGATATTACCTTACTCTGGTCTTCTGCTTCATTGAAAATACTAAGGCCTGGTCTTCAGAAGTGTTTCAGCATCAAACTCCACCACACAGGAGTGCAATACATAACAGGCTTCGATAATCTGGGAGTGTAGGATTGATAGGGCTCTGAGGATCCCTTCCCAAGGCTCTGCAGGTCACTGGGATTTCCAGCATCCCTGTCCTGGATGACTGGCTGTGGCTACAACCCCTGTTCAATAGGTAATTAAAGAAGGTATTTTTATTTTCATAAGGGTTATGTATTATCAATGAAAGTGTTTGCTTCTATAATCCAGATAATTACATAAAATCCGTATTTCTCTTCTCATCATTAGTATTATTTTTAAAGTATTTGCAGGGAAATAGAAGTTCTGTCTGCAGTCCTGCTTGTTTCCTAGACAAACATTCCTGTTAAATCCACATCCCCTGGTTTTAACTTCTCTTTTTTTTTCTTTTTTTTTTTCCTCTTTTCGCAAAGCACTTTTGCGATCTTCCTAAATTTGGCTGTGCCACCATTTCATTTTGCTAATACCCCTTGAAACTGTTAACACTTTTTCCTGAATACTTTCCTAGTGGATACGAAGCAAAAAGGAAGAAAGGCTACTGTCAAATTGATTAAGTGAAAGCTCATTAGAGAAAGTAACAAGAGGCAAAATCTGCATATGCATTGCAGAAATGTGTCTGATCTTGCTAAGTTGTGAAAAGACAAAATAAGCTCAAACCTCCTTGTGCTGTAAGTAGTTTGGGGGAGATGGGGGCTGGGGATGGGAAGGGCTCCCAAACCTTGTTACATTAACGATTCCTCCTTAGAAATAGGCTGTAGAGAAGCCCTTGCTAACACCACTTCAGTGAAGGGTTTGCCAGTGTTTGAACGATGAAGCCTGATTTATAGGGGTCTGTGCCTGTGTGGTAAAAATTTACTCTTCCTTGAACCCTGGCAAACAAGACCACAACACGAAACCTCTGAATAAATATCCAACAAAACCGTTTAAATGGTGGTTCCTTATAAAATAATCATAGCATAAAGTCAGTGGTAATTACTCTGTGTGTTCTCAGAGCTGAAAAATACCTTTTTATTCTTTTTTTTTTTTTTTTTTTCAGCAAGTAGAGTTAGGTAATTTGTTGGTCTGAGATAGGGAAGACGTCACTTTGGTTTTAACAAGCTAACCAGTTGAGTTATGGATGTCTGAAAATGAGCCAAATTACTTCATCCTGGGGAGCGGTAAAGGTGCAGGCGTGAACCGGACACGTGCTCCGCCGGGAGGACCTCAGGTTGGATCCAAAGTTTCACCATGACCGTTCATCACATCTACTGTGAGGCCAGGGTGTTGTGAGGTCTGCAGATGAATTTCACCTTTCCCTCACCGTTTGCTCCTCCATGATTGGGGATGTCTGGCTGCGCCTGGGGAGGTCTCACTGCAATGCGTCATTTTGGGGAGTCTTCTCCAGCTCAGCTGAGCCCTCAGTCCTTGTCAGAGGCTCAAATTGAGCACCCTGAGATGGCTGCAGCTTAAATTGGTTTACATTTCTGCAAATATAGATAGAAATTTAAACGTGACTTCGAATATGGGCACATATCTCCTTCCACAGGCTTTTTTTGTGAGAGGTGGAAGGGGCCAGCACTTAACCCTTGATGCTGGTGGTAAAAGTGTGGTTAATACATTAAATACCTTTGTTCTTAAACAAAATTCTCTAGCAGATTTTTTCTTCTACCTATTTTTTTTTCCCTTTAAATAAAAATATCCCAATTAAAAGAGGAGAAAGAAGAGGAATACCAAAATACCAGGCTAAAGTAACATGATAACTTTGACCTTAATCCATGAAAGACAGATATTCTACGGTTCAGACTAAAACTCAAGGCTGACATCTAACCTGACACAAATATGCCATTGCATGTAAGAGTCCTTGTTAAAAAAAAATGCTGAGAATCTGCAGGCATAAGCCTGACAGCGCGAATTTAAATAGGAAAATGTATCTGTTTGGGAGGTAGACCACACGGCTGAAAGTTATGAAAGGAAACGTCAGTAATAACCATCTATGGCGGAGCACGTTCCTTGGAATGTGGAAATTACTGTATTACAACAAAGCTGTTGTTTCCACCAGGGTGTTTTGTAGCCTGGCTCATAATATTATGTATTTCGGCAGATCCTTGTAATTACAAATTTAAGTCTTAAATCCTCGGCTTTTCTTTATGTTCTTAAAGTACCCCTATAGGTATCCTCACTCCAAGCTTAAATCAGACCCAAAATACAAGGTGAAACGGGGCTGGCTGAATTTCTGCACTTTATAATGATATTTATTAAGCTAGTTTTGAAGAGAAACGTTGAGCCGAGCGTTTCATTTAAATCCAACGGTACCTCCAAAGCTCTCTGGAATTGTTTAATTAAAACCAAGGTGCACATTAATAAGAAAGGATATCATTTTGTCATTTATATGTAATTTCTTTATTTTGTTTGTGGAATAAAAAAATGAAGAAAGCCCCCCGAAATATAAAGAGAAGGAAGGACCAGTAAGCCTGATAATAGCCCTCCATGGAGAAGAAATAAGTATACAACAGAAGAAAAGCACAGTGAGGAACATAATGTTAGTAAAACACTCTTAATGCTACACAAGCTGTAGAAAATGCTACTTTGCATTTGGGCTGCGGCATCGTTAACTGCGAGCAATTGAGTAAAGAGTGCACCTTTTAAACTAATTCCTTGGGCTGGAGACATAGCCACATCCAGAAGCCTACCTCATTAATATGCTATAGTGGTCAAATAGGAGATTAATAGCAAAGTCACCTGCTAAACCTACAAGGAACCTGTTGATTAACAATAAGCTCCAAAAATAAGATACCAGCCTGCAAAGCAAAATCGAGTCCAAGGGCAACAAGTGCTTCTGTAATTTATTCCTTCTTTACACAAGGGCATAAAGCTCCCTTTATAACCGTGTTTTCAAGGCCCCGCTGTGAGCTGTAGGTGTGAGCTTTTCAGCTGATTTATTAATTTTAGTTTCAATCAAAGTGTCACCTGCAGACACAAAAATGTAGGCCTCGCCACAGAAAATACAGTAAAAAAAAAAAAAAAAAAAAAGAGAGAGAGAAAGAGAGGGGGGAAAGAGAGGGCATGGAGAAAAAGAGAGAGAAAGACCAAAGGTTTTATTNGCCCCCCGAAAAAAAAAAAAAAAGACCCCCCCCAAAAAAAAAAAAAAAAAAAAAAAAAAAAAAAAAGAGAGAGAGAAAGAGAGAGGGGAAAGAGAGGGCATGGAGAAAAAGAGAGAGAAAGACCAAAGGTTTTATTCTGAGAAACTCTGCCAGCAATTTTTTTTAATATTTTTTGTTTTTTTTTCACACAAACACCGGACGGCCTATTGTTCGCAAAGCCAAAATAATTCCCAGCCACGTAATTAAAAAATAATAATTACAAAAAAAATTCCAAAATTAAACATTTTTGTCATACTTCGAAAGTCAGCCTCAGACCCGGGAAATGGCGCTAACCCGGCGGCTGCCAAAACAATCAGGCCCTGTTGTCAGTAGGGGACATTCTCCCCAACCAACCGCCTGAACAACAAGTCCACTGAGCAAAATGTGCAAAAAATTCTCAATTAGTTGTCTTTATTTAGTGAACACTATGGGGTCCTCAACGGCGCTATAGAATTATGGCAGGAAAGCTGAGCTCTTCAGTGGCTTATTAGCATTCTCTGAGGGTTGGAGTGCTGCTGGTAGCAGACTGGTGCCTCCAAGAGCTGGTGGTGGGACCCCGGCACTCCATCGGTTTTGTCCTTTTGTCCTTCCCAGCCAGCAGGAAGTACAGCCCCATGTCCGGGGTATTCTGGGATACCTTCGTCTCGTTTACCGTTGGCAGGACCGGCAGCGCCTGTGCCTTTGTCACCGGCCATGAGCATCCTTCTCGTCTGGGAAGCAAAAGCTCTGGGTTTGCCACTTAAAAAAAACACCAAACCAACAACCCACACATTTAGAAAATGGGTTTTCTCCTTCCTCCCTCCTCTCCCCATCAGCTTTTCCAAGTGAACATCGCCGTCAATGGGCCAGGGTCGAAGAAGCTAAATGTTATGCTGCCGTCCTGTTAAATTACATCAGATGTTATCGACACCCTGCTTCGATGTTAGACCGAAAGAAGGCAAATAGGGGTAAATAGAAGTATCTCCCTGTCCAATTCTTATCTTAATTTAAATGTAGAGTTAATTTTTTTTTTTTTAATAAAAGAGGGGGGCGGGGGAAAAGTCAGGTAGCAAGTGCTAGAAATGTCTTTTCTGAGAAAGAGGGTATTTGCTGCTTTAGGGAAAACACTATCATTGACTAAATTAACAAGTTGTCTTATCAACTGCCATAAGCCTTGAAGTCTAATTAATTTAGTACTGATCAATAGCCTTGAATGAAGCATTGATTTCTGCAGCTTTCCAGAGCTGCAGCAGAAACACATTCTCTGTTCCTTGCACACTTCTCTCATAGGAACCATGTATTTGTGCTCTTAAAAATTTTTTTCCTCCTCTTCAATGTCCAGCAAGCAATTTAGGAATTAATTTCCCTAGGAGAGTTGATTTAAAAAATTATTTTAAAGACAAAAATTTCATGACAAGAAGTCCCAGGAGATGTACTTCTCTCTTCATTGAGTTATATTCTGCTATAAAAATCTCTAAGAGGAAAAGGATCCAGTAGTAGATCATGAAATGGTGTAAAGCTTGGTAGAACTGTAGAGAAATCAGTGGGGGTTTCCTTATTCATACCCGCCCAAAGACTGACTTCTTGAACACGTATAACGGATTGAGCGGTAGGATCCCTGCTCTGTTCTCAAGACACAGACCTACAGCTCTTGAAATAGTGTGTTAAAAAAGTTACAGCATCAGCCCAGACCAAGAAGCCCTCCTCAGTCATTAGAATGAGAGCAAAGTCTCTAAACAGCGACAGATGAACCTGAAATAAAAATTTCTCAACTGGTGTGGGCATGTTCAAGCTCTCATCAACAGACGTGCCACGGCAGCCCACGGAAAACACGGTCCTCAAAACTTCCATGGGGACAGGTGAGACTTAAATTTCTTGGGAAGGAAAAGCAGACACCAAAGGAGTGTACAGTGTTGACGAATCGTCTCAGGAACTCCATTATGTTGGCAATGGCTTCACATCTAAGGTGATGTCTCCATCCATACTGCTCAAGATGTGCAAACCCAGCGACTCAAGTCGCTGCTGATGGAGGAGGCATCATCAGCTGGGACTCTTTTGTGCCATCCTTGCCCAGGGGGACTGTGGGCTGCTATCTCCCATGGAAATGGGCTCTTTCTTTGTGTCTGCCAGCCAGGAGGGAGAGCATCCCATCTGGCAGGATGAAGTCTTGGGGTTAAATTCTGCCCTGGGCTATGTCCCTTCAAGACCCTCCGCTGACAGGGCTCTGCCTTTGGCACCACAACCCAAAGCCAGAGCGTGGGGCTTCCTCAGTTTGTCAAATCCACTCAGGCCCACATCTGCCAGGACAAAATGAAGAAAAAAGGCAAATTCAGAAGGTGGAGTTGCCTATGTTCCATCTGCCAGGAAGCGCTTTGACAGCCCCAGCAGAGCTGTTGGGGTGTAAGAGAGATCAGAATTGGGCCCTAAATGCTTACAAATTAGCTTAAACTCCAAACCCGTGCTGGCAGGAGGAGCCAAGCCTTGTGACAGGTCTCCTCTAAACCCTTTGCCTCCACCATCCTGCCCGGCTGAGGCATATCGTTCACTTTCTTTCTTTATTCCACGCGTTCACCTAGGGAAAAAGCCGCGCGACAAAGATTCCCATGGAAAAAAAAGAAAAAAAAGTTATAATGGTAAAAATTCAAAACCACAGAAGACTTACATTTTACGTTGACAAAATTTGGCCCTTCTATCCTGATGTTTAAAAAAACCCCAACAAAACCAACCAGAAAACCCCACCAAACCCTCCACAAAAGTCCCTCTCCTAGTCTGTTTGGGGGCCTCCATGAGTTTCCATAGCACTTTACAAAAGATCTTTATTGAAGAAAAGATTGGACAAACTTTCCTTATATGTGTGGCCCTAGTCATTAATTGCCCCTGTCTTCTTTACCAAGGCCTTATTCCTATGTAAATACCCTTGCATAATGTTACAGGCTATTGTCAGGCCAGCGCCAGTCAGTCGCCACTTATATGCATTTTTATTTCAATCCGCTGCGCGGAGAATGAAAAGATGTCTGGACTTAAGCTGTTTACCAACTGGGCCAAAGCTGCAGTGTGGAAGAACTGAAGAAAGCACCAGGCAACTGCAGGAACAGACTTTGACAATGCAAGCAGCCATTTTCAGTTGAGTTATTAACCTACCCTGAAACTCTTCTAATCTATGCCTTTTTTAAAGAACAAATGTACTGAACCAAACATGAATGAGCCAGGACTATTAAGAGAGAAATCCTCTAAAGGACTATTGAGCGCAACATAGGTTTGTAATCATTTTGTCTCAGTTGCCTGCTACCAACATTATCAATGATGAAAATGCTTGCTCAGTTGTGGGGGATTGTCTCGTAATTAAATGACAGCGTCGTACTGTAAAAGAACATGCAGAAACACAGGAGATACCGAGGGCTTTCAAACGAGCCGCTCAGAGAAAGGAGGAGGAATGGGGATGGATTACAAACCGACTTGAAAAACTGAATTAAGGACATCAGGATCTTCCTTATAAAACACAAGCACATTTTTAGGCTCGGTGGGGAAGGAAAAGTTGTTGAGGCGGGCTCTCGGGTGCAGAATCCTTCAGATGAAAAGGAGCAAATGTATGGAGAGGGAATTTTTCCGCCTTTAGGTTGAAAAAAAAAAGCACAAAAATGGAAAATCAAACTCTCACATACACTCACAGAAAAAAGAAAAAAAAACTTGTAAGTTTGCTGCAGGCTACATCTTTGTAGCGACTCAATGGCACTACAATCTACATAGCGTAGTATTAGCCTTAAGAAACTCTTGACTATTTGCATGTATATTAGAATCCAATGAGAGCTTAATAAGTGCATATATATGACAGAGGAAACATCTCACTGCATAGTTAAAGCTACAAAAACACATTGAGGGAGGCAAAGTCTCAAGTTAATTACCATTACAATGCAATCAAGTACAGCAGTCATAGCTGAAATCCTTTTCTATTAAGACTGCTAGGCTCAACCTTGTCTCTGCAGGTCAGCCCCAGCACAGATAACCTTTCCAGCAGACAAATACATGTAAAATTGGCTCATCTAATTAAAAGCTCAGGGAGGTGTAGAAAAATACCAGCACATTGAGGCTAAGCAAATCACGGAGTACCCCCTCCAGCTGGATGAAGCTACAATATGTGGCTGCTGTTTGTTCTGGAAGGAAACTGAGTCACTTACCATTTCAATAGGTTAATCAATTGACAATTAAATGGAGAAATTGGTTAACTCTGCAACAATTAACATGACACTCTATTAAGTACACTTTCTAATTGCCACAGCTGCAAGTGAAAATTAACGTCTGTGTCAAAGCCGCTGCACAAGATTGGGGGCTTTCTGGTGGGGGTAAGGTAATAAAAGCAGCTTTAAAAGCCTGGTGTTCATTTTAGACCCTGAAGCACAATGGGGAAGGGTGCTGAGCTCTATGGTTAGCTATGGAGGGTCTCCTGTGTGTATTGTGTGTTTATGTATGGCCCGAAGTGTACTAACATAGACGAGATATTAAACTAGATAGAAAGAAGACATTTTTTACAATGAGGGCAGTGAGACGATGGCCCAGGTTGCCCAGAGAGGTGATTGATGCCCTAGTCCTGGAAACATTCCAGGTGAGGTTGGATGAGGCTCTGAGCAACCTGTTCTAGTTGCAGATGTCCTTGCTCAGTGCAGAGGGCTTGGACTAGGTGGCCTTGAATCGTCCCTTCCAGCCCAAACCTTTCTGTGATTTTACAATACACGTTTGTATACGCTGGTATGTATATGTATATACATTCCCAGTACAATGCATATCTCTTTAAAGCAACATTTTAAACTGATTGTAAGTTTCTTTGAGTATTTAAGGTCTCTACCACACATATATAGTGTGTGAACAGGGTGTGTGTTATTAAAGGTATACACGGCGTGACACATAATAACCACCCCACTCAAAGGATAAGAAGAAAATAAAAGAAGCCAAATAGTCCAAGATATCTAGAATTGGAACTTTCATGGTGATTTGGAAAAGTTCTGGTTTTGAAGAAACATTTAGTGGTGATAAATGCTTGGCCAGAAACCACAGTAGACATCAGTTGAGCCTAGGCCCTCCTGAAGTTGGTGGAAACATCGTGGTTGCTTTTCTTAGCACAGAAATCTTTGGCTTATAGCAAAAGGTGCTGAGTTGTTGTCCTGCAGATTCAGTTCTCAATTCCTCTGTGCACCTCCCAGATACTTCGCTAGAAATACAAGTAGAATATAAAACACACACGTCTTTCAGGGACAATGCTCTTCAAAACCACTGGTGGTGGAGATACCTGCTTCTCCCTATGGACTGTCCTATGGACTGTGTGGTCAGAGTGGATGTTCAGGAGGGCAGGGCTGTCCCTTGCAGTCCCGCAGGGATCATTGTGCACAGTTCTGAGGCTGTTTTGCAATACCAGTAATCACTGGATTCTTCATTTTTTACCTTGAATCTCTGTTCAGTCATGCTGGAAAACCAGTAGTCCCAAGGTCCACTAGACCTGGTCAAAACACAGAGATCCAGGATGTGGAGGAGGTGCTGTTCTGGAGAAGAAGGAGTGAAAGGGGGCGAGAAGTCCCATTTTCATTTCAGTGACTTTTCTGGTGCTCAGCAATCTGCTGGAATGAGGTTGCATCTTTTGGGATGTTGAGGGAAATCCGCTTTCTTGTGGTTCCAGCACTATGATGAACCACATAGGTGGTGAAAGGATGAGAGTGTGGCACATTCTTGCATTTTGCTGCTGCTTTCTACCTGCTTTCTGCAGACGTGGTGGGATGGGGGGGTGTCACTCAAACATAGGCCTCTGTAGCCAGTCAGCTTATCCTGACAAGAATCTGTTTCTTACAAAGAACTTTATATGGGACCTCAATATGAGAAGCCCTACAGAGACTTTCAAGAACATGGTCAGGTTTCCCCAGAGTAAATTCTATTACTTCCAAGCTCTGCTGTCAAATGTAAATCATCAAAGCTGATAGTACTATAACAGTAATTGTTTGGAGGTTGACAAAAAAAAAAAAAGGAAAGACAAAAGGTTACATCAGTAGCTGTTGTTCAGAAACCAAAGCATGAGAATTACAGATTTCTGCAATAAGATGAATTAAGCTAAAAGCCATATTAAGCAGTATTGCACATCTGCTGCTTTTTTTAATTCCGTACGTGTCCTTGCTGGATGAAAGTGTTTATTGTTAAATGTGTTGTTTGCCTAATTGATACAAATCAAGCACTAATATTTTAACTCGGCCTGAATTCTCGACAGGCTGCAGAACTCCTTCCAGTTTGGTTTTCCAGAGACCCGGATCTGATGACAGGATTGCATTTTGCTAGAACAGCCTGTTAAGCTGCTCCATTTCCCGGTGACGGAGACTTTAGGTTTGTGACAGGAGAGCCAAAGGGATGTCGCCTGTTTTTTCCTCCATGAGTAAAGTCTGTTGAGGCAGCGGGGAGGAGAACAAGGTCTGCCAGGCTTCGCCGTCCAACCTCGGAGTACCTGCGGCCGCAGGAGAGGACTCCATGGGAAAGAGCGCGGCTGTCTGATGTGCGCCGAGATGTGTCATTTGAAGGGCCTGCTTGGCTGGCAGCTCACCAGAGCGCCCAGCAGCGCTGGTGGCAGCGGTTCAGGCTAAATAAATAGCGAGGAGCGAGAGATCAGGGTGAAATCCCGGCTCAGAGGAGTCTGCTGTTGGCTTTGCCGGACCAGCGCTCCTCCGCCGAATAAACCCTTCCTCCTCAGAGAAATATGCTGAGCAGACGGTGTGAGCCTTTAATGCAACACCTGGAAAAGCAGGAAACCCAAGACTCTTCCCCTTTTTGCAGTGGCAGAGTTCCTGCTGCCACCTCTGCCTGACTCGAGGGGAGGTTTGTCCCCAAGTGCCGTGGGTGTCGTTAAACATATACTTCTAATTGCAGCTGCTTTCGCTCTAATTATATCTCCGTTTGGTTAGGATTTTCCTCCAATCCCTCATTTCCCCTAAAGCAAACACCAGAGCACCAGAGTTGTAACCCCAGTGGGGACATTTATTAATAACCCCCTTGGCAAATAGGGAAAAAAAATCATTACGCTGTATTAGACGCTAAAATATTTTCCCACTGTAAAGGCTAATTGATAAAACCAAGCAGATATTATGGGGCAATTAATGTTAAGATGAAAATAAACACGAGAGCAAAACAAAAACAGGCTGAGGGAGAGTAATTTTTTTTCTGTCTTTGAGGCATTTCTTTTGAGTTGGAAAGGAGATGCTGGTAAATAATCTGAGATTACCTGTCTTTGTTAGAAAATGAGAGAATAAATGGGGAATTGAGAGAAAGAACTCTTACATACCCCTTCCGGTGACAGTGGTTACAACTTTTGTGGGGTTTTGCTTGTCTTTCAAAAAAGGCTATTCTGAAATTTTCTATCAACTTTTCCTTTGGAATTGATTGGAATTGTCTTTTTTTTCCTCTTTCCCAGAACAGATACAAATTCTGAACTTCACCGTAAAAGTTGACCAACGTAATCTAAATGAATTTACAACCCCAGAGAAAAAAGTATCCATAGTGCTGTCATTTTAAATAAATGCACAAGTCAAAAAGAGGAAAACGATGGTTTATCATCCGAATTATATTCCCTGCTTCATATTTAAAATTTCTCTGAAGGCTCTAGCAAGGAAAGATGTTCAGGAAAATATAAAACCTGGCAAAACTCTGAACTTATTCTGGAGAGAGTATCTTTTTATTTGTTATTTGTACAGCACTGAACACCTTCGATCTTAACCTACGTCCAGGGCTCCCAGCTGGTAGCTGCTAGTACAAAACAAACAGTGAATGATCAGTAGAGGAACACCCTGGTCCAGAAACACTGTCCATGCACTAGCTCAGCAGGATGGGGAAGGAGATAATGAAGACACAGACAAACAAGACACTTCCTACCCAATATTTTATTCATTCATCAAACAATATTACCTATTCCCATCCATGCAGGCAGGGGGAATTTCTTGAGGCTGATCAAAAACAAGTAGAAGTGAAGAAAAAAAGATATTTTTTTTTTTTTTTTGCTAACCAGAAGGTTTTGGGTAGGCTTTTTTTTTTTTTTAAATTAGATTTGTAAATTTTTACTTATTTCAGGCTTACAAAGTTCCCTAGCAGGTGAGAGTTGAGTGGCAGTCCTGCCTAAAGAGTTGATAGGTGCAACAAATCCTTCACTTTATTCTTACCTGTCTGAAATGCAAAGGTCACAATATCATGCTTTTTAAATCACAATTAAAAAGTTTGGATGGTCCTCCCCATATTTGAGGATTGCACATCAGCTGACAGAGAGGACTTGTCTCCTGCAGATCGCAACAGAGGTTTTTGGGCTTTTCTTCCCATATCTGCTGGGTCAAGCCATGTCACCTTTTCACATTAGCAGGGCTCCAGTGGGTATTGGGGGTCAGCTCTACATGTTGTTGCTCTGCCAAGCAGGTCCTCAGGGACTTGGCCATACTGCAGTGGAGGTGGGGCAGGACCTTTTAACCAGGCACTTGTTGACCCTTAATGAGCAGCTGGCTGTTCATGAAGTTAGCAGCCTGAAGGTAAACAGCTATTTAAAAGGAGGTCCCTCTTTAACACCATGTGCTGGGAAGGGGATGGTGTGTCCTCAAGCTGCCTCGAGGGTAAATGCATCTGCCTGTTTACCTGTAACCCTGATGCAATTATGTTTTGCTCTCTGTCACATGTCAGGGGGCAACAATTTACAGTAGATTGTAGTATGAAAATTTTAAACTGTGTATTTGCTCATGGTCCTTTTGTTTGCCTTTCTCATAGGGGCTGTGGGAGTCTTCTTCCTCTTTACGTATCTGGACAGGTGGGTGTGGATGCATTCTCTGGGAAAAGAAGCTCACACGGAGAACCAGGGACAAAGATGAAGGTGGGATTTAAATCATCTTCACTTCGTATGTGCTGATCCAGGATCAAGAGGACATCATGGCAGGAGCTCATCTCAACTCTGCTGGCTTTGACGGGGTGTGTGTGGATCTCCCAGATTCTCCTCACTTGTTTTGTGGACCCCAAATCATCACTTACCCAGAGGTCAGCTTGTGGGTGAGTGTTATAAGAGACTCCTAGTTGTATTGATGGCATCAGCCGGACTCTGTTGTTGTGTGGTCTCAGATGCTCTGAGCTTTCATGGGATGGGGTGTGATAAATGTCAGGATAAGGTGAGAGAGAAGAAATAAACCGGCCATAGATGTTCCTCCTACTAAACTGGTTGCAAAGCGGCCATCCCAGAGTGTAATCTTAGCTATGGACTGTAAAGAAATAAAGATCAGGGATTAGAGATTTTGCTTGTTTTAGAGATCTACAAATTGGATGAGATCTTAGTCCATGTGAATGGGAAAAAAATACTGAAATTACAATGCCAAAGCTTCAGAAAATAAGTAGTCAAAAGCTCCTTGCCAATTTCGAAAATAGAAAGATGGCAAAAGGGAATCTTTTTTTGTCAAGGAAGGGAGAAATGGAGAGTGGACACACCTGCTGGGTGTGTTCAGGTGTTGGGGAGCAGCAGTGCTGATGCCCCTGGGTGACCCCTCAGTCTCTGGCAGACAGGGAGCTCTGCTCCTGACTGGGTGTCGCAGTCCCATCGCACTGCTCCCATGCTCCCACCTTCCCAAAACTCAGACAAAGAGCAAGACACTATAAAAGTCATCTAATGCTAGCTAGGCTTGGAGACACACCAACATAGATTTGCTCTTCCTGAGAGGGTAGTGGCAGCACACATCTCTGTGCACCTTAATACCAGCTTGGAGCTATGATCTAGCCTCTGGGGCCAGATACCTGCCTCTTCAAACTGATCCACCACACCTCACAAGAGTCCTAAAGTAAGAATAACACAATTAAATATGCGCTTAATTCCCTCTCCATGTTCATGGATCCATTTAGATGCAGCATTTTGATCACTGGATTCCCTCCCCAATCTCAGTCTTTCTTACTCCCAAGAGCACCTATCAATGCTTATTACACACTCATTTTCCTTTTTAATGTACATCTGCAATGCTGTGGCTTTCATGCTGCCCTTGAGTGTTGCTCAGCGCTCTTCACTCAGATCTGGACACTTTTTCCTTCTTCCTGGGATCTTCAACAAGACCTGGAAAGACTAATTGCACAGAAACCTTTCGTGCCCTGCTGCAGCTTTTGCTGTACAAGAGGACAGCTTTGAATGTGAGGCTCCTTTCAACTCTGTCTATATTAAAGGCAGCACATTTCCCAAGTTAGAAGTTGCCACAGCTCTCGTTCAGACCTCCACCACTTGACAGTAACAAGCGTAGTTAAGAGAAGACCATTCATTTCTTACACAGTGTCTCCTGTAGCTTTGCTACTAATGCTCAGTTGGACTCACACCTTCTCTTAACATTTTTTTCTCTCTTCTGAGAGCTTGCTGCATTTTTTTTTCCCCTTCCCAGTTTGTGGCTCATCTATCCATCCTCGCTTTTCCTGCTTAGGACATTTCTCCAGACTGCACCTTCAGGAGACAGGCATTTCCATTCAGTGCTCTCCCACCACTCCTGAGCAGCTTCAGGCTTTGCTTCCACTGTAACAATGAACCTGCCTCACATTCATGTGTGGGGAACACTCCTTGGTGCCCACAGTGAGCTTTTGAGTCAGTTATAAGACAAGTCCAAGACTGGACCCTCATCCCACGCGTGAAAAAAAGAAACAACCTGAACATAAGAAAATCTGGTTTTGCCATATGGGTGGTTGACCACTGGATCAAGCTGCCCAGAGAGGCTGTGGAGTCTGCATCTGTGGAGATACGCAAAACTAGGCTGGACATGATCTTGGGCATGATCTGCCTGAGCTTCTCTTGGATGATCCTGCCAACCTCAACAGTTCTGTGATCCTCACTCCTTGGATTTTTTTTTTTGCAGCCTCTGAATCATAGAATGTTAAGGGTTGGAAGGGACCTCTAGAGATCATCAAGTCCAATCCCCCTGCCAAAGCAGGATCACCCAAGGCAGGCCACACCGGTGGGTTTTGCGAAGAGTCTCCAGAGAAGGAGACTCCACAGCCTCTCAGAGCAGCCTGAAAAGTGTCTCTCCTCACTCCTTCTTGACACTTCCTCCCACTCCTGGCCTTTCTGTTTCATCTGGCTCCTTCTGGAAGCTCTACCTTTCTTCTTTCTCCTCCACTACCTACCTACTGCCACTTTCCAGCCTCTTGGACACCGATTCACCTTTGTTTCTGATGTCTAAATTTTCCCTGTGATCTTCCCATTTCTGACGCACTTCAGAACAAAGTATGGAGGCTCTAAGCCAGCCTGAGAAAGCATATGCATTATCACAAACATAATTTATTATGTAGAAATGGTGCTCGATAGTTAATACAAAGCAGTCACACATGGACTGGCCTTCAAAATCAGTGGCCAGTATATATTTATAATGTAACACAGATATATGTCGTTCTATCTATATGTAAGATACAGATATCGTCAGAAGATATAGATAAGCTTCAGAAAATAGTCAGAGGTTTGGAGAAGAGTTTCAGATAGTGACTTGTTTTCCATTCCCCCCGTGTCTGAGCTCATCCTCTCCTGTCCTGGACATTGACTTCACACCATGATGGTGTGAAGTCACCTTGGTCACAAGTGAGGATGTCCTGCTGAGGACAGGACAAGGGCACTCATGTTTCATCTGACCGTCTCTCTACATACGGAGCAACGGTATTTATGTTGCTCGGTTTGTGTCTGGGACCTGAACCAAATACCACTTAAGGCTGCAAATAGAAACGGATGAGTTTATTTAGCCAAGCTATTAGTATTTTGGGATATTTCTATGCTGCCTTATCACCTCAAAAAGAGGCAGACTGCTTAAAATGCTCAATATTTAGAAAAGCTTGTTTCCTCTCTCCTGCCTTATGTTATTGGTGTGGAATATTCTCTTCTTAAGCGCACTGCAATAATATTAGATAATTACTTAGCTCATTTTTCTATACGGGTTTTGGTAATTCATAATTGTCTCAGAGCTGAGAAAATGTTTCCTTTAAGAAGGTTAAACAAAGAGTTTATTGACATTAGTGAAGATTGGTTAAAGAAAACATTATTAAATAAAAGGAGCTTTATTTAAACACTAAATTAATCATTTAAAGGCAAATTAGAGGTCGTAACTCTTCCTAAATAAATAATGTTAAACAATAATTAGATATCCATTTTAGATTACAGGCAAGCACTTGGGTTCAGTGGGCTGAAAAACAAGTTTCTTCTCATCTCTTCAAATTTGTTCAATATACATAATTAAAGCGAATCCCTGCCCCGCTTAAATTTTCCATTCTGAGATTAAAAAAAGATTCCGTTTGTAACTGTGTGTCATATTCGCCATTAGATGATAAAACATCTTTAAAGCTTCACTTTCATATAAACAGAAGAAAAGATGAGAGCATCCAGAGAGATCCCCGGCAGTGGAAATCGATTCTTCTAAGCTACTGGTTACAGTTATCAATCTTATCAAACAGGCCGATGCATGAGTGCCCTCAGCCACTTTGATTTGTATGATCTCTCTTTGCCAGAGTTAACCTTTCTGACGTTACGGCTCTCGCAATACGCGCTATCTGGGCTATAATTACCCTCCCTTTCATTAGTGCTTTTAGTCATCTCTTAAGTGTGAGATAAAATTAAAGAAAACCTCCTTTCTCATTTCATTACGTCTTTTTTTCTTTATTTTATTTTATTTTCTTTAGGCTCTGAGTAGTTTCATTTGCGATTTCCTACAAATACGAACCAACCTTCCCCCTTATCATCCCCTTTCAAAGGGAGATTCCGGACAGGGAGTCGCAAACCCAGCATCTCGCGTCTCGCTACCGCTGGGTTTGCATTAGGCCTCCTCAAACATGACGATGGCTGTTGAGCGTTGACAGGAACCGTACCACCGTCCTCCAGACCTTTCCGTGGGCTTTGCTAGCCCCGGTGCCAAGCCGCCTTAATAAAAAGCACTGGGAATTTTTGTCTGCCGTGATACAAATTGTTAAGGAGTTAGATTAATGAAATCTGACGTTGGCGCTGATAAATAATGACACCACCGAAAGCAACCTCGGCGGTGGATGGCAACATCAAAAAGCGCAGCCGATTTCACTCTCTATTAAGGGATTGTCCTGTAAGGAAGCCGAGAGGGTGGCGAGGGGAAAGCTGGATGGTCTGGCAATATTTTACACAAATCTCCCATCAGCGAGCGAGGGTTTGTGGTTGTTTTTTTTTCGTGTGGTTTTTTTTTTGGTTGGTTGGTTGTTGTTTTGTTTTATTTTTTCCACCTACTTGCTGCTCTGCTCCTGCATTTGCCACTTTTGATTTTAGGCTGATACCGGCAACGGGGAGCGTTGTCGAAATGATGCCCGTGTTGTAGACGTTGTGCTCGGCGTAAGCGGATGTCACCTGGCTAATTGTCATCCCTAATTGCACACTCTGCGTTAGCTTTGGCTGTAGCCATTTTTCCGTGGCTCTGCCTGGCACGCAGGCTCCTGTTCACCAGCATTAAAGCGAACAGAACTTTGCCTTTTGCTACAATCTCTATTTCACCTATTTTCCTGCAGCTTCATTTTCTTTTATTTTAAAATGAAAATGGTTGATGCTAAAGGTATTTTTTTAACCCCTGCACACCCTGTCTCGTGCCTCACGCAGATCTTCAGGGTCTGCAACAGCAATAGGAATTGCAGATTACATTTAAATCCATGTTCTGGGAAGAATAACCTCGCAGGGAAAAGTTGTTTTGTACAACTCTGATATCTCTCATTAGCTAGTGAACTCAAAGGAACAGAACAGGACTTTTCTGATTATTTTAGTGTTGTTTTTTCCTCCTTAACTACCGAATTTACACACAAAAAAGAAAGGCACTTTGTATTTAAGGTTAATCAAGTTTCAGTACAATTTTTTACAAACTGGAATCACACTAATCTTTTTTTTCTTGCTCTAATGTGTGGCTGTTGAAATCCTTAGCTGTGATAAATTAAGCTACTTATTAATCTAATTATCGTACATTCATCCTAGAAACTTTCATGTGACTTGAAAAGGCTATTCAACCTTTTCCCTCCCCTCCTAGAAAGGGCTCAACCTTGCACCAATTAAGATCATTCTGAAGTAATGCTTTAAAAAAGCTTTCTTTAATCACCCAGTGGAACATGGGCTGATGGTAAGCAAACTAAAAGCTGTGAGAAAAGTTTACCTTACCTTTAAGTCTGAACATTTTGAATTGGAAGAGGAAGGTATTCCTCTCTTCCTCCTCTTCTCTGCTCTCCTAAACAAGTCCATGAAATTATTTAGCAAGGAAAGCTGTTAATGAAATCGCTGGCTTTTCTCTGAGCATAGCGAAGGACAAGATGGGAAGAGGTGTTGAAGAAAACCCATGAAGTCTAATTCAGTATTGGGATAAGGGGAACTTTTTGACTCCCAGAGTATATATTAACCATTCAGATTTGATAGGTATTGTCTGGGTTTAAAGCCTTATCTGGCGATATGAAAACATCCTGATACCAAAGTATCCAAAGGATTAAAAAGGAAGAAGAAAAAAAAAGCCACCCCAAGAACAGAAAAGAAATAGGTTGCAAGTGTATCCTATCTTAAACATCCATTCATTGCCAAACGGTTTTGTTACTTTTTCTTAATAACCACATAAATGGAGCTATTTTATATTCAAATTAAACTAGGTATTAATTTGAATGCAAAGCAGCTCAGTTTGTGCCGTTTCAATGACAGGTTTACCCCCAGACAGAATTTATGAACAGCCCGATGTGGGGGAAGTCCGCTCCTGCTCCTCACCCCCTCTCCATGCCTAGCAAACTTGCTAACTGTGAATAGTTTTTGAAGTGAAGATTAAAAGAGTGGAATTATAAAGTATAATTACATTTTATTGAAACTCTAGAAATCAGAAAAAAATTCAGCAGGAAACTTTTAGTGAAACATGATGTGTTGTCATTATCATTAAAAGATAAAAGTTCCATACTGTTTTTATCTGTTTATTTGGAAGAAATCCAGCCTTTGCAGTTACGCAGGAAACAAAAAAACTGGAATGCAGGAGTAATTATTAAAACTGTGTGATTTGTTATCTCAGCTACTGTCTTTCCAAATGGTAATGCGATATCAGCAGCTGCAGACGGTCGCTGATTTCCTCTATTAGTAAACAAGTGCTTTGGAGACCTGTGTGAGGCACTTTAAGCCCACTACTCCCCGAAGTGCTGTCAGGCTTAACTACTAATCCATGGTATTTCAGAGCACTGGAAATTCATCTTTATAAAACCTGAACAAAAAAGGGAAAAAGCCTGGAGGGCAGGAGCTCCCTCTGGTGAGACAAATGACATGTTCATTTATTAATGAAACAATAACCCTGGAAAGAGGATCAAAGCACATTCCATCCTCACTTTACAATCCCCAATTTTCTCAGGCCATACCATTTAATTGAGCCATGACAATGGAATACTTAATTGTTGCGTTAAAGTTTGAAGAAGCGACTTCTTCAGAATCAATGTTCATTTCTGGATTATGACAGTATAATGTCGCCAGCTTGTAGCTCCTGGAATATTATTTACTCTTTTATGCAGAGAGAGAGAAAGGACTCATTTTATTCTTTTACTAAAGGCCTCTTATCCTTACCCATAAGCAGAGAGTTATACACCTATACTCTAGGTAAAGCCCAGCTGCTGGCCCATTGCCATGCTGAGACTGTGCCCGTGGGGACGTGGCCAGGGGTGATTTCTGCAGCAGAAGGAGAAATGTTGGGGGTGCAGCACCTTGGAAAGGTAGCTGTTGGTCTAAGATGAAAGCAAAACTGAATTACGTAGCTGGCTTTGCTGCGTCCCCTTTGCTTCAGGTGCAAGAGCTCATTGCCAAACTAGAGGCGGCATTTTAATTTCAGCAGCTCTGCTTTTTAGGAGAGCTTGTTGGTGGGCTTGGATTGCATGTGCAAAACACGTTAAATGTGAGCACTTGTGTCTTATTAATGGCTTGGCCTCTTGACTCCCATTTGAGAATGTCTTTAAGCACAAGCACATGCCTCTGTAAGCACCAGTGAGGTCCCAGAGCTCTCCACGGCATCCTCCAGCACTTGAAGCTCTCCTTGCACATCACTGCCTTCCTGAATCTGGGCCACAGGCAACTCTTAATCCATCCTGCTTCTTGAAACCGGTATTACTCCAGTGCCACCCCTCATTTAAGAGATCTAGGAGCAGATATGATTAAATTTCGAGCCTATCTGCCCTGCTTCGTGTATACTTTGCTTTCTCCCAGTACTTATAACACATGGGTGCCTCTATATTTGGGAACGTTTAAGGGCTTTTAATCCTCACCCTGATTTCAGATAAGGTCATGGAGGATCTCCTCGTTCTTCCCTAAGGGCTCACGTCGTTTACTATCAATGTTTTGAGGCAACAGGGCCATCCTTCTGGTTCTATGCCCAGATGCTGCTGGGGTCTCCAGTAATTTGAAAGGACATGAGGAAAATTGAAGCACCTAAAATAAAAGGCAGGTTTCCAAAAAGAGCAGTATAACTTCTGAAATGACTGCATGTGTCACACCTGTCTCTCCAAGTGTCCTTTCACTACCACCTGATTTTATCAAAGTTTTTATCTATGAGTCACCTTGTATAATTGAGATTTACTGACTCCGTATCCAACAGTGATTCACTGTGTTCTTTTTCTTTAACCTGATTTTAACTTCCGTGTCATTCTCTGTGTGCCTGTAAGGAAGCTGGTAGAAAGGCTATCATGCACAAGTGTCTGCTACCTTTAAATTAATACATTATGGTTTATTAATTCTTCTTTTGACAGGTATTATAATACACTGGCATGTACCTAGCGCCTATCATATAAGAACCCTGAGGCACTTACAAACATTAACTAAGCCTTAACAATCTTCTTACTTTGGGTAAACAGGGACAGAGGGAGGTTAAGTCTGTCATCCTGACAGCTCTGTGCAGAGCTGGGCACAGAACTGCTACATCCTGACACCATCCAGGCTCTAGGGAGCTCAAGCTCCCCATAGGATGGCTTATACTCCCCATAGGATGGCTTATTCTCCCCATAGGATGGCTACTGCGCTCTGTAGGATGGCTAATGCACCCCAAAGGATGGCTACTGCACCCTGTTCCTCCATATGCAGTGGAGATGGTTTGCAGGACTAGGAAAACGGGTCAGGATTTCGAAGGGATCACAGCTGAATTGTGCATTTCCCCTCCATCCTTATCTGACTCAAGCAATGGGCCAGGTATTGGTTATGCTCAGTTGGCTGGTTGCTCAGTCAAAGTACAAATCATATGTAAGATTGGTTTGAAGGGGGTGACAGAGAAAGACAGAGCTGTTGAGAAAGCCACCTAAGCAACAGGTCAGCCTTACAGAGTGTAAGCGCAGCCCGAAGACACTGAAATCTCTGCAGCAGCGAAGACCTGCTCTGTAGGATTTAATAGAAAATATGACCCATCCCCTTTTTCTATTCTAAACACTAAGTGCTGAATTAGAAATGGGGTGGGTTGGGGACCCTTTGGGACTTGAGATTCATAGGATGCATAAATCTCTTAAAAGAAATATATCATGCTGCGGGGGAGTAGCTGGGGGGGGTGTGTGTGGTCCCTCCATGTAGGTCAGGTGAAGTCCCGCTGCATTCCTGACATGGACACAAGCAGATGAGAAAGTCTGAGTAAATGGATTGTGTAATAAAGCCCAAAGGGACTCTCTATATTTTTTTTTTCCACCCTGGAGTATTAAGAAATCCATGCAAAAATCCTCTGCCTTGCAGAGGCCACTGCGTGAAAAGCACAGTGCAATTTCCAGTGTGTCTGGGAGCTGTGGTCCTTTTATTTCTTCCCTTCAACAGGGTCTAGCTGGCTTGTCTCCTCAGGCTGAATATCAGAATCCCCCAAATAGTCCTAGCAACGAGAGTGAGGTGATGAGGACCGAAGGCAATAAAAGCCACCCTGCATCCCTCTACACAGAGCTGTGCGAGGCTGATCCTGAGTCCTCCTCTGCCCATGGGATCCAGTTTGGTCTTACCCCTTGCACAGATCCTTCCATGCCTGGGGATTCTCCCTCTACCAGCAAAACCTGCCTAGTTTTGCCCAGATAATAAGAGGAAAGGCTCTCTGGTAGAGAAACATTAGAAGGACAGGTTATCCCTTCCCTTTGTGGGAAGGTGAGTGGCTGGGAGAGGAGCAAGAACCGCTGCCAAGGGGTTAGAGAGGATGATGAGGTCTGTCGGGCAGCACGAGCTAAGTTTGTTCGTCACAGCTTGTGTAGGTGAACCTGGCTCCCTCTGCCCTGTTCCTTACCTACTGAGTCCCTGGAAATCCGATTACTGATCCAGGCCAGCCGTACGTGCAGCCAAGCAATTACATTGTTTTTTTCTCCGCTGCAGCTCGGTGTGTTCTGCAGTTGAGGTTTATAGGAAAACAGCATTTTAAGACAAAAAAAAAAAAAAAAAAAAGTGCTTGATGATATTAGTATTGTAAAGACGGCTTACAGTACTGAATATTACTATTCTGTTTGGTAGTGATTAAGGGTTCCAGTTGAGACTGGACTATTTATTATGTTTTATTGAGATATAATAAGGGCTGGGAAATGACAGGAATAGGAAAAGAGAGAGTGGAGGTGCGGTGATGCCTGTGTTACAGCTGGGGAGCTGTGGAGCAGGACAAGTAAGTCCCCGATCCTACAAGGACATAGTTCTGCCCATGCATTCATGTTGGGGGATATTCTCCACGCACAAAATGAAACGTGCAGCCATCTCCAGCAGTGACGCTGAAGAAGTTCAACCAAGGTCACAGCATGGAGATGAAGGGACTAACTCCTAGATCTTAACCAGAGTCTCCCCATCCTTCCTGGGCTGGACCCCTGAGCTTCCTCATCCTAGGATGGGTTTTAATGCCATATCCATTTTTGGCAGTGCCCGGGGAGGTTTTGGGTAGCTGGCTCGGGAGAAGGGCATGGCAAAGGCATAACTTTCCCAGCAGTGAACAGGTGAGCTTCTGGAATTGCAGAGGAAATGTTTTCTCACACAAGTTTAAGATAATAAACTCAACTGAGTGAGCAGACACCGGGAAGAAATATTTAATTATCCTTCTCACCATTATGAAGAACTTCTGCCACTCTTCAGGTTATTATACAGTAAATAACCAGTTTTCTAAAGGACAGAGCTGTTTTAATTATATGACAATGAATGCATAATTATTATGTTTGTTAGGAATGAATCACAAGACAACAGACTTGATATTGCTGCTCTAGTTAGTGCATCTTAATTACTTTTTCATTTATTTTGCATATAAAAGCTATTTGCTAATTGTCTTTGCTGTAAATATGCAAAATATAATTAGTCATTCATAATTCTTTATGTGTTATCTAACTGTACATTTGTTACTGAGGAATGTATATTGAAGTTTGAATATTTAATGGGCTTTTGTGGCATAGAATATTTTTGTACAAAGTTTTCAGGAAATATTAGAGACATAATTTAAACCTTCTTTTAACCCCTTTTCCTATGCAAACTAATGTTTCCCATAAAGACTAGATATTGATAAATTAAACCCCCTGGAAATCCATTTCTATTTTCTGAGCATACAATATAAATCCACTGCTGATGATATGAAATGCCTCTTGGTCTCAAACTGAAACCAGAGAGATTAGAGCCTGTTAAAAGTATTGCAAGTTGCTCTCTACAGTGAATTTAAACCATAAGTACAGACTTGCAAATGCATTTAAATCATATAGAGAGGTCAAATGCGTTTATCTTTGGTTTAGGCTCGTGGTAGCAGTGCCGTGATGCAGAAGAATCTGATGGCAATACGTGTTTTCTGATAGATGTTGTTGATCAGTCAAGGGGTCACCATTCCCGCTTATTGTAAAGCTATTAAGTTTTTGTCAAAGAATAAACTATACAAAAGTTTAAATCTGAATTTTGTTCTTTGATTGTGTTCCTTTGATCTCTCTTTAGTTGCGTTCCTCGCCCTGAATTGGAATCGCAGGTCCAGCCAAAACACTGTGCCTTTCCTTCTTTATTTCTTTTTCTTTTTCTTTCTTTTTTTTTTTTTAAGGCTTAGGCTAGTTTCATCTGTAATTAGCACTCCATAAGGCCCGCAGTTCCTGGGAATGTTTTACATTGTGATTAGATTCATTACAGAGATTGACTGGTTAAAATGGGCCGTGTGTCTCTGGAAGTTGAATTAAAGTCCAGGTCTCAAGAACCTCTGCAGCTAATTACACATTATCTGCTCACTCGTCTCGGCGAAGCGCTGCCGGTTCATTCTCCCGATGCATGTCACATTCTACATTTTTTCATCTCAAACATTTGATTTACTATCCGGTTGTACTGTTAATCCTATGTCATGACACTCCTATTCACTTCTGCTTTTCAACTGAAAGCAGCTTCCTATGAAGATAAAGATAGGTAAAATCTATTGTAAAGGAAAGAATAACTTGAATGCAGCTATCATATCGAAAAGAAAACACACTCCTCCACTCTTCACCCCTTAGACGCTCTGAATACTTTTCTTAATGATGAAGTCAAACAGAATAGCCACTGAGAATACAAGCCACAGTTATTTTTTTTTTTTTTCCCTTCAGAAGTAATCCCGCTCTGTAATTCTGTAATTGTTCTTATTTACGTTGGGCAAATCTTTTTAAACTAACATATATAAAAACAGAGTGACAGTAAGGCATAAATTAGAAAAAAAACCAACCCAGCTAACATGCTTCAGTAAATTGTGATATGAATAAATCATACATAGCCCTACTTATCAAACAAGTATTTAGAAGCAAATTTAAATAATGCTATTTAATGCTGGCACTCGCATAAAACCCACAACTGTCAGTGACATTTTTTTCAAGCAGTTGACTACTTGAGCTATAGATTAAAAAAAAAACCCATACGTTTTATGCATCTAGCACAGCGCAAAGAAAAACCTCCAACAACTACTTCAAATGATGTTCCACTTCCACACAGAAGCAGTGCAGAAGTATTTCATCAACTGAGAATACCTTGTATTTCACATCACAGGTGGGGTTATGCTTGCCCAAATAGGGGCAAGTTTTATAGGACAGGCAGAATTTGGGTTTCCAACCTGTAAATCCAAGGGACACCTTGTTAGAGGGAGGCATATCCAAAATATATTTTCTTTACTGCAAATATTCTCGATATGGACATGGTATGAAAGTATATTGAAACCACTTGAATATTTTTCTGTCCATTCAAGCTTTCTCGAGAAAATAAGAGTAGCTGCCCAGTGTGGCAGAGGTTCCTCCCACGATCTACTGTCTCTGTCATGAAGGGAAGCAGGGCTGCCAGCTCTGGGCTTAAAATCCATTACAATATACGATATACTATAGGGAGCTGTTGAGAAAATCAAATCCTTTGGTACCAAGTCTTCATTTTTCTCTTCTGCATCAGGTAACTCAAATAGAAAACAAAATTTTGGTTTTAACGGCAGAAAAAACCAGACTTTTAGAAAGAAATTCATGGGAGTAATCAGTTGCTTGGGTTTCAGAATAGTCTTTATTATTGCGTGATTGATGCTGAAGGGATGAACAAGGCATGAAGTCTTGAAGACAGTTTTGGGGGAGAATTTTAGTCCTTGAGTATTACAGAAGGCTTTAGGTATACTTTTTTGAAGAATTCATTTAAAACCTGCTAGGAAGCAGGTAGGCTGCGTGTTTCCAGGGAGGTGAAAATGCATCTATTTCTGTACCATTTAAATCTTGGATCGGTGAGTCAGGCTGTTAGCACAGATTCCCCCCAACTTCACTGTGAGCTCTGCTGAGTAAGAACCACAGGCTCACAGGAATATAGCTCATCATGGTTAGTCAAAATAAATCATCACAGAGCTTTTTTTTCTCATTGTGACAGTTAGAGAACTTCATTTCTCAGTGTAATTTTTTTTTTCTAATGGCGAAATCATGGGCCATCAGTAAGGTCTAAAGTTCTGCTCGGTTCTCTGGGGTCAGAGAAACCACCAGATTGTGTAGTGCAAAGGGAAGCAGCAGTGAAAAGGCTCTGATGTCCCTGAGTGGGAAATATAGACCTGGTTCCTATGGGTTCAAACACATCCAGCCTAACTCTGCAGACTTTTACTCCTGCACAGAGACGTATATGGATAAAAATGGGATTTTCTCACCTGAGTAAATTTGGAAGGGTAGAGCCTATGTGCATCTTTTCTGTGCCTCCTCTTCCTACCTTGGCTGGGGCTGCCCAGCATCTCCGCTAAATTCCTCTCAAAAGCAAGCATCGCTTTTTGTAACTACATCTCCACAGATGTGCGGGTGGGCAGCAGGGCAT
>VWZK01016823.1:407313-540772 GCA_013396935.1 Baryphthengus martii | reverse complement strand
AATATTAATAATAATAATAAAACCCAAAACAACAAAAAACAAACCACGACCCAAAAGCTCCAAACACTTCATCTCATCTGTGTTTGTGTTTTCATGGATCATTTGTGAAACAAACAAAATTCATTGACAGTTGCCGGCCATGACTCTGCCTGTTTGAAATACCTTAGTCAGGAGAAGTACCACAACTGAACCGAACAATCTCTCACAAAACATCTGCAACCATCTGACCCTGGCCTTAACCTTTAAATCTATCTTTTCATATTCATCTCAAAAGACCTTGTCAATGGCCAAGGAGACCCAAGAAAAGGATTCTTCAACAAACAAAAAAAGATACAGAGGAAATTCAACCCAGATTAGGTGGCAGAAGATAATACAGTTTGCTCATTTCTATTCTGCTGCTCAAACTGGAGTTGAATTCATTTTCACTTTATCTTTATTCATGTTATTTAAACATAACATTCATTAGGATTGTGAACTGCAACAGATAGAAGAGAACAAAACTAGTCGCCAAATTTGTTGGGCATCTGTTCCCACTAGAGACGGCCCTCTGCCAAATCTGCATCATGTCATTTTTTTCCCCCTGAATTCATTTCAAAGTCAATCCATCAGTTTATGAAACTGTTTGATCAAACTTGTCATTAACCAAGTGAAACATTTAATTTGTATTAAGAAAAATAGGACAAATAATTAGCACGGCGATTAACTGTTTCGCTGTTTTATTGTCCTTCTTTACCAAATCTACTTAGCAGTGATAGGGCTTTTTTTAAGTCCCTTTGTTGACATAGCTAAAAATATTTTTAAAAGGAACTGGGGAATAAATCTGATGTAGATGAGAGGAAATATTAGACTGATGTTGCAGAAGGTAAAAAATTAGACCCTACAACCCCATTTATTCTACCAGCTACTGAATTTAACATCCACGGGAACATTTATTTGAATACAGCAAAGCAGATAAATCTATTAAACTGTGAGATAACCTAAGATAAAAGTGAGGGGTTATGACAAACAGATTTATACTAATTTCAGCTTCCTCCTAAGTCCCCTTCCCTAGATAGTGCATAATCAGTAGGGAAAAGGGTTGGTTACCAGTTGCTCTTCTAACTTTCTGAAACAATCTGTACTTGGATTTTTTCCTGTACTCTCTGAAGGAATAACAGTATTTATTGTCATATCTCATGCTTCCCAAAGAAAAGGAATTTGCAAAAATACGTGAGTTTTAACCCACAAATGTTATTGTGCTCAGATTGCTGCCACTGGCTCCCAGCATTTAGTTGTCTCAGGAAATTGCCTATCATGACCTTGCTGGGCACTTGTCTGCATAGCTATGACAATTTGTTAATGAACTGTTTTTGTTTTTAATTGCTTACTTAATTATGGAGCACTAACATAATAGCATTTCTAATTTGTACCATAATTGTATGCAGAGATGAAATGTTGGTGTCTGTCATACTGCTTCCTTGTAATCATCTCCTGTTCATGGGGAATTTCTAAAGAGATGTGTTCTCTCCTAGCAAGATGACTTTTAGAAGCCGTTTGAGAGGCATTTCCATCAGTATCATACCACATGAAACCTCTCTCAGTTATTCAGAGAGGAGATGTCAGCATTCCTGAAACATTTTGCTTATTGCAGAGCTGCAGAAGCAGAGGACACACTGAGACATTTTTATATGGAAATATAAAAAAGGCAGCTTCTCCTTTCTGCCCTTTTTACAGCAAAAAACCTGTTTCATTAGCTAGGAAAGTGGGTATTTTTTTTCAGTCTGAGTTCATTAAAAGTTGCTCTGGACTGTTTTATTAGCAGCAGTGTTATTATGCTAAGACACACTGATCAAGGTTGTCTGTTAGAAAGACTGCCTTGGAGAAAGTGGTAATATCAGTGTTCGGAGTGGACCTTGCCTCTGTAAAGGGAGACTGCTTTTAATGATCAAAAATGCATTGAAATAACAAATTTTTTTTCAAATTTTTTTTTTTCTCCAGTAAGACCAGCATAAAAAAAAAAGTTTATTGTTGTGCATGAAGCTCCGTGTTTGCAGGCAAAGCGAACTAGATGGACCTTAAGATTATTGTAAATTTGAGAAATATTGCCCTGAGAAAACCCAGTGAAATACGTCGTTGCTCTACAACCTGCCCAACGAGCCTTATTTTTAGTGTGAATCCAAACAGAAAAATATTTTCCCTGCAAAAGAGCAATTATAGGCCCAAAAGCATCGTTCAAACATGTGTAGCTGATTTAGGTTCCCAAAAATACAAGTACTGGCCTGTTTCATTGTCATCCACACAAAGACCTGAGTCCTAAAATCCTTTACTCAACTAAATTCTTAATAAGTAAACTGAGACTAACCCTCTAATACCAGATTTGTTAAACAACATGATTTAGGTCCTTGCTATTCATGCACCTTGTACAACTAAAATGACTGTTAAAGCTAGAATCATGAAAGAGTCATTTTATGTAGCTGCTAAATTCCTCTCAAATCTCCTTGCAACTTAACGAGTAAAGAAAGCTCAATGTGTAATGCCAGCTAATGTGGTTTATGCTAGAAAATAGTATCAACCTATCTTTGTAGCTTATCTAAGCCAGGATAATACTTTTAGCCTTTATAGTAGACCCAACTCCATTTTTTCAACTCTTGACTATGTATTTCCTGAAATCCTTTTCCAAAGAGTTAAATTGGATGTGAAATCTGTACTAGGCTATGGGACGCTCTTTGTTCTAGGAGGAGGCAGCAAAGCTTTGCTTCTGTATCACTTTCATTGCCTTCTGATTGAGGTTGACAGTGTGACAGGAAAGCAAAGAGAAGCAATTGCAGGCTGAATGAGAGCCTTTTTCAGCCATACAGCAGCCTCCTCCTTAGCCCCTGAGAAAAAGAGGTAACAGATGCCGATAGCAAGAATCCCTAACAAAGTCCTAACTTTGATGCAGACAGAAGACAAAAAAATGGGAAAGATTGTCTCACTTCAGAAAAAAAAACCCTTGAATGGAGCACAAAGGAGGTGCTGGGGCAGGGGGGAGAATATCGCGGGACTGGAAATGGCTGGGAGAGTTATGGAGCGAGAGCGGGCTCGAGAAATACATTGTTGGGGAGGTTTCAGGTCTTCGTCATCTGCCGTTTCGGCGGCGTGAGGAGTTGGGGAAAATGTCTCCAGCGATGAGGGGCCAGGAGGAGAGTTTTTCACTCTGCTGAGAGCTGCATTTCCAAGAAAGGCACTTTCTCCCTTTCCAGAAAGTCACGTTACTTACACGGAGAAGGAACTGAAAATAATGGCTGGAGGAGTAAACAGCTGCTCCGAGTAGATTTCTGGTGGAGGGAAAACAAAGTGGTGATATATTTTTTTCTCATCTCACTCTGAACAGGAAAGAGTTTTCCCATTCACTTCTGTATCTGCAATATTTATTGTCCCTCCTTTTTTACATGGTTTAAGCAAACATAATGCTCTACCAGGAAGCTCATCTGTAACCTTCGGACTTCATAGAATGACCTTAAATCAGTGCAGTGAGATGACTAAAAATAAGAACAGTTTTTCTTTGCTCAAAAAAAGATCTGGCCCTAAAATGACCTTTTTTTTTTTTTTTTTTTTATGTCAATAAAACCGTGGCAGGAGCAGGCTCACCCACAGAAAAGCAGTATGAAGTGTGTGTGCGTGAGGAGGATCTACTCAACGCCAGGTCTGATGTTCCACAATGTTTTGCCTAACATAGCATTATTCTCATCTGCTAAGGTGCTAAGAAACTCTTCCTCACCCCGTGCCCTGTCGATGGAGCAACCACATTTTACCCCCAGACTTGTGCAGAAATCGTATGGCATATGCACCAGGGGGATTAATAACAGGGGATGAAGTGGGCAAGCGAAACGAGCTGCCTCCGCCTTTCATCCACGCCGGTCACAGTCCTAATGTTATTTGCCTGTGTTTGCGTGGAGAAAGGGATGCCGCGAAACAGCGCCTGGCGGTTTTCTTTCCCCCTAAATGTCAGTCTTGAATGAAAGAAAAAAAAGCGGTGTTTCTGCAGGGAGGGGGATTAGGGCTGGTAGGACACCGTGCTAACAGCCCTACGTGGACTTTTTAAAAGCTGGGGCTGTGTTACTGGCCTAATGGATGGCTGTGGTTTAGTCTTCAAATAGGTGTTTAGAGAATGGCTTAAACGTGAATAACTGAGCGGTACCTTATTAAAACCAACTGGCTGAAAGAATTATAAATTCACAGCTCGTTCGAATAAGAAAGGAAAGCCCATGACATTTCCTTAAGGAGTAATGATAGTCTGCAGTGTCAATATGGCTTTGGTATATACACATGAAAATGCTCGTACGCGTGAGTCTCTATTTATGGGGTAGCGGCAGGCAAAATTTCAGCTGGATATTTAAATGGAGCATAGTTCCTTTTTTTTATAATTGCAGCATTGGAGACAACTAATTTAATTGGATTTTTGCCTCTAATTTAGTATTCAGTAAACTATTTTATTTTCTCATATATTGCAGAAAGGGATTTTCTCCCTGACTTAGGCCTTGCTTGCTAGGCTTCACGGCTGCAGTATGTAAATTTTACATCTGAATTAAAAAAAACCCAAGAAAAATAGAAGTTATAATAGACACACACTCAACAAACTACAGTGATGTTACAGCCATGTGGATGTGGCACCATAATTATAGTTTAAAAAGCAATTAAGATAAAAGCCAGTACAAAGAGATCAGCCAAATATCAAGAGACTAAATTCTAAGCAAAACAAATCTCTAACTTCAAGCTAAACAAACTTTTGGTGGTCCATGTACTCAACATTTTAATATTCATATATTGACATGCAAACATACAGAGGGTTTGGGCTTCAAAAATGTTCCTTTAGCAGCAAGCTGAGTTCAAAACCTCTTGAAGCTTTTCAGGAAAAAATTCCTAATGGAACTCTTCAAACATTTCAGGGCAGCTAAGCTGTGGGTTTCAGTGCTCATGGTCGACTCCTGTGTTGGGGTCAGGTTGCTCGTCCTCCCTCACGTAGGACCAGGAGCTGAAATTCAGCTCCCTGGAGGTACATTGGGCAGCGTTGCTGTGCTGCTGCTGAAACGCCTGGCCATGGTTTGGGGTGTTTTCTGGTGAAATACTGAGTCTCTGAGAGGTGTCTGAATTAAGCTCCTGTGCAGGCTGTATTGCACTAGTAGGTTGTAAGTTGTATGTAAATATAAATGTAGGAATACACATGTAGGCACATAGAGTAAATGTTTACATTATACCTGTGTCACAGGCACGTGCATGAAGAGATACATTGGCACATAAATTCAATATACTGACCTAGATATGCATCTAGATATGCAGTGCTGGAACATAAATGGATAAGAACTAGATGCATTTCACCCTGACATTCCTTTTTATTCCTTTTCTCCATCTATTTCTATTACAAGCCCATTCATATATTACAAATCCAACTAAAACAGATCGTAGAAGACAATTAGAACCCTATGCTATGCTTTTTGCATCTATAACAATCCTCCAAGATTTAATACCTTACTGGATTGCTATGAAATGGCAGACTTTCCAAGAGGAAAGTGTAGTTTTCTATTCAGTTCTGTAGGCAGCCTGGCCACGGAATCGAATGCAGAAGTACAAAGCACGATCTGACTTCTGATGGATTCAGTTTTCCATAAGGGAATACATTGTGTCTTAACTAATGTTTTGCCTTAAAACATAAGTTTTGCTGAACCAATTAAATCAACCAACTAATCTTGCACATGAAACATTAAACAAGAATGAAGTGTCTGCAATTAGTGAATAGCTTTGATGTGACTAAATATCTATCTCTATGCATCACCAATGCTGTGGGTTTAAGTCCCAGATGATGTTAGACATGCTGAATGGAAATGTTTGCTGTCTATATGTTTCCAACCAGCTGGTTCTTGGAGCAGCAACACTGCTGGGTTCAGAGGGATGGAAAACCAGATGGCAATTGTTGTTACTAGGAAAGGGCCTGTTTGTATTAAAACACGGGTGAAAAATAAATAAAAGAAAACAAGCCCTGACATGGCATATGACTGAAAAGGCAGGCAAAAAGCACTATAGTTAATTGCCCCCCCAAAAATAGGAAATATCTAAAAGGTAGGTTAGAAAGTGAAAAAAAGAAGCACGAATAACATGATAGCCCAAAACTAGGGTAGAGCAGCCCAACTCCACCAACTTGGGAGCAAAACCCTGCGGCCTGTGCAACCCGCCCCTCCCAGGCAGCAGTGATTTTGGGAACCTGATACTCAGAGTTTTAGAAACTTTAGAGCCATGAGAAGTTGTGTGAGGAGGTGTGGCCTGGTAATTGCTCACCCTTTTTGTCCAAACACAAAAATACCGCCCCAGCCAGGTTGCTGCGCCGATGTGTGTGGGAGCAGGTGTGGATGCTTCCAGGGCCCCGGTGGGAATGCAGCGTGGGAAAAGAGGGACCCACAGCCCAGCCCCAACCCCAGCCCGTTTGGATCAGCCTGGCAGTCAAAGAAGCACATTCTGCTTAGAGAAATTATTTAGGCCTCAAACTCTTTTGACGCTGGGATTTTATTCTTGCTCTGTTTTTTGTACAATATTTAGCACAGCGAGGTCAAGCTCCAGACCTTTCATTCACATCTTAGGTTTCTTTTTTTAATGTTTCAGTGAATGCAGCAGTTTTGCTGTTTGGCCCAGAGAGAAACCAAGACCTTCAGAAGTTGGTATCCCTCATGTTTACAGCTGGAAGAAGGGTCAGGCTTAAATACCCGGTCTAATTCAGGCAGCAAAGAGACACAAATCTGGGTCTCCCCAGACAGCAGAGCATGCCGAGTACTAAACTACTGCTTTGGAGGTAGAGCTCTCCCAGCTCAGCCTAAAAGTGTCATTTAGTTTGTATAAATAATTCAGTGTTCACTAGGTGTGAGAGATGCTTGAGGCTGTAGAGGTCAAGGAGAAACAGAGCAGGACCCATCTCTGAAGATCATCAGTGAGTTATTTTGATATCACGATGTGACTCAGTCCTGCTGGTTTCAGCCAGTCAGACGAGACCCCTCTGTCCAGATCCCCTTTTGCTGACCAGATGTGCTGACCTTTTACACCAGACTTCTACACGAGGTGCTCGGGGTTGCACCCCAGCTCAGTAGCAGGCACCCTACTCGTAGTTATGGATTTCTCACCCCTCATTGCCCTCATGTTCCACTGCACCCCAGCCTGCTCACCAGCAAGGTCGAAGTTTCCAGGGCAATCTGCTAGCTGGACAATGCAAGGATATAACCTGTGCATCCTCTGGGAAGCAGGCTGAAATGGCAGGAATATGTATGGAATATGATGCCTCATTAGTTCACATCAAAAATTCCTCTGAAATAATAATTTTGAACTCATTGCCAATTAAATTAAATTAATATATGCCTGTAGCAACATTTGGGTCTCCAGGAATTATCGGTGTTCAATTAAAAGAGAATCCAAACACCATTAAAATCGAAACGTACAGTAAGTGCGGTTGAATTCCACCTGTTCATTCCAGATGTTTGCAGTGATTCACACATCTAAAGGCTCAGTAAATAGAGCTAATGATGGTTCAGAATATCTTAATACCAGTAACCGCATCACTTTAAAACCGAGCTACTTAAATAGGGTTAGAAGGCATGCTGCTAAAAACTCTGTAGGGATAACACTGCCCTTGTGGCACGCTACAGCTTGAATTTGCTTGAGGATCCAAGACTCAAGCAATTCTCTGGGGATCTGCCTTGGATTCTTGGTTTAGCAAAGGGAGGGATCTGTGGATTAATAAGAAGAACAGAAAATGGAATACAAAAAGAAAGATGGCTCCTATGAGTGCGAAGCGAAACCCTCCTAAGTACGTGCCAAGACGCCAAGTCTCACCAGGTTGAGAAGCCAAACATCACCAGGCACTATCTGTGTTTGCTGCTTTTTATGTCATGGGCAAATGTTTCTCCCCACAGGTAGGTCCATGCAAAGGCAGCTGCTCTCACAGCATGTTTACATTTGTGCATGGGGAAGCTAAGTTGCTCCTGGTTTATAGTCACTCTGACTTTCAATTCTTGGAGCAATTTATTTATTACTGACATTGCCCATTGTTATACTTACTTTCTAAACAGGGTGGCATTGCAGAGCTGGGGAACTCAAGAGCACACTTTTCATTGCATGGGATTGGTTCACAGTCGTTAAACATCACGCTCTGATCTGCCAACAAATTAGGACTTGTGGAAACCCTCTGCAACTAAAGGAAAACCATTCAAAGAAGTTCTTTTCCCAGCCTGGGAGCTCATGAAGTTGGAACTCCTACAGATTGATGCTCTAAGTCCCCAGTCCAGCCCCCATTGTATCTTTTCTGCTGAAGCTTCCTTTTGTGTTCCCCACGAGTTCTCGGTATGCACATTCCCAACTGGCAAATTCGACAAGATTTATAGCAATTGGGTATCTCTGAGATCTTGTGTCTCTCCATCAGCTTGGTTGAAATTGGGCTGCAGATTTTAAAACTATAGGTCTTGGAGGAAAAAGACGTCTGTCGGCACTGGTTTTGGAAAAGAGACTTGTGCCTGATGTCAGAGATGAGTTTTGTTGACCAGTCAGGAGATATCTTTTCCAGAGCGGGAAACTCTTCACTTAGAAAGCCTTGCCTGCTCCTGCACTTCAGGCTTTGGGGAGCAGCTGTAGAGTGAGCTTTAGCCAGTTTAATGCTTTTCTCATGGACCTATTCGCCCCAGGAATCTAATTGGGTACTGCAAAGCCAGAACCATTCCTACCCCAGGCATACCCAATGTCCTCTGGCAATCAGAGCATCTCAGGCATACAAGCATTTTGTGGTCCTCAGTTCCTGACTTAATGCATGTGGGTCATCCCTTGAAATGTATCCAAGAAAGACATAACTCCAAGACAGCAGCAATCTCAAGGATCACCAAAGTAACCACAGGCTCTTCTTTATAGTAACTCCCTCCATTTGTAGTGGGAGGATCTCAATGCTCAAAGCCAGAAGACACCAGGATGTAGGGCCAAGAGTATTTCATGAGACCACCTTATCCATCCCCTGCCATAAAGCAGGATTAGGACTAGATAACTGCTCCTGACAAATATTTATTTAACCTGCTCTTAAAAGCCACCCACAAGGTCCTTGGACACTCTGCTCGGTGCTCTTTTTAATTCAGTACCGTCTTTAATGAAAAATCAGAATATGGGATTGGGAAAGTACAGCCAGTAGCTGCCCCTTTGTCCAAGGACATTCGAAATATCGTCATCACTGCCTTGGGAAGAGAAAGCACTATTTTCCCATCATGATTTCTTGTGTGCTCCCTGCCACGTTCCTGTGGGGACAACCTGGGGACTGGCCATAAAGTTCTGTGCTGGATGGCACTTGGTGGAAAGTGCTGGGAATACTCTGGGCAGAGTAGAGCCAGTAGCCCAGGAAGTGGGAACAGAGTTCCAGCTGAGGAGGAGGGTTGTGTTCCTTTCCTTTCTGCTGCTTCCTCTCCCTCCCACGCACAGCGGTTTCCACAGGCTGTGCACAGGGACCAGGATTTGGGCATTAATTAATAGGATTATTTCTTATGAATTCCTTCTTCCTTTTTTTCCATAAGTTGTTTTACAAGAGCAGTAGGTTTGACTTCCCGTCAGTAAAATGCCAGGGCTGCATTCACAGGGCTGGGGATGTCTCAGATTAGAAGAAACACAGGATGGTGTGTTACCATACCCCTCAGCTTTTCCAGGCAGATACCCCCGTTACTGGAACACATCTCTCACACGTTGACAATGTCCCCACACATTGGATATTCCCTGGGAAAAGCAAGATGGGATCCCAGCACTGTGCCCGGAGCGTGGTTTGTGTGCACTAACTCTTCCCCACAAGTAGCATTTTGCTGAAAATCAGGGTTTGTAAACGTCAGTTGTGTGGAGAAGAAGCAGCTCAAAGCAGGGAGGTACTGAGTACCTTTGCTGCTGCTCTCCTCTCAGAACCTCTTTTCTTCATTACTGCAACACAGCCTTTCATGTGATTTCTCTATGTAACTGATAATGTTCTCGAGCTTGCATTTCACAGGAAAGGTTATTTTTGAAAAGAATAAAGAAAATCCTTATCAACCTACACGCTTGTTGTAGGAATGCCAACTCTCTTATAAGTCCAGGCCCATCCATTCCTTTATTTTGATGTAAAAAAAAAAAATCTCCTGGCCTGCAACTACAACATGTAAGAGGTATTGCAAGCAGAACTTGATCTCATCTCACTCTGAAGACAGCAGGGCCCTTCTCCCCTAGAATAAATCCTAAACAAACTCCCTTCCTGCGCTTAGCTTTACGGGCAGCTTCATCAACAAGAGATAAACTTCAACCTACATTTTCTTCAAGCTTAGTTGTTCAACACTTCCCCCCCTCACCCACCTGCTTCGATCCCCTGCAAGAAGCAATTATCCAAATGATACTGTGGCTGGGGATAACTGAATATCCTTCCTGATACAGCGCAGTGATAGCACGGCAACTTCTGCAGGTCTCAGCGGGTTTCATACAGCGTGCCTCAAAGGAAGAGCCCTCTTCCAAAGGGGTCTTTGAATCTGTCCCCCATTATAAGCACATCTTGCAGAAGTGAAAGGGGGAATGGCAAAAACTCATGCCTAGAATACTCAGCTTCTTGCCCAGGAGCATTTGGACCAACTTCTAAGCACTAAAGAAAGTAAGCCAGTCAGTTCTTCTGGCTGTTCACATATATTTAAGAATCCCTAACCTTCTTTATGGTCATTGGAAGATGGAGAAGGGGATCGTGGCTCTCAAATATTCATTCAGACCAGGTGCCTCCCACTTGCAAAGCCACATTTCTGGGACAAATAAGCTTCCACACAGGAAGCTTTTTGAATACCTGAAGACAGCTTGCCTCTATTTTCTTACACTCTCAGAAAATACCACATCAAATTAATCTCATGGTCAGTGTGGGAATCCAGGTAGTACAGTATGGCAAAGGCCACTCGCCAGAAACTCCACGCGGCAAAATCTACCCTGGAGCAAGCTGAGAACGAATGCAAAAGGGGGCTGGGGGTTGGCCATGACTTCTTGCTATGGAGCTGTGCTGTCAACCCACAGCAATGGGTTGACGGCAAGTGGGAAAAATACAAAACCTGCTGAAGGGACATGACATAGATTTTCTGTAATTAGCAGCTGATGCCCATTGATTTTTGAAACAGCAACTCTTTAAAAACAGAACAGGTTGCACAATGGTCACGCTGGCCCAGAGAAACGTGCCTGAGCTGCCGGGTCTGCTCCAGTAGCAGATAACAGTGACACCGCCACGGCGGCGTTTAGCAGCGCTGACATGTGCATGCAACGGAGCAGGGACTGCATCTAAAACCCCTTTTCTACTTCAGACCAATTTGTGTAAATAAACGCAAACATTTCTAAGGCTTGATTGACTGAAGTCAGTGAGGAGGTCTCTGCTGACTCCGCTGGGCTCCAGATAAGGTTCTTCAGTTCAGTAGCTTCCAAAATGCATCTGCTTTTCTGATTTAGTGCTATTGTTTGATGCAGGTCAAAACCAAATGAGCCTTAATTAGCTTCAAACCGAGTTCCCATGTTTACAACACACTGGTTAATATTTCTGTGCTTAATTCAGGTGTATACATTGTCAATCACCTGAGCTTCTCTCAAAATACCTGTTTGTCTCCCAGTCTCTCAGTAACTACGACGCCGTATTTCTAAATTCTTGTATAACCAAAGGTACACTAAAAATAGAGGAAATTCTTGTATATCAGGACAAAAAAAATGCACACAACTTCTTTGCTCACTGATGCAACCAAAACATCCAGGAGTTATTATAATGTGCATTCCCTTGATAGCGACTTTTATTTCATGCAAATTACTATGATTAAGATTCGAATACTTTTTTTCCATTTTCGCACATTACTTAATCAATGTGAAGTACTGTGTAAAAATTGCATCTCTTCATAACGGTGATTTTGACCAAGTCAAGTGTTGCTGCTAGAATCCTAATCCAGACTTGTGATTCAATTATCATTTCTGAGACTTTCTAAATTCAAATGAAGTTTACCAAAAAACCGAGTTAATATCAATACGGATCATTTGTAGGTTTTATCAAAATAGCTTCCTCTTGCAAGGGAATGTAAAACATGTTGGATTCTTTCTGTTTCATTTACTTCTTTAACTTAACGTGAAAAATATACAGAGCTGCATGGAATCTGAGCATTAAAATGTATACCTTGGGACACTTCTTGTTTATATTGCATTGTTTATATTTTATAGGCAGCCACCCTGAGAGCTTACGAGAATATTTAAGCTCTGGATGTGGGCATCTGATTGAAGCCCTCACATTACCATAGCTTCATGAGTTACTGGTCATCAGCTGAGTCCCAGACACTCACTGCTACCTCGTAACCCAAAGGAGGTGTCTGCTTCAGTTCCCAGAGCTACAACCACCTCTAACAGCAGGTAAATTCACATCAGTTAAAACAACCCCTCCTCTTGGTGATCTACTTTATAATTTTGATGGGGTATCCATGTTTATGGCGCAAGTTGCCCATGAACTGCTACAACCTCATGGCTACCAAGTGGGAGCCCATGTAGTCAGGTTGGCTATTTCAATCATGTTTTTTTTGCGGGGGGATAAACTCACTGTGGGCTGCTCACGGGTATCCAAAGCAGCAATAACTATGACATTGATCTTAGATACTCATGCAATTTAGCAGTGAAATTCCTTCCTCAAAGCCATTGATGCTGGAAACAAATATTTTTGGACAAAAAACCCCAGCTACTTAAGATAAAAAAATCCAATCAGTGGAGAAGTTGCTACGTTCCTTGGCCCTGGAGATAACATAATCTATTTTGGAGAGTATTAGCCTGAAATTAATAATTTAAAGCCTCTAGATTTCAGAGTCTAGCTGGAAAATTACATTTTCATTAATGTTTTGACTAATTATTCTCCTACAGCCACCTAGGAAGGTTACCTGGTCTCTTAAATCTGGTGTGTATCTAGTATGCTAGCAATTTCCCTTCCTTTTCATTCCTCATAGGACAGAAATTAGACATTGTCATTCCATATTATTTGAGACACGTTGACATTATAATTTAAAAGGATGCAGCAGTTCTGAACAGCTGGAGAGTAATCCTGAGCAATCCTTGACAGTTTCCTTTGGAGGATGAATGTCCCTCCCTGGAGAACTGCACAGTCTCTTATTTTAAACTAACAGCTAATTTTAGACGGTTTGCCCTCTTAGAAATGCACGCCACAGAGACTTCTCTACATGGTGAACAGCAGTGACCAGAGATAAGCACCCACACAGTAAAAGAGAGAGCTCTAAAATAGATTTTTTTTCCCCTCTTCTAAGAGACATGACTTGTTTGCTGTATTGCCTGATGGAGCCAAAGAGAGACTCTCATCGCCGGAGCTCTCTGAGACAGCCCTCCCTCATGCTAGACTGAGCTGAAAGCTTCTTGGATGCCACACACACTTTGGGATTGCTGTGGTTTCCTTCTCCTCAGAGACTTGGGAAGATTGGTTTAAGCAGAGAGGATTTTTCCCCCTGCTACCCAACAGGTTCAGCTCACTGTGCTTGAAACCTCTTGCTCCTGGAAGGGAGCAAGACTCAATCTGAAGAGGAGTCATGCATCACCTCTGTCTCTCAAAGGTCTTGGGTGCAATGATGTTAAATGATGGAGGGCATAAGCCAGCAAACACCTTGTGGAAGATGAGAACCGGCTTCATATGGCTTTGTCTCGAAGGCTGTTGTGAGAAGAGAGAAGGGTGGGACCTGGGACTTCTCCTAAGACCATCTTTCCAGAAGAAGGAGAAGCTGCTGTGCCTGTCAACACCTCCTGCCCTTCTGCAGCCATGGTCTAGCTCTGGGGAGAGGTTCAAACACTTCCTATCAATGAGTGTTTGTGTCTTTAGACAGAAATACCTTGGCTTTTTGGTTTTGTTCCTTTCTTATACCCCAAGAAGTCCTGATTTCACATTATCATGCTCCTAGGACATCCTAGGCAAAGCTACGCTGCTTGCAGATTGGACATCAGGAAGGTGACCCATTTGCCAGGCCTGTGGGGTGATTTGAGTTCAGGTTAAGGGTAGACAAAAAGCGCTGAAATTGTTATTGCTTTGTTGTGTCACGTAGTCCGAAAAGAAGCAGGTCTGGCTTGCAGGAGTNGGGCATCTGATTGAAGCCCTCACATTACCATAGCTTCATGAGTTACTGGTCATCAGCTGAGTCCCAGACACTCACTGCTACCTCGTAACCCAAAGGAGATGTCTGCTTCAGTTCCCAGAGCTACAACCACCTCTAACAGCAGGTAAATTCACATCAGTTAAAACAACCCCTCCTCTTGGTGATCTACTTTATAATTTTGATGGGGTATCCATGTTTATGGCGCAAGTTGCCCATGAACTGCTACAACCTCATGGCTACCAAGTGGGAGCCCATGTAGTCAGGTTGGCTATTTCAATCATGTTTTTTTTGCGGGGGGATAAACTCACTGTGGGCTGCTCACGGGTATCCAAAGCAGCAATAACTATGACATTGATCTTAGATACTCATGCAATTTAGCAGTGAAATTCCTTCCTCAAAGCCATTGATGCTGGAAACAAATATTTTTGGACAAAAAACCCCAGCTACTTAAGATAAAAAAATCCAATCAGTGGAGAAGTTGCTACGTTCCTTGGCCCTGGAGATAACATAATCTATTTTGGAGAGTATTAGCCTGAAATTAATAATTTAAAGCCTCTAGATTTCAGAGTCTAGCTGGAAAATTACATTTTCATTAACGTTTTGACTAATTATTCTCCTACAGCCACCTAGGAAGGTTACCTGGTCTCTTAAATCTGGTGTGTATCTAGTATGCTAGCAATTTCCCTTCCTTTTCATTCCTCATAGGACAGAAATTAGACATTGTCATTCCATATTATTTGAGACACGTTGACATTATAATTTAAAAGGATGCAGCAGTTCTGAACAGCTGGAGAGTAATCCTGAGCAATCCTTGACAGTTTCCTTTGGAGGATGAATGTCCCTCCCTGGAGAACTGCACAGTCTCTTATTTTAAACTAACAGCTAATTTTAGACGGTTTGCCCTCTTAGAAATGCACGCCACAGAGACTTCTCTACATGGTGAACAGCAGTGACCAGAGATAAGCACCCACACAGTAAAAGAGAGAGCTCTAAAATAGATTTTTTTTTCCCCTCTTCTAAGAGACATGACTTGTTTGCTGTATTGCCTGATGGAGCCAAAGAGAGACTCTCATCGCCGGAGCTCTCTGAGACAGCCCTCCCTCATGCTAGACTGAGCTGAAAGCTTCTTGGATGCCACACACACTTTGGGATTGCTGTGGTTTCCTTCTCCTCAGAGACTTGGGAAGATTGGTTTAAGCAGAGAGGATTTTTCCCCCTGCTACCCAACAGGTTCAGCTCACTGTGCTTGAAACCTCTTGCTCCTGGAAGGGAGCAGGACTCAATCTGAAGAAGAGTCATGCATCACCTCTGTCTCTCAAAGGTCTTGGGTGCAATGATGTTAAATGATGGAGGGCATAAGCCAGCAAACACCTTGTGGAAGATGAGAACCGGCTTCATATGGCTTTGTCTCGAAGGCTGTTGTGAGAAGAGAGAAGGGTGGGACCTGGGACTTCTCCTAAGACCATCTTTCCAGAAGAAGGAGAAGCTGCTGTGCCTGTCAACACCTCCTGCCCTTCTGCAGCCATGGTCTAGCTCTGGGGAGAGGTTCAAACACTTCCTATCAATGAGTGTTTGTGTCTTTAGACAGAAATACCTTGGCTTTTTGGTTTTGTTCCTTTCTTATACCCCAAGAAGTCCTGATTTCACATTATCATGCTCCTAGGACATCCTAGGAAAAGCTATGCTGCTTGCAGATCGGACATCAGGAAGGTGACCCATTTGCCAGCCCTGTGGGGTGATTTGAGTTCAGGTTCAGGGTAGACAAAAATCGCTGAAATTGTTATTGCTTTATTGTGTCACGTAGTCCGAAAAGAAGCAGGTCTGGCTTGCAGGAGTCATTGCAAGGACAAGCAAGGAGCAAAGAGAAGTGGTTCTCTCTTGTTACAGGAGCTGGAGGCACTGCCAAGGGGAGCTCTCCTCAAAAGCTTGTTCATGCTCTGCAGCTCTTGGCTTTCCCGGGTACAAGGGCAAGAGCCAAGAAGGGCTGGAGGGTCAAACTCTTTTGTGCCATGGACTGAGCAAAAGCCCCCTGTGTTCAAATGGGTGCAAGGTCTGAGTCAGACCTGAATTGTCCTCAACCACATTTTCTGTAGATCTGCAGCAGAAACTAGCATGGTCAATCTGGTCACTGACGACTGACTCCTGCTTCACTGGAACCACTGAAAGGCTTCATGCTGGCTCTGGTGGGACTTTGGTCTAGCCTTTAATCTGTACAAGTTTTTTTCCATGCTGCACATCTTCCCTGGGGAACATTCTGTTTTTTTTCTGAACAGGAACTGCAGCTGGCTGCAGAATAAAAACGTCTGGAGTTGGGCTATGCTGGATTCTGTGCCCTGTGAAGTCAAGGGGAAACTCATCACTGGTTTCAAGGACAACAGCTTGAGGTCCCTTCTTCAGCTGTCATTCAGGGGTTTGCCTCATGATTCCTACCAGGTAAATATTTCTATCAAATGAGGATAGAGGTCCAAAGAGGAAAGTCTGACAGAAAAAAAAGAAACACATCAAAACCCAGAAGAATTCCCTGGTTCTCATGTATTTAATTAAAAATAACTCCCCTCAACTCTCAAAGGTCTATTTTAGGTGTAATACTTTTCAAGAAGAGAACGCCTCCCTTGCAGGGAAGCAACAAGCTTAAAAATCCAGATTTTGGACAGAGGTGATTTTAAAAACAATTTCACTGCATTTCTCCTGTACTTGGAGGAGCCAATAAGCCACACAAAACACCCTTACAACCCTGCAGATGTCAAAGAGACTGAGTGGACCGATAGAAACCCAGCTCTGCAAGATCTGTGTTGAGAGGACTTGGTCACAAGAGTAATGCTGTTCCTGTGAAGAAGCATTTGCAGGCTCCAGCCCCCAGGGGAGTAGCTGAACAGGTAATACCCAGCGTTGTGCCTTAGGGCCCGTGGGGATGGAAGATGAAGCTGTTGGAACACTTGTCCGTGTGTAGGCACTCGAGTGAATATAGCAAGTGTGTGTGCCAGAGCTGAAGGGCTTATAGGACTCAGGTGTTTGCACCTGATAAAAAGCCAGGACAAGTGTTTTGGGAGTGTGGGAGTCTGAAGAGAAGTCAAGATTCCTTCTCTTTTGTTGAATGATTCATCGCCCTAAAAATCAGAATCTGAACTGAACTATATTTTTCACTGAGGATCAAGCCCACCCGTCTAAGAGAGGATCCCAAGAGCAACTTTCCTGCACATGGGAACGAAGGAGACACAAAGCTGAGCCATTTTCCTAGGCCTTTCCAAACTTGTTCTCAAGCAGTTGCTAGAAATGTGAGCTCAGCCAGTTGGCTCTCCAGAAAGAATAAGATAAAATACAATAAAATGGCTTAGCGGAGTTTTTAAACCCTGATATCCCTATTGATTTTCCATGGAAAGCAGACAGTGATGAATAGTAACAGTGCGATGCCCTTAGGTTGGCTTTCTTGTGCTGAGATGCAGAATGTATTTAAACAAGTCTAGTTTTACTAGAAGTTGTCCTCTGGAGCACAGGTCACCCCTATCCATCATCTCAGATCATCTTACTACTCCAGTACCCTCTCCATCTTGTTTCTAAGTATGGAGTCGGTATAAGTCTGTGTAACAACCTGTGATGTGATCCAAGAGACATGGTGGAAAGACATGACCATGCCAAGGGTTGGATGAGTCTTGAAAACTCTGCTTTTTGAATGAGCTTGAGATCTTCTCCTAATTTTATGCAGGTCTTTGCAAGACATTTCTACGGCAACCAGATGGGGAGAAAACAAAGGCACTGGGTGGAAGAAGGGAAATAAAAGAAAATTCCCTGTCTGAGAGCTTCTGAACCACAACACCCTCTAAGCTCATCCTGCAGATCTCCTAGGACCTCATTTCACCCTCTCATCCAGCAACCAGAGACCTTTTGGAGCCAGTGGACCCTGATGGTGATTAGCAGAGCAAACTGATGACGTGAGGCTTGTTCCTTCAGTGTCTAAGGTCCGCATGCGTAATTAGAAATATGGGCAGTTCTGGCCCCAAATAGCTGTCTCCAAATCAAGACTGGTACTACTTGAGAAGTTAAAATCTGTATCTTTCCATAGCCTCAAGTCTTCCTCAGGGACAGAGCTGTCTTTGTGAAAGTACATCCCAACATGCTCTTGAAAGTTGAAGTCCTCTCCTGACTTGCTCCATCCACTGGTAACAGATGCCATCCCTTCCAGGATAGGAAGAAAATCAAAAAACCCTCCTTATTTTCTTTCCTCCTCGCACATTTTCAAAGAAAATAGATTTGTGCAAGCTATACTGAACGCGTGGCAAAGGTCTTTGCATGGAAAGTCGATTAATTTGGGTCGGAAGTGAAAAAGAAAAAATGGCAGCAGCTAACAAAACACAAATAGCTTCTCCTAGGCCTTGAGGATGATGGAGCACAAACAGAGATGCCTGAGCTGGTTCTGCCTTGAGAAGGACCTCCTCCTTCACCTTGGGTTAAACACTCAAGAGCAGAGCCGGGTTTTAGGGGGAGGGGGTTGGCCTCAAAATAATATGTATATAATCCTCAAGATAATCAATTTCTTACAGATGCTTTGTAAACTTTCGTGTTCAAGAGCGCAAGCCATAGTACTTTCTAAATCCCTAGGGGTTGTACTTGATATCCATTTGTTATTTGCTAATGCTATTCAATCTTTCCCCCCCTCCCCTGTTTTTTTTTGAAGCTTGCAGCAATAAGCCTGAGCCTTACGTCGGCAGTCGCCACCGCTTCTGCCATTCTGCGGTGAACTTTGTGCGCGTTTTCATATTCCTTTTCTTACACTCCTGATAAAAGCATTATCAGGGAAATTCAAAAGCAAGCAGAAAACTGGCATAGCTAATTTAGGCTAATTAGTATGGCAGAAGCTGAGTCTTGTACTTCAGAGGTTCCCATGCCCTCCCATGTCTCCACCTGATCGCCTTGTCCAGCAGCAAACCCAGGAGGCAGCTCCAATTATATCATAACCTCTTCAAACACCAAGCCACTCAAGCTAATTTTATCCTATTAAACAGACTGAAGGATTCAGAAGAAAGGTTCTCCCCCAAAAGCTTCAATTACCAGTGTCCCTGATTACCATCTTTACAATCCTATATGCTACAGTTAAATACTTTTTTGCTTAGTGTTGCTTTCTTGATTTAGATGAAAAGCGAGTATTAAGAGCATGTCTTTTCAACTCAAGCAAGTGACATTCATAAAAAAAAAAAAAGGAACCTCTCTTGTTATTAGCGTGTTTAATCAAAGTCAAGTTTAGAACCGTTCAAAGACAATGTAATTGGGGAGATGTAAACATCCCCTCACAACCGGTGGCATTTAAAGCAGCCACAGGTAACTGCCAATGACAGCAGCGATGGCCAAAACTGTTAGGTCTAGAGGAAAAAAAAAAAAAAATATATATAAAGAAAACAGCAGGATCTCCTGAAGCCAGGAAATGTCGAATGGTGTTTGAATTAAATCCCATGCCACTAATCAGCAGTAAAGACAGAAAATAGCCTCTAAGGTATTGAACTGGTTCACCCTCCCTCGCACCAACGTGCAGTAGATGTTGTCCTTGAGCACGCGGTCACGCCTGGCCAAACGTGCTCGCTCGGGTCACAGATAAACACAGCCTTTCCTCCCTGTGTCCCAGTCTTGATGGTGGCCTCTAGCCTTCACTATCCATCCCCATGATGCTCCTTCTTTACTGGCCATGCCCACAGGATGCAGAAGCTCACTAGGGAACCACCTTGACATTTTCCTGGCCACTGCCCCCTGCAAGGGAGCTGCAATCTTGGCTGATGACTCCGGGTGCTGCTATAATTCAAATAACAGTTGTAGGATCCAGGCTATTTTTTTTAATAACAGAGAGAGAAATGCAAAGAATATATGTCACCATATATGTCACCAGAGCATCAAATTTACCTTCTCCTGAACACTGAACCCTGGAGAAGTTCAGGTGATGGCATTAAGACAGCATTTATATGGAAGCAACAGGAGGATAGTGATCATTTGGGAAAATCAGTAGCACAAGTCATCATAAAATCACATCTCACTTTTTTTTTTTTTAAAAAAAAAAAAAGAAATTGTTCTTCACCTTTCCCAGATAGATTAATTTTGCTTGTTCCTCTTCTTCCACCGACAGGAATTGTTTCAAGCACCCTTACAACTTAATATTCTTGTTTTCTGTCAGGGTCATCCCAACTTGTTAGCTCCCAGTCCATCACAAGCTGGACATATTTGGGGGTTGGATTTCATTTCTGATCTACTCATCCTTAGAGCTGAAAATGAGCATTTTTTCTTTCTCTCTAGAAACAAACAAACAATTTCTGTCATTTCACAGAATCTGAATGAGTTTCACTCAATTGCCCTCTCTTTGGGCGATATGGAAGTGCTATTGTCTACAGACAATGATTCTCATGCAAATGAAAACAACAGCTAAACAAGAATCCTCCCTATCTCTGTTTGGGCCAATTTTCTTACCATTTCAGCAAAGCTTAATCTGTTGGCAGAAGTGTTTAGGCCCATTAACAGCTAAAGTCACAGAGTCCACAACTCACCCTGCTGACAGTAAACAAGGAATTTGAGGAATGGCCTTTAAACAATGGCTAAGCCACAGACCATTTTGTCATCCAATGCTGTGAAAGGCATAGAGGCTGATGATTTTCTTCCTTGGGTTACAGCGATTTGAAAGACCAGCTTCTCTCTCCTGAGTCCCCAGCACCCCTCCAGGCTTGGGTTACAGCTGTTTTATTTGCCTTTCCAGCCCTACAGCTGTGGGATGGGTTAGGCAGGTGTGTTCCCGACAAATGAGTCATTCCAGGGCTTCATATTATTTATTTGTATTGACTGCCTTGGAAGCCAGGGCTCCCCCGTGCTAAAAATCAGGACAACGTGATGCTCTGTGCCCCGCAGGGGAGATTCCTGGATTTAATTCCGTTCCAGAAATATTGTGCCCAGGTTCTTCCCTAACAGTGTCATGGAGAAAAAGAAAAAATTACCCTGGGGGAGAGAGATCAATGGTCATTGCTAAATAAAATGTATTGCTAAATAAAGCCCATAAAGCTTGAGTCTCGCTGGCAGGGCTGGTGTGTGGATGTCAGGGCTGCTCACCCTACCGGGTTTCTCAGTTAGAGGCTCTACTGGGCAGTGCCAAAGGAAGTCCCTTTGCACCCCACTGTCTGAACGGTACCCAAATTTAGCCCCTTTCCCCTGGGGAAAGAAGCACAGCCAAAGCAGGGCTGTAACCCAAAAGAAGATGTAGACAACTCCTTATCTGGAGTTGTTTGAAAAATTCAGCTCTGAAAACTCCTGATGCCAACGCCAATGCCAACAGCGTTTGCCTCCCATGTGCTTTTCCCAAGCTGAGAATGTGAGAGAAGGAAGGAAAAGAAAGATGGACTCTTCATCAAGCCACAGCTCTGGACTGTCCACGTTTTACTTCTTCATCTGTGACATCCATTGCCACCCAGAGCAGATGACCACATGAGGTTATTTTAGCACTGAGAGATCTGGGCAGTAGTTTGGCAGCTCTTTTCTCCAGATTCAGTAGAGATCGGTTCAAAGTTTTCCGCCAAATCATGTTTTCCCCAGTAAATTAGTTCTGTAGAAGGCAAGATTCTGGGTTTTGTTGGTGTATAAATTGAAATTAAATTAAAGTAAATTAAACAAAAATTAATAAAATAAAATAGTTTGGTTTTTTTTTTTTCTGAAAAGACTAAAATAATTAGGTTTGTGGTCCCACTTTTTTGCCCTATGAGGTACCATTTTTAAAAAATAAATGCTACGATGTTTATAGTCATTTTTAAAAATGAAAACTGGTATCAATCACTATCAAATGGTTTTATTCCTCCATGCCAACCCTGTTTGGTTTTTTTTTATCTTTAGACCACCATGGTTCCAGTGACACTGTTGCTGACTGCTAATTAAATGTGGGCAGAAAAAAAGTTGTGAGGCGTTTTTACAGATGCAAATTGGGAACGACTCTGCTGATGCCAATAGCAAGTTTCAGGGGTAAGATCCAAATTTAGTTTTTCCATAGATCCCTCCATCTAATTCTCAGTAACGTGGTGCCTTACACTGACACCTGTGTGAAGAGATGGCTGTTGGGTGCGGTGTTGGCTGGTGGTACACAAGTGGTACATGTCCCACCTCTTGGTGTGGTGCCACTATCCCACCTTGCAGTCCTTCCTACGAGCGTTTAACAAGTCCAGCTTTTCCCTGACTTCACATTCAAGCTGATGTGAACAGATGGAGGGGCAGGACATGAATTTGATGAATGAAAGTTGGAAGCACAAGGAAAGGGTGAAAACGGAGTTTGGCACGGAGCAGATACCTTTGTTAGCAGTACTGAGATCACAGTGATGTGTTTTGCCGGAAGAGTGTGAGAGCAGCACTCCATGAAGGCCACTTTTTACAGGACTGAAAACTCTTGCCTAGTCCTAAGGTACTAAGGAGTCCTTATAATTCCCAAAATATCAACCAGAAACACACCTTGGAAATAAAGTGGAGTTTATGCAGCAACTGAGCCTTTCGATCTACAAGACAGCATCAAAGAGGGCATCTAATCAAATTTTAAAAAGAAACAAGCCATAAAATTCAGATCAAATACTCTGTTCAGTTTTCTTTCTTTTTCTTCCTTTTTTTTTTTTTTCTTATTTCTGACAGACTTGAACAGTTCTTGGAAGAGTTTCCTCTAAAGTAAAGAAATCAATCACCATCTTAGTCTCGTAGCAGGACTTCGCCCTCCACATGTACATATACTCAAACACACTTAGAGAAGCAAATAAATTGCCTACAGTAAATCACTTTGCAAGACACGATCTTGCAAGATGACGACCAGGATGTCCTGATGGGGAGGAGGTACACTCGGAGCCAGAACTCCCAGTTAAAGTTATGCCAAGTTTTAGAGAAAAACTGAAGTGAAATTGGAAGAAACTTTTTACTGGGTGTGCTGCTGTCTGTTGGGTGCATGGTTTAAGGTTGGGAGCATCATTAGGCATAGACAGTGGTTATCCAGGGAGAAGCAGATGCTGGAGATGTTTGTACATTGCCATTTGCAGGGTGTACAACAGTTTTCAGCCTCCTACTGAAACGGTGCCTCTCCATGTGACCTACACACTCGTAGTTTTGCATCTTAAGAGGAGGAAGGGCTCGTTTTAGTGAGTGGGGCTGAGCTGCCTTTTCACCTATTCTCTTTGGTTAGAGAGGATGTGGAAAAAAAGAAGCCTGATTCAAGCCTATTAATCTAAGGAACTTGAGTAAGAGGTGTTGAATGAATTAAAAACATTGTTAGAATTATCAGAGAGACAGATAGGCAAACGAAATTTGACATGCATTGAGCATGTAAGGACACATTAGCTAATTTGGAAGTTTTCGCTCCAGTTTCAGAAAGTCCAAAGATTTCATAGTTTTCCTTTCTGAGGGAGGTATAAATAAAAGCTGAATATTTTAATGATAAGAAGTTTTCTTTTGGGGCTTTATCACAGGTGAAAATGATCTTGGCATTCACAGCTTAGTCCCAGTTCATCAGGAATTGCAACCACGGACATCATGTTGTATTTCTGCCTGCAAGTGAAGCCAGATTTAATATTCCTGCACAGCCCAGGAGCCTTTTGGTGGGCAGATGGACCCTCCATCCATAAACGAGGGGGGATGGCTCTGCTGCAAAGTGAAACGCAGGCTCGAAACGTGCCTCTTCAGGGAAAGGGTGGCATCCCAAACACAGGGCTTTCAGCCTTGCCAAGTTCTCTGTGGGGTATTAGGAGCTTCTTTTTAGTTGCTTAAAACCAGCCACTCAAACTTTGCAAGCACAAATATTCACCCCAAACATGAGCGTGGCATGAATCGAGCAATAAAAGTTAATCAGCATCATTAAATCCGTCAAACCAGCAGGTTATTAAAATTACCACTATTCATTCTGAAAACGGGAACAAGAAAATTTTGCTCCAGCTTTCTGAGCCTGTTTGTCTTGTTTTCCCACACTGCTTGTGAATGACTACAGTATATTACAATGTCCTCTATCCATCTTCATTAGCATTGTGAACAAATTGTATTGGGCTGTAAGGCAGCATTTTTTTTTTTTTTTTGGTATTGTACAAACATATATGATGTACAGAAAATGGGCAATTTAATATGAAAAGAATATTGTGCCTCAGAATTTTTATTTTCTAAACAGTCATTTCAGTTGGGAATTATTGCATGATTTGTGCATAATTTCTCGTGGATAGTTATTTAAATATAAATAGGGAAAATATGTAATTCCATATGGTGGCTATCTACCCTTTCTTGATGCCTCTCCATATTTTTAATAGTGCAATAAACAAAAGATAAAAACATCTCTAAGCCACACACTAGTCAAAAGAAGATAATTGTGCCTGTATGTGTTTATTGTAATTTGAATGTGCTTCAATTAACTTTCCTCAATATTTCCCAGTTCTTTTAAAAGAAACTTAAATTGGTTTTTATTTTGTGAAATTTGTTTTCTGTGCAATAAGAAAAAAAAAAACCCCAGTGCCTTTGTTTACCTCATTATGGATCCATCCTATCCAGGAGCAAAGCTCCAACTGTTTATTCCCAACACCCATTTTTGCTTTTTTTTTTCAATTCTCACATGCTTCTTATTATACTTTAAGTAAAAATATCAGATTTCTAGTGTTCCCCAAGAAGAGGCATCTCATCATCGCTCAACGTATCACATATCAAAGTGCAGTAAAACACGAAAAAGGCAGAAAAGCAAACTCTTACACTTTTGCACTGCAGCCACTTTTAAAAGATGAGAATTTATTGCCCTTTCCTCCTACAAATCATCAGGCAGACTGGAACAGAGCGAGTATATATAGAATGCTTGTTGTAATTAACCTTGAGGGTTTTATTTAAACAAGGTCAAACATTTTAACAGCTTTATAAATCAAGGTTGGGTCCGCACGCCTCTATAGTGCCATGCTAATGACAAAATGCACATGGAATACTTATTAAACGGCATTTATTTACAGAAAATTTATCCTGCAAGCTTCCGAGAGGCACATCCGCCGGCTGATCTAGCACCGACAGCCACACAGCTCCAGCCTCAACCAAACCACCCCAAGGTGACCGGTGTAATGGGCTTTTATGACGTGCTACCAAGGAGCCAAGCCCAGGTATCAGTAAATACGGTCATTTGCAAGCTAACAGCATTTTTAGTGTGATTCCGAAATTTCAGGAGGTAGATTACGACCATCCCATTATCTGCTGCTCTGTCCTTAATTCTGACCGATTTTTCTTTACCTTCTTTACTTTTTTACTTTTCTTTACTTTCCTTATTTTTTCTTCTACTGCAGTTAGGTTTTACTGGAAGGAAATGAAGGAGGACATTTGAATTGAACAAGATGAACTTCTTGGCAAGTAGCTATCCAGGAACCTTTATCAGACTCTAAAAATAACACCCTTGGATTCCTCCGGCCATCCTGGCTTATCTCCTCCTTCCTAGTCAAAAATGGCCATCAGGAGCAATTTTTTTCTGAGTGAGGAACGTCACACTGAGCTTTCTATTTTGCACTCTAAATAAATGGTAGCTTTCAAGTCACCCCCACCCATAATTTCACCTGCTCTTCAGTGTACCAGAGCATAATGAAGAATATCGCCAGCCACAGCGCCTGACGTAGCCGCTTTGCACAACGGCCCAATCTGCGGACAACTCTTACCAAAAATCCTCTCTTTGAAGTCAAGAGGAGATCCGTGTGGACAATAGATTCCCCTCTATATGTGTGACCACCAGTGGCAGAATAGCTGGTGTAATTTCCCTAAATTATTCACATAATTTCTCCTCAAGTATTTCTTAAGCGGTTTTTCTTAGCCCCGTGGTGTATGAGTTACACAGACCCTAAGGGATGCTCATTATGCACCGTGCTCGCTCTCTTAACCTTCACAACTGGGTTGCCACAACCACCTCCCAGGATGAGCTCTGGGCTCCTGGAAACGTCGGTATGGCTGCAGTTGAGATCTTCACCGAAACCTCCCTCCTTTCACCTGGCCACAGCATATTGCGTCACATCCAAACAACAAAAATGCTGCTTGTCAGCAGGGTCAAGAGTGGGGACTGAACTGGGTGAAGAAAGAGGTATCTTACGGCATCCGTGTTCATCATTTTAATTGACTTCTTTTTTTTAGTTGTTCCCCTTCTGTGACCTCTGACTATAAGTGTTCCAGAGTCTGTAGTAACCCCCAGGAATAAAAAAAACCAAACAGTTGTGCTAAATGAGATTTTTATGTGTGGGTGTTTAAGTATCTGCATGAAGCAAATTTCTACCCTCTTCTCATCAGAATGGGAAGGAGACCATGTGAGTGATGTGACCAATTATCACCAAGCACCCCAGAGCAGCTTCTGAATATTCACGTCCAATTGCTGCTTTGGTGGAACAATTGGTTTGAGCAGTTTGAAAAGGCAATGATGTCAAATGTGCGGTGTGATTAAACGCAGGGAAATTACCAGCCGTCGAGCTGAAAAAGCAGCTCTGTTCCCTTCCCAGGGTAATTCTGCTTTTGAATTTTATTCTGATGGGAGCAGGAAACACCCCAACCTATCAATGCAAAGGTGCAGCTGAGTTTTGGAGGAAGCACAGAGTGGGACGTGCACAGGAGCTCCGATACAGCCATACCTCCTCTTCACCTTGATCCTTACTCAGGATCGGACTTCTGCTTCAGGTGGAGCAACCCAGCGGCACATTTTGCAAGCACACCATGATGCAAATGTAATTTGAATCAAAGAGTTTTAGGGTCAAGTATCTGAGAGTAGAATAGTCCTGAAAACTGGCAAAGGCAATGCTTTTTTCATCAACATCAGCCACATTTAAGAGCTCTTCTGCTTTCTGGACAGACAAGGAACGTGTTAAACACACAGTCCTGCTGCTTGGTTCATGTCTTTTTCTGTCATCACTGAAAATGGCCTACACTCTTTTAAAAACAAGGCCATTAATTTCCCCATCCAGGTCTCTCCTGTTTTAGAAATGCACGTACCATACATTACAGTTCAGCAGTAGATCCAGTTTTATGACTGAGTCGTACAGATCCAAGCATTAGGAGAAAGACCATTTATTTTTTTTATTGTAGTGCACAGAGAAGTGTGCGGTTCCCAGATGGCAGAAGGGAGCTGGGAGCACACATGAAGAGACAAAAAAAGTAATTCATCCTCCAGGACTGTATCTTATGCTGAGCCCTTGTCAGAAACACTGCCCATTTCTGGCTGCTCAGGTCTGGGGCCAGCTCTGAAAACAATTTCTCTCTTCCTGGTCCCCTTTGGGGAAGGTGATTGTGCATACTCTTGTACTCCCTAAAAAGGTGGGATTTTTTTTCTTAACAAGCGACTCCCACACATTTTTTGAATGTGCAAAAGGTTTCTTAAGCATGATGCAGAAGGCTCAGATGAGGCTATAGCCTGTATAAAATCCTCCCAGAACTAGGGAACTTTTTCTTTTCCTTTCTTCTTGTTTCCTACCCAGAGATCTGAGCTAATTTTCCCTATCCATAGGCTCCCCCCATCCCCTCAAAAAAAAAAAAAAAAAAAAGCTGGGGGGAGAGACTGTATTCACTAATTATACATCCTGAAAAGAATTTGGTTCAGTGTAAGATGATCCTAGTGATATGCTAATCCTTTTTTCTGCTTGGTGCAGCCTGAAGCCTGTGTCTAACATTTTTTTCAACTGTATGACAATAAAAGTTGTGGCAACAAAAGAAATAAATGGGCAGCTAAAGAAGGTATAGCTGAAACACATGGCAGACCAGTTCTCTCCTCTCCTTCTGGCTGCTCTTTTGTAGGCTCTGGTTTGGTATCCTCAAGTCAATAGCCGAAAGCCAGCCACCTTAGCAACTTAGTATGACACCCAAGCCCTCTCTCTTTACATTCATGAATAGTCAGCAAGCAGCAGACAAAATAGAACTAATCTTTTTTGACAGAATTGTTCAATTTTAGAGGAAAGGCTTTTGAGGCACCTTCCATACATTTGCAGAATATGAGACAACAATGGCCACCGTCCCATCTTACAAAAGGACGACCAGGGGTGTTGAGCGGGCGCACACGCACCCGCAACGGCCCCTTCGGTAAAATATCGCAGCTAAGTTCAAGCAACTGCAGGATATGCCCATTGTTAGGTGGAAAGCTGGCAGGCAAGAAAAAAAAATAATAAATTATATACTAAAAAAACCCCAACTCCATTGTTTTGCTGCTGATTATTAAGCGTACGCATCCCAATAATGTGTGATTAGGGTTATTTGTTTTGATTAACCTAAGTTAAGAGAGTTGATTAATATCCACTCTTTAATTTCCTGTCATAGGTTGATAACTTCATCTTTTTTCTTCTTTCCCACCCCTCCCTTTTTTTTTTTTTTTGGACCAATGATTCTTATTGTGAAATGCATTCAATGCAGCAGGTTCTCGCCTACATTTAAACGCTGGTTTTGCCATTTCGAAATCCTGCAACACAGCAGCCGCTCACAAGTCTAGTATGTGCAGAGATGGACATTCCTCCTTTTCCCTTCTCTCCCCTCCATTTAATGCAAGCCATATCTCTATCTCCAAATACAGTCAGAGCAGGAAAGAGAAGGAAATAATAACACTAAATAATAATAATAATGAAAAAATCTACCCAGTCTATGGGCAAAAAACAGAAGTTAGCAACATGGTCCATGCAGCTGCAACACTACATTTAAAATTCAGTTTACTCCTAGGAAGAGGGCTAATCCTGCCCCTGTAATTCCCTACAGCCAAAATGTACCCCCCTCCCTGAGTGACAGTGCAATGCAAAGACACTCGCACGCTTATCTTCCCCAACCAGATGGCCGACTTGGATCAATGCACACACGCCACGATCAATGGGAGCGATAAAGAATTAGGAAAACAGTGGTACATGCTCCCAGAAAGCTTGTACACTGCATAATTATTTTATGATTCTACACATGGCTACATGTGATACTGGAGTCAAGAAGGAAAAGGATAATTAGAGAGCCAGAAAGCACCCGTACTGCACTACACACTTTGTCAGTCAGCAGTTCCCACTCGGCTCAACTCACCGCCCGTTATCTCCTCGCCTGCCCCCTTGCAAACGAATTTAGGGAATATGTAAAATATGAGAGGGAAGCGGCTTCTGGGTTACAGAGACGGGATGCAGGAGATTATCGTGTCCTGTGATACGACAGCGAAAGTTTTGGTCCGAGGGATGGGGTGGGCTGTGAGAGCATCGCCTGGGGAGCGGAGTGTGGAGTGGGATCCATCTGAATCCTTCTGGGGCTTTGTTGGGAGAGGGACATACCCAGGTCCATTCAATAAAATATAGCTGTATATGTTACTCTCTGGGTTTGGTTGGTTTTTTTCCTTCTTTCCTCCCAGCAGCAATTTTGTGATTGGCTCCTTGTATCCAGTCTATTTGTCACCACGCTGCTGAGCAGAAAACAAGGAGAGGGTGGGGGGGAAAGAAAGAGCTGCCCTCCCCCAACTGACACAAAATAAATATCAAAGCGCTGGATGGTTACAACTGCGAATTTGGATGCCAAGGAGCACATGACCGAGCTTAGGGAGCAGAACAATGCCAGGCAGAAAGCTGCCCTGAGTGGCAAGGCAGGCAGCGAGAAATCACCGTGTTAAGCACTTTGCAAAAAACACCTCGTCACCGCCTGACGCCACAAATGCATCCGTGCCCTGCCGGCACCGACTGTAATACCACCCTGAAATTGCTGATGGGGACAGAAGGAGGAGAAGGAGATGGGCTGTCAGCAGCATCTGAGGCAAAGACGCGGCACCCTTCTCCCTCTGAGCACCCCCATGGACAGGAATATCCTGCTGGTTGTCCGGCTGGTGGTGGGACCTGGGGACATGACGTGGTTTTGCTGTGCATAGGGTAGGAAATATCCAAAAAGGATTATGAAGTCTTCACTCATCAACCAGCCAAGGAGTGGAGGGGTGTGATGGAGAGCTGGAGCTCGTACAGGAACGATGTAGACATCACCGTCTCTTCTGTAGCTGCCTTTCCTCCTAGGGGCTCAGTGTATGCTGCAGAGGCATCATCTTTGAAGACCACAGTCTAGAGACACCTGTCCAGGTCCTTCTGCAGAGATGTTGCAGAGTGGCTCACCCTGCATCTCCTCATCCCTGTCCCAGCCTGCTCCCCTGGCATTTTGTCCCAAAAAGGCCAAACATCTCCTCCTTTCAGTAAAATAGATGAACAGACTTTGTGGTGGTGACATGTCCAGTTTAGATGTCCATTTAAATGTGAAGGGGTGCCTCCTGTAGGCATCTGACTTAAATCAAGATCAGAGTCCAGAGCTCTTGCCCTCACACACAGAGTAAAACATCTCTGATGTGCACTCAGAGTAAAAATCACACCAAAAGCATCTGTACTTTACTCTTCTCCTCCCCTCAAACACAGGTCATTGCATGGGCAAAGGGACACCAAACTGTAGCAAGCTCACTAGTAGAAACCACCACTATGAACACACCTATGAGGCTCGACTGGTTATCAGAGACAACTCATGATTGACAAGGCACTTACTAAATCAGTTACTGCAGCTCCAGCCCCAAACATACATTTCTGCTTCTTCACACCAGATACCAAGTCCATTAGAGCTTGGCTCGCCCAGAAACATTTTGCTCCACTAAAATCACACGCACATAAAAAAGACGAGAAAGAACATGGCATGAATTGGGTCGATTTAAGCAAATATCCTTCAATGCCAAAGCAGAGATCGTACAGCGCCTGTTCTGCCCACGAGGAAAAACATTCAAGCAACACTACCTGCAAGTATCACTTTGGGAGCAGAGCTGCACAAGTGGGTCCAACTGGGATGAGGATGACTGCTGGCAGTGGATAAGTGAGGCGAGACGCACAATGATATTAACTCACCCATGTCTTCATCTCTTCTCTTCTGGAGGCTGGTGATATCTGTGAGGAGGGAGACAAAGGTGACACTTAGAGGCACGTCTACGACAAGGTGCACTCACACCGTACCTCGCTCAAGGGACCACCTGGACTGGGCAACTCCTCTTCAAGGATTTATAGTCCTGGCCATCCATGTGTGGCATCTCACCAGCTATACCCAACCCTCTCTGATGGGTATGCAATCTTCACTGGCCTAGATGGTCCAGATGTCAGTGTCTAAGTAGCGTTATTCTACTTGAATAGTTATGAATTGTCCCTGGACTTGGAGACACAGCTTTTCTGGGGAAGGTGGACAGTGTATGAGTGAACTGCCATTAATTTGACCACTGTGACTATATCAACTTCTTAATTAAAGTGTCTCTATCAAAAAAATTACTTTTTGAACAGTTAAGAAATTTTTGGTGGTGTCTTCTGTTTCTTTTGATGTTTTACAATTTCGTATTGAAAAACAGACAATATTTCCCTTTTGAAAATGCTGGTTTTTTCTTAGAAGTTTTATTAAAGGCTTTCCTCAAAATGAATATTTGCCCTAAAAATAGATTAGTTTTCAAAGTTCTTCGTCAAAAAAAAAAAGAGATAGAAGCTTCAGATAGAAAAGGGAACTATTTCCAAAATTTCTCATGAGAAGTAATTGCCTCCACTAATCATTGTTTCCACAAAGAAAAGGTTCTTTCATGACACAGGTTCTGCCTTTGGAGTTGGCATCATACTGGGTAACAGCATAATTAGAAATAGAGAGATGTAATAACTCTCCAGGTTGGAGCAGATCTGTACGAGATCAGTTTTGCCTCACTTGGATGTGGACTATCCATTTCTGGAGTGCAATTTAATTACTTCTGTGGTAGCAGGTGGTAAGTTCTGCATCTCCCCTGACTGGCAAAGTGCCTCTTCTCCTCCTCAGTCAGATTCCCTATGCCTTTGCTAAGTCCGTCCTCTTCCTCGCTGGGTCTCTCTGTCACTCAGCATTTTCCTGCCATAGCAGCTATGACAGATGGATTCTACCATTTGTTTTGGTAAAGACCTGGAGCCACAGCTGCAACTCAGAAGAGGGTATTTTTATCCAACTTGCTCTATTAGTCAGCCTTTCTAACATAGAATTAAATAACCTGACAGGTGCCCCAATTTTTACCAGCTGCTTTTGGTCCCTTAGGACAGACAGGGATGACTAGATGGTGTGGGACATCATGGCCATGTCTCCTTTCCCTTGACCGAGCCTCTCCCAGAGGTTCTGGATATCACACAGCTATCTAGGTATTCACCCTAGGACTGCTGGATGTGTCATCCTTTCTTAACACAACTGTGTCAGTGTTTTCTGGTGAGGCTGGTCCATGTCACTCATGAAGTAACTTTGCAGGCAATGGTCCCTCCTCTGTATCAAGACTGGAGGTGAAAATGTCTGTCCGTAGAAAAGGATGTGAAAACAACCTGGGGTCGGCTGATGAGATGCTCAGAAGCAATCCTATCACAGAGTAGCTCATGAACCACCCCTAACCGTGGATTCTTGGTGGGATGGGAGCACATCTAGTTCCACATGGAAAGCCCCTTGATAGGAAAAGTCTCAGGGTAGATGCTACAGACAGGTTCCTGTAAATCTATCTCCCAAAGTCCACCGAGTAATTGACAAATCTGGATGAAGAGAAGAACTATCTACAGACCAATGCTCAGAGCTCTGTCCCGTGTTACAAAAGGAGAGCAGAGGTACCTCTCAGTGCCTCTCACAGCACGTGCATGTGAGACATGACCATGCTGTGGGTGATAAAATAGGACACTGATGTCACTCCTAATGACTTACAGGAATTTTTGAAATAAAAGGGAAATAACTTTTACTCCTTAGCTCTTGAGAACAAATGGGACTTGAATTGTTAGACTGACAGATGCAAGAAGCAAGAAATACTTTTTTGTATCTTGTCTGTTTGTTGATTTGTTTGAGTTTTTTGTTTGTTTGTTTTCTCTTGCAAGGCTAAGTAGCACATTCTCTCTCTTCTCTTCCATTATTTCCTATTTAATTTTAGGTTCCAGTTTTGGCCTTGAACAATAACGCTGTTATCAGCGAGCGGTGCCTTGGACTCATGGAGGCTTTCAGAAAATATTGGTGCCATCTTCCATAAAACATTTTAAACACATGCTATTTGTTTTTAGTCTCCCTTCTGGTTTTACACCCTACAAAGAGGACATTTAATATGTACAATAGAATTAATAGGCATGCAATGTAAGCAGGACTTACATTCAAAATACACTTCCACAAAACAAAGGAGCAGCTGTGAAAATGTAGAGTCTGCTGAAAATTTTTTACTTGGGTATCACATTTGCTGAAAGATTTACTCTGCAAAGTTTTATCTAATTTCCCATTCATTCAATTAAGCAGAGAGATAAATGCCCAGATCCCAAGAGATTAGGGGAAACTATGTTTAGCTCCCCCTCACACTTGAGAGCAGGACTGTCTTCAGTTTCATGATGATCGCTATAAAGTTCGTGTTTATAGGCTCTGTGCTGCCAATAGTTGAGCACCGACATGTTACACCAAATGCTAATGGGATTTGAAAGTCCTCAGGATCCTGCAGATCTCTCCAGATCAAGAGGATTCAAAATATGTATGAAATGATATCCCATTCAGCAAGGCTAGGCTAGAACAACCTAGTTAGGACGGCGTTGGAGCAACCCGATCTAGTGGAAGGTGTCTTTGCCCATGGCAGGGTAATTGGAACTAGATGTTCTTTAAGGTCCCTTCCAACCCAAACCATTCTGTGATTCTACGCTTCTGTGAATGGTATTTCAGCTCTGCTGGGAAGAATTGCCAAAACTCAGGAGTTACCAGAGCCATCAGTTTAGAGTCAGAACCAAGCACCCACCAAAGCCTATTGGAAATGTGATTACATGGTAAAGACAAGGTAGAGAAAAACAGATAAAATGAAAATTCAGTTCTTTTCCCTTGCTGTTTGTGTCACACACAGCCTTTACCAACTTGCCTAAGCAAAGCCAGAAAGATTTTTGAACAAAACCAGAACTACTTGCTAGTGTTTTGTTGAACGTAAGTCCAGAACTCTGCCTTCTCCCCTGGCAATTAGAACATGTTTTAGTCATTTGGATAATTATTTTCTGAAGTTTGTTATCTATTTAAAGGCAAATCATGGATGTTGTGAAAACTTAAGTCCATAGGACGTACAACAGACAGGAATATTCTGTTACTCCTTCCCCAGAAGTGTGACAAGCGAGTAGAAAGAAAGATTGAACACAGAGTGAGCAGAGCCAGAGACACAGAGCTGTGAAGGTGGTTCCTGGTCACTCACTCCCTCAGAAGAAGGCATGGCTGAGATGTTCCTATGTCCTACCACACAGTCAATGGTTGGGAGTTCTCAGAAGCAGTTAATCTGAGTAGCCTTGAGGCCAGTGGGTTCCACGGATGTAGAAGGAACGGTGGCTGACCACCACCGTGCTGAACCATGCAGGCTGCGTGATAGAGGTTTGCTAGCACCAGCAGTGCTGTGGAAGCTGCAGAAACACAGGCATGTTACAATTCTACCCTACGAGGAAGTTCCTCTGAAGGAATTGCCTTAGGAATGGAACAATCGCTGTTCAGCCTTTTCCTTCATACCTTCTAATTCTACCGAGGTTTCTTGAGTCACCCTGGGTCCTCATGCACAGCTCAAAGAACTGCTTGTGCTTTACCAACTTCATGATCCAAATATAATACCAATTCGGGGTTACAAGAGTTTTACCTGCAATTTACACCTCCCGTGCTTGCACGAGTAATGGGAATGAACAATTCCAGCACCCAACAGATCAAAGGGAAATTGAATTTCCTTCAGTCCTGGTGGGTGAAATGTTTTCAGGCCCTCTTGATCGAACCATTAACAAACAGCAGAACTGTAGGACAGCAGCTCCTGTATGTATTCAAGGCAAAGCATTTGGCAGTAGGTTTGATGAGGCCACTACCTCCTACATTGATCTGTATTGTCTCTTTTTGTTGTTCTGTTATCCAGTTGGTGGCTCTGAACTTCTACTAGGATTGAAAACTCTTTGAGGATGAAAAAATATTGTTGTTGGGTTTTGTTTTTTCCCTTTAGAAGCACAATAACCCGCAAATAGCATGTAGTAATTCTGTGATATTTCTCCTGCTGCTGCTACAACTTCTACTGTAATTTGAATTGACCCTTTCTTGATACCTTGATTAAGAATTAATTTCCAAAAGCATCCTCAGGTATCCAGAAGTTTGCAGATTTGGGCCTCAGGTTAAAAACATGGTCTTTTGACAACGCTAAAATAAACTGTTCATTCATGTACCAAAGGAGGAAAACTTTGGGACACTAAATAGACTTTCTTGGATTTTGAGGTCTTTTTGTAAAAAAAAAACAAAAATGAAGAAAATAAGACAAATGCTAGAAAAGACCTAAGGTGTTATTCTAAATTTTATCAGAAATTTCTGATTAAACATACGTGAATACATTGTCTGGTTTTAATAAGCTTGAAAACATCAGCAGCAATTAACTGGCAAACCAAAATAACGTTGCATAGTCAAGTAATCGTGCTCATTATATTCCCAGAGATGAGGCTGATCAAAAAGAAAAATGCTGTTTTCCCTGAAGTTCACTTACAGTATTTAGGTGGAATCAGTACTGAGTTCATAGGCATTAATCAGACAAACTGCTTCACACAGAACCTGCTCAGCAACCTGCAAACGCCTTGCGCGCTGTCAACACCCACGATGGGTCTCTCACTGGATGCATGTGTCTCTTTTTCCAAGGCTGTCAGGGCTGGTTTTCCATTTCACCTCAAATATCCTTATTTATCCCTCAAGAAGCAACACCAGCCTCTTTTCTTTCTGCATCGTGGAGAGAAAGTGTTGAGGGACAGCAGGGTGCATGGATACCTCTGTGAACTGCCCTTTGGAGGCAAACTCGTCTCGGTGAATTTACGTGGGAAGAAGGGTGTGGTGGAACCTCGTTACTACAAAAAGTGGGAAAATTAATTGGTTTTGTACAGTGACGTAATTAAAGTCATCCAAGACTGTAAAAGAGGCAATGCCTGCAGGCAGAGAGAAGATCAGCTGACATAACTGAGGAAAGGGCAAACTGCAAGACACAAAAAAAAACATTTTCACAACCAAAATCTTCCTAGTTTTTCTAATCCAAAGCCGGGATTTTGAAGTTGGCTTTTCACTACTGTCTCTTTCCATGATGGGACAAACTGTCTGGACCACCCTGAAAAATTACAACAGACTTTTCAACCAAAGGGCAGGCACATCCAATAAATGGTGACTCCATACAGGAATCGCCTGCTTTGTTTGGACCTTGCTCTGCACATGAACAAGCACTTCACCCATTTCCCTTGTCCTCACCTCTTATTTCCATAATTACCTGTATTTGTTTCTTACTGTGAATATGATGCATTTAATGCCTCAATTTATTCAAACAGGGTCTGCAGCTGTAGGTGCTCAGTGTTGCACCTACAGGTTCTTTAATGGCTCGGTACTGATTTTCTGATCCACTATAACAAAGCACCAGCTTCCTCCAGGGATATACAACCACCTCATCTTCAAGCCAGCAAAGTTTTAGTTGTGTCAATATCTGCTCAGCAACTTCTTTTTTTTTTTTTCGGCTTTAAGAAATACGTGCCAGTATGATGCCTGCACTCACATTTTCAACAGAAAGACCTTGAATTACACCTCTTATTTTACCTGCTCTCAGTGTCACGACTTTTAAAGTTCTGTTTCTGAAAAACTCTTTCTCTGCCTCAGAAAAAAAGAAAGAGTACTATTATGATTTTGTACAAAATTGTTTTTTATATTTATGGTGAGTTTTTAAAATTCCGATTTTGTGCGAATATTTTGTATAGAAGTCCCATATGCAAACATGCAAAACAATTCATAATATTTCATGAAGATTTATAGAGGAGACAAAGAAGGGACTATGATGAGGGAGACAAAGCAGGGAATATGACAAGGTTCATTGCCCAATTCAAATCTACACCTGACCAATAATTCACCAGTGTATTTCCACCGAGAACAAGGGAGTCACATCAGATCAATTTGGAGTAAGAAAGTTCAAGAAAAAGGCTCTGAGCCTTTAAGCACAGATTCCTTTTATGAAAAGAGTCAGGAGGCAGCAAGCAAACTCAGTTACACTGGGATGAACGTGCCCTCCCTGTGCCCAGCTCAGAGACCACACACGTGCTGGATGATTCTCGGGGGCTGAATATATCCTGCTCCGGCCAAGGGCCGGGTCACTTATAGCCAAAAACTCTTTGAGGTTTTGGCTCAAAGGTGCAGCCCTGTGAAATACTTAGAGAGACAATCCTGCACCACACAGTCTGTCCTGATGAAGTTACCCCTTTGGGAGTATGCAGGACATCGACCCAATTTGAACAGACCCTCGGCATTAGCATAGACCCATTTCAAGCAAGGTCTTTGAACACCAGTTGCCTCTAAATTCCATTACCTCTCTCCCTGCTGGGTTTTGTGTTTTAAGTATCAGGCAGGGGTTGGGAGAAGAAAAGGAAAAAAAAACCCCAGTAAGTTAAATCCTAAGCCCAAATAATTAGACATGTTTTGGTTAGTTCTCTAAACTCTTACTTATTGCTGTTTCTCCATTTGACAGAATATAATCTGATTTTTTTGTCAGACTTGACACACAGGTCAGTTAATCCAGAGGTTCGTAAGTATGAATGAGCCAGAGAGAGAGGCAAACACCAACTTTGGACGTGTTTGTCACAGCACTTCATCTTTGTTTGCAGCCTCATCTGATGTACAAGCAAATTTCAGACTCATCCTTGCTTGCAGGTACTCTAAGAAAACTTCACTTGGAGAGGGAAAGAAATGCAGGATGACTTTGCTCTCTGGCAGATAAGCTTTAGGGTAACAACAATATCTCATCCTTTGTCACTAACAAGAGGCAGGCTTTGGGTTGCTGGATAATTTCAAGAGGAAAAATGCTCATAGAAAAATGCTGTGTGGAAAGAGGACAGTTTTAGCTCTACACTGAGAGGTAGCAGGTCTTTTTATTTCATTTGGAGGTGGAGATCCAGCCCTGGCCTGGCAAGGGACTCATTGCTATTGAAAATTAGACCACAAGTGCAGGAGCAAAGTCCAGCTAGTTTGACATCTTCAAGCCTTTTTGCTTCTTTGTGTTCAGGAGCAAGTGTTGGAAAGTAATGCCTAACAAATACAGGGAGAAAGGCTATTTCTGCTAAGCAACAAACACCTTGGTGCACTTCACCGTCATTATTCTCCTCAAGTGAGGGCACCAACATTCAATGCCTGTAAAAGCCTACAAGAAGGCAGAACCTACTGACCAAAGTCAAGAGGGGCTCGTCACATGGGCTACAGCTCCGCTACTGTGGGCTGGTTTACTTCTGTTCAACCAGATCACAGCATGACCCACAACACGCTAACTCTGGGGTTGCAAGTGCCACATCTGGACCTCAACTTGTCTTCATACAGGAGTTCTCATGCTGCCAGTTGGAAGGAAGGGAAATTTGCACAACACGTACTCTGTACCGTATGGCTGTGTGTCACCCAACGCTGTACTTCAAGCTAACAGTAAAATCTTCACTAACTGTAGAAAGATCATGGACAGCATGTTTAGAGTAGGTACCTACCCTCTGATGTGACTAGAGATACAAAGCTGACCGTTAGTGCAACTCAGCTACTTTACATGCAACACTCACCAAGCATGTCTGGACTGTATCTCAGTGGAGCAGTGTTAAGGTCCCTTCCTTTCTGCTCAGCAACTTCACTGAGACCCTGAGCACAGCATGCCTGTTTTCATTCACATGCTATTCCCATTTTATACTGGTTCTTACACTGTACACATCACCGGTCACAGCAGTTCGCTCTTCGCTCCTTTTTTTTTTCAGTGGAGTCTACCACATTGGTTGGGCTTTTCTTCAGAAAGAGAATTCTTACCTTGTGAGATTCAGGTACAAAAGGAAGTGAGACTGAAGAAAACACTTGGAGGAGAAAGGAGTGAGGTTTATCCTGCTCATTCCCTCCTCAGGGAGCCAACTTTGCACTGGATTTCAGAGAACTATTATCTCTCACCCAGGGGCTTTTCACCCCACAGTTCAGATGAGCAAAATTCTTGAGGACAGCCCTCGAGGTCCTTGAATATTGTGGGTTTTTTTTCCAGTAGCCTTTTCCCAGAGCTTGATGGACCTTGTCAACATAAATAGACTATGAATTGGATTCTAAATTTTATGAAAAGCCACTTGAAGGACTGGGGGTACGATGCATTTGAGTAGCTGTTATCATTAAGAAGATGGTATTTATTACTAGCTAAAGATTTCCAAATGCTTCATGGACAGTTGTCTCACACCGCTGCACTTTTCCCGCAAAAATGACAAAATACTGCAGGAACAAGGTGAGACCACCACCGGAGGAGATTGGACAGTCTCTGAGCTGTAAGCAAACAGCAAAGGATATTACCTGCACATGCTGCTATGGAAGGGATTATTCTCAGGGAAGATGGAACTGAATGAACATCTTCCACAAAAAAACAACAGTGCAACAGGTACATACTCTCTGAAATCCTTCCCTCGAAGCACCAGCATTACCTCTGCCTCACTGAGATTCGGCTTCAATGAGCTCTCCTTTCATAAGACTGTCCTGATGTGAAGGATGTAGCTCTGCGTGGTGGCAAATGGGAAAGGCTGCGTGTTATCTGTGTGCTGCTGGCACTCAAAGCAATGTTGCCTAATCAGTTTATCTTTGGGTTTCACTGAGATGTGAAAAAAAGGCCAGAGAGGAGCTGATCTTTTCGAGACTCCACGAGCAAAGGACTTGGAGGTGCAGCTTTATTTAGTCCATTTTAGCATTTCCACCCTGCAGTCCTGACACCTGTTTGCCATGAGACGGCAGACCTGCATGGTCTCCAGGATCAAAACAACTTGATGAGGTTGTTAGTTGGTGCTTGGCTAACTTCACAGAGCTTGCTCCAGAGCAGGAGCTCAGCCAATGGGAGGCAATAAGCTGGAACTGATACACTACGAGGCAGGAGGTTTCCTTCATGTCCCCAGGATGGAAATGGCATGGACTAGATTAACAAACCTTTGGGAGACAAGAAGGAAGGCGGTATTTTTTACATTGTCCAGAACCTGTCAGGTAGGACTGCACCGCTCCCTAGGAGCACAGACAAGCTGTAAACTCATGTGTACAAACCATTTTGTTTCAGAAAACCACAGATAGGCAGAGCCGCTCTTTCTAAGAAGCGAAATTTGAGTTCAGGTTCCTACAATAATTTTGTTTCTTCAGCACTTTCACAGCCATTTTGAACACACATTCAGATCATACTTCCTCGGGGTGGAAAAATCAGGCACCAAGCTTTAGCTCTGCTTTTTCTCTTGGTGAATGCTGCAAGCCCAGGTAGGGATCAGAATGTAATTTTGCAGATTATTTGAAAGTTTCACCCTGCTCAGGTCATGTCATTACCAATATTCACAAAATGTAGCTTGCTTTGAAAGCATTTCCTACCTTAAGCAAAATAGAATTTCACGCAGGGAAGATGGAGATTTTAATAGTTCTCATCAACAGACTTTGGGCGTGCTAACAAGTACAAGAAACATGACAGACGAGAGAACTCCAGAAACTAAATGTTGTGAGGATTGATTTTCTTGAATGGGGATTCATGCATGCAATTCCCATGAGTATTACCAGGAGTTATGGATATAAATCCTGGCACATCAAGAGGGGAATAGAACCCCCAGTGGTTCAGAATTAACAGCGTTCTGAGGGGCGCGGAGTCTCATCTTAAGACACAGAGTCACTGCGTGCATCTAAATCCCTGTGCACGGAGATGCGGATGTGTGAGGATCACAGTAATAACAATGGCTCCACAGCTCCTTTGGTGCTTTTGAAATTGGATGACACAGGCACATCTTTCCAAATTAGCGATTTAAAATTGCAGGTGGCTGGCGCTTGCAGTTTTCATCCACCCTGTAAGCCTGGAGATGGTTTCACTAATACAGAACTTCCCAGATGTTTAGACCCCAGGTGTGCAACAGTGTTCTTATTGATGAGATTTAAATTCTTCTTTTTTTTCTTTTTTTTTTTCCTCCCCAGCACTGCTTATAGCAGAAGCAAAGATAACTGAATCGGGTCATACCTTACATTATCACACAATCTTCCTCTCTTCCTTGCATTACTGAGGATGGGTTTAATTCTTTCCATAATGATTTTTTTGTGATTGCACAGATTTGTGTACAGGGTATGTCCTTACCTCGAATCAGGATAGCAGCTTCTCTCCTCATCCCTTTGTAAGCACAGTCTCCATGGGCACACTTGCACCTGCAGCCATTATTTCACCTGGAAGTGTAAAATTATATTATAAATGACTTTTTTGTTGGTTTTTTTTTTTTTCAGTTTTCTTTTTGCTGGTTTTGCAAATCTTTGAGTATTGTCACTGCACCACCAGACAGTGCACATCAAGGTCTTATGGCTACTCTTGTTCCCATTCATATGTCGGAGGTTTGCTTCAAGCCTTATCTGCTTGTCTAATAGGAGATGGCAAACAGTACTTTGGCTGGAGTGGGATTCATCAGTTTCAGGGCGGGTATACACTACAGAACTAGTCCTCCTAACGCATTTTAAGTCAGTCAAGAGAGCCAGGCACAACTTCTCTCAGTCCCACAACGTCAGATGAATCATTTTCCAAAAGTATCTATTTATCCCCTGTGACTGTAAATGGAAACCAGAATAACTGACTCAGGTGATGATGAGCAAATCAAACCAATAGGATACATCTTCATTTGATTTTTGAGGGGGCAGGCCTCCTTATTTGCCTGAATTTAGAACTGCATTAAATAAACAGGCTTTTTTTTTTTTTAAAAAAAAAAAAGGCACAGTTTGCCTCTGACAGAGTTATAAAGACCATAGAGCTCAGGGGAAAAAAAAAAAAAACAAGTAAAAAAAAAAAAGGAAGGATGTCCTCATGCAGATGGGAAACAAATAATTGGTTCTCCTACAAAGAAAATGACTATAGGTGTCTACAGTCAGGTGAGATGACTCCTACCTTACATGATATCATTGTTTAACCTCTGCTGACAGCTAAACACTACACAATCACTTACCCACCACCCCACTCCCTTCTGTGGGATGAGAAGGAGAATCAGGAGGAAGAAAAAAGGTGAGACTCTAGGGATTGAGCTAAGGCCAGTCTAATAAAACAACACAAAGAGAGACAAAAACAACAATAATAACCATAGTACTAATGAAATGATAAACAATGCAAGTAATAGAAACCAGGAAAGCTCTACCTGTGCCCAAGACACAAACTTTCCCTGCTCCAGCTGCACTGAAGCCACACACAGAAGCAAGCTGAAAACAGACACACCCAGCCCTTCCCTTATATAGGGGCATGAGTCAGTATGGTCTTGAACATCTCATTGGTTGGCTCCGTTGTTTATCTCAGCTGTGGCCCCTCCCAACTGCAGCCCTTCCCAACTGCCTGGGCCAGCAGCTGTTTGTGATAATTAACCTGACCCAAACCCAAGAGGTGTGCCAAATACAGGCCTTCAGAAAAAAACAACTCTGAGCAGCCACGATGCTGAAACTCACAGAAATAATGGCCCCAATCAATGTATAGATTAAGAAGGAAGCAAATCCTTTTGGAAACATCTTGCGTAATGCCTTTTCTGGTGAGTATTATTAACGCACACCTTCAAGGAACTCATCAGACTTGCTCATGGGTATCAAAGGAGACCTGAGGCTTTGCTGTATTGGGATGGACTGAGGCAAAGATCGAATCCATGTGGAGCTAGAAGCCAGGTGATCCACAGACTCAGCCATTTCCAGTTTCTTTTGTCATCGCTATCAGCTGATTCATCTTCCTTAACCTTCTCCAAAGGGGGGAAAGGACAGATAGTGAATTCACAACAACAGTGATTATGGTTCTGAGCTTTCTCCCAAAAGACCATCAACCTAAAGCCCCAGATATGCAGTAACTAGACCAAGAAAAGTGACCATCTGACGGCCAAAAATCCAGCAGTCTTGTAGGAGTTAAAAAATACGCTTTGAAAGAGGTATTTCCCTACATGCACACACATGAACACATTTATCACCCTGAACTTCCCACACTGTCACATTTTGTGTGAATTTTAAATGTATTTCAAAACACTCTGAGATACTTCTAGGATTTCTAATTCAATTCTTGTAACCAAGAAAGTTAGACTGATACCCAAAAGTGTGTCATCGTCAGCAGGTCCACTACACTTACCCACTCAATTTGCACCTCTGAAGAATTTTTTTCTACTATATGGAGAATTGTGAATATTTGGGGAGTTTTGCATATTTTTCTTTAAGAGATGCTCAGGTCCACCAAGATCTATGGTTTTGAGGCAAGAATCTCAGGGTGAAATGCTGTGTTCTGTGTTATTCAGTAAGTCATACAGGACTCACCCAACATTTGCCCCGGCTTTAAAATGCCCACAGACAAAAATAAAAGTATTCATACGGGGCTAAAGCACGAATTTAATAGGCAGGTACTTCCCACGATATACTGTGCAACAAGCAGCAAAACAGATGGTCCCCTTCTAAAAGAATGGCAGACCGAAGTATGACACCCTGCAAATGGAATAAATTCATCCATAATCACTATGGAAGCGCTGAGTTTGCAGTAGATATGTCTCTTATCAACACCTATAGCTGTATTTGCTGATATTGGTAATTTCCCAGGTGTTTACTTGCCAGAGAAAGAGGTCATCTAGGGGGAAACTGTTCCCTGGAAGATGAAAAGCTGTGACCCAGCCACTAAATACGTGTAGGAAAAGGTCTGCCTATACAGCAAAGCGTTACAGTTGTTATAATTCCTGAAAATGCCAGGGAGCTGGATTCACAAGACTCTTCCAGCTGTGTATCCCTATGTTTTCCATGACAGCCCCTTATCAGCACCAGCTGCAACATGGACTTTTATGAAAATAACCCCAAAGTGTATTGATTAAGAGAGTGATACTAGGGCTAAACACTACCAGCATTCAGGTTTGCTATCAGGCCAACAAATACTGTATTTTAGAAAATAACATATAAGCTGTGGATTACTGTAGTTCGCTTTTGCTTTCTATTTTTGAATGAATTACTCTCCTAGTTATTTGACTGTTGTTTTTACTGCCAAGCAGCAGCCTGAATTTCCATTTTTCTCAAACAAGTTTTAGCTGAACACCAATTTCCTACATAGCCTCTTGAAACTCTGCAGTGAGTGAATTCACATTTCCTTTTTTTCAAGTACTGAAACTAGAAACTTGGCCTTGGGAGTCACACTCAGCCACTGCTGGCAGAGAAGCACTGCTGGGTGACATCTGCCATCAGCCACTGCTGAGCTGAAATATTCACTTCTTAGCAGCAAGTTGTGCATTAAACAGACAAACAAATAAACAGAAAGCCTTCCAAGAATTCTCTAGCAGCAGTTTGAAGCAGAAGTGAATTTGAGAAAATTCAATATATTTGTCAGCCACTCCTCCGTCAGAAATATTCACATCAAGTGTCATGTGAATTGTGCACTGAGCTCTGCACAGATTACTTTGAATTGCAATGTGAAAAATGTCAGGCAGCAATTCTGACCGGTCTGATTGGGGTCTATAGCACTTGTCCAGACAGAGGATTTTAGGTGGTACTTTAATCTAGGGAAAATACCTAGTAGAAACGTATCTTTCTTTACTCCTAGAGATGTACGAAGAAGCAATTATGCCTTGAAAACTTAGCCAGCGAAATTCTAGAAATAAGGTAAATATTTATAACATTAGAAGTGGTTCATTCTAGTGACAAACACCCAGCAAAATGAGGAACTGCCTAACGCTTGAAGTCTTCAGATCAATAATGGACAGGACATTTTAACATCATGAAATGTTGAACTTTACACTGGTTTTAAATTAATAAAATGAGATGGTCTGGAATGAGCAATACATCAGATCTAAGGAGCACCCAGACTGAAAATGCTGGTTCCACAAAAGAAAAAGGGTACACATGGCTCTGTAACCACCCCATGAGATGGACCAGTTTGTTCCAGAGCTCTAAATCCCGGGCTAAAGATTCTTCAGGGACTAAATTTGGTCTTGGCTGAATTTGAAGCTATTGGGAAGTTCTCTACACCAGAGAGGCAGATGATAATGTGGGCAAGACACGTTTCAGCATTTTCTATAGATCCTGAGGGCTCCACAAATACTTGTTTAAACATTTTGAAACCAAATCCGATGGGGTTCGGGATACATAGCTTCCCTTCATGATTCACCCTAGACCTCTTACAGGGTCCCAAGCATGCTGGTTGTCTCACTGTGTTCCCCTCTCCCCAGAAACAAAACCACTTTATTTAAACTACAAGCTCTACTGGAACAGGTTGCCCAGGAAGGCAGTTGAGGCCCCATCCCTGGAGATGTTCAAGGTGAGGCTGGACAAAGCTCTGAGCAACATGATCTAGTTGTGGATGTCTCTGCTCACCACAGGGGGGTTGGACTAGATGACCTTCGGAGGTCCCTTCCGACCTAAACCATTCTAGGATTCTCTCGGAGACAGGGCTGGGACTCCTACCTTGTTTCAAGGATTGTCCTAATAACACTCCTAACAGATAAGAGCATAAAAGCATTGCCATCACAGTTCTCTCCTTCACGTGCTCTAAATACAAAATAATGAGGAAGACTTTACTTATCCCCGTTTGGATCCTCCTGCACCCCCCAAAAGTGAAGTTAAATGCCTGATTAGAAGAATAAAAGACTTTTGGTAAAGAACAAAAACCTAGCTATATTTAAAAATGGTATAAACCTGCTGTGGGTGAGAGCTTGAGTGTTGACATGAGTGTGTTAGGTTGAGGTTTAGAACATCATTATTTGCTCTTATTTACCAAATGTCTTACCCACCATATTATCTGCCTTTTCAGATGTGTACTGCTTTTGATTTTTAATTGGTCTTATTTACCAAATGTCTTACTCATTAGACTATCTACTTTTTCAGATGTGTTCCCATTCTGGTTTCACTGTGAAGAGAACCAACCTATCAAAGCAGAGACACACAAGGCTTCCTCAGCATCTTAGTGCCTTTGACAAAGCGCCCAGCACCCCTGCATACCACTCTGGTGGTTTAGTGAATGGCTCTTTCTCCCTTCCACAGTCTGTGATTCAACTTTACCATCTCCCTGTTCAGTATATAGGGAGATTAATAAAGCATGGACCACGAGGGACCTGAGCTAGAGATGCCAGAGATGTGGCAAAGACACCTCGCTGACGTGTCTTTCTGCCTTTGGTTTTCATGCATCGTCTGGAATTATTTATCTCCCTTTTAAAGGAGTAACTTTACCACCTGAAATGGTTTGTAACACTGCACTTCATTTCTTTTCCCAAGGCTAATAGCTGTGGCAAGCTGGTCTTACTCCCCAAGTATCTGAAGTGTGTAGTCAACAGCAGCTCAACATTGAGAGCAACACAAGCCCCCAGGGGTATTGGCCTCAAGTTGTACCGGTGGAGGTTTACACTGAATATCCAGAAAAATTTATTCCCTGAAAGGGTTGTCAAGCCCTGGAACAGCTGCCCAGGGCAGTGGTAGAGCCACCATCCCTGGAGGTATCTAAAAGATGTACAGATGTGATGCTTAGTGATAGAGTTTGGCAGTGCTGGGTTAACAGTTGGATTTGATGATCTTAAAGGTCTTTTGCAACCTAAATGATTCTATGATTCTATGTTAACTCTCCTGCTGGAGGGAACCCAAGATCATTCTTGCCACAACCAGGGTCTTTTTGGGATGTTAAAAAGCGACTCAAATGCCCCACAGAAGATGAGGCAAGCCGATGGGCTGGAGAGTTAATATAGAGATCCGTGCAAGCAGGGGCTGTCTCTGGAGATGGATACCCCTCTGCATCATCACAGAAACCCAACGCCATGTTCCCAAGCAGTGTCCACCTAGGTAGGGCAGAGCCACGTGATGCCCCTCACAGCTGCCCACCAGACTGGCACACCACAGTGCACACCCTGCAGACCCCAGCTCAGCATGTCTGAGCTGACAGGGAGGCAGCACCAAGGGGCAAAATTGCATCAGCCATGGGATTTTTCACATTTAACCTCATCTCCGTGAGCAATTCTTCACCTCTCCGTGGCTTTAAATTTGCAACTAAAGCCCCTGGAGATGGGAACAAAACAGGCAACTTTTGTGGGAAGAAGAGTTAACTCTGAGCAATAAGTTGGAGGCTGGATTTATTGTTTCCTTATACAATAATGTCCTTTTTTTTTTTTTTTCTGAATAAAACACAGCTGTTTGCACTGCCTGCTTAAGTATCCTCTAACATTTAATCTAAAATACATCTCCAAATGACAGTTTGCCTCAAACCTTCTGGTACCTGAAAATCTAGAGCACAAAGGAGATAGTTTTCTGAAAAAAAAATAAAATCTCAGTGTATTCTTGAGGAAAGCAAGCATTTTACCAACAAAATCTAATGATTAAAAATGTTGGAGAAACGAGCAATAATTATAGTCTATCTTGTTTTGGTTTTTTTTACTATGTTTGTATAGATCTCAACACATTACAAGCCTCTCCATAGTTTCAGATCTCTGGAACTAGCAAACAAATATTAGCAAAGTATAAATGCCTTTAATATTACTAAAACAAACCCCTCTCCTGTGCTATGCAAGCCAAAGTAACAACAGAAAAAAACCAGTGGTAGCAAATATCATTAGTCTGCCTTTTAGGATACTTCAAATTATTCTGTATTACCGAAAGCTGGATTCAGTTACAGCTTGAAACAGGCAGGCTGAATTTTAATGTGTTTTACTCTCTTATTATTTTGTCTAATAAGAATGTCCTTAGCTCATGACAAACACCATGATGAAAACTGATGGCTTGATATGCAAACTTTGACCCACAGCGATAGCCTACTATGTCACCAGCCGGGAAAATTCCAAGGGAAAATGTTTTTGACAATAAGCAATAAAGCAACAGCATTCCAGGGAGGAACTCACACTTGAGGCTGACAAGTAAGCGAGAGATTAAAAAGGAGAGAATCAATTTTAATGACCTGGAATGCCCTGGAAGATACATCTGGTGTATCAAAAAATTAGAACAAAGAATGCAAATATGATAGAGCCCAAATACTCATGAAATTCTAGAGGTCTAAAAAAAAAAAGAAGAGAGAAAAAGATTGAGTAACGTTAAACTGCTCCTTCATTGCATGCAGTAATTTTAAATACGTCTTTGCCAATTTTAAGAAGGAAAGCTTTGGTTGACCTTCTGTTTTCTGTCACTCAAGAACTTTTCTGGAAGGCTGACTTCTGCCTAGTTGGTCTCTCAAACTAACTCCCTCTGTCCCCCTGACACCATCAGGTGTCAATATCGATGAATATCGGTTCCCCTCATGAGTTTAAACCACAATCAAAACAGGCAGTGCAGGGACTGACCTCAGATCCTGTCCCTTTAGTTCCACAACGCTCTTATACTTAGAACATTTTGGAGTTGAGTGGCAGGGCAGAAGCTGTTATGAGGGACAATCAGCTGAAACACCACCTTGAACTGGAAGAGCACGGAGGTGTCTTTCAAATAAACAGGCAACTGAGTGACCAACGGGGCCGACCAAAAGCGCACCTCGTTCAGCAGCCACTTGCTCGTATGCTAGTAGCAGATGCCTGGTAGAAAAAGGCAAGAAGCAGCTCACCACTCCATTTCCACTGGCATGTACAGAAGTGGGACCTTGGAGGGTCATAGCCTTGCTGGACTTTTGTTCCGCTAATTTGCCTTTCCTTATCAGAAGTTTGAACGTGATTTCTTGCACTTCCTCAGCCACTTGTCTTGAGAAAGATAATGTCTTTCACCCAAAGACAAACAGTCAGGAATCAGAAGGCGGCCACCAGACTTACAGCAGAATCAGCACAAAGATCCCTGGCTTGGTGGCCGGGGTCCCCCTCCAGGTTGCGCTCTGGTTTAAGAGCGATCTAGGCGACACACACACGTACATAGAGGTAAACACGACTTGCCAAACCAGGGCCCACACGTCCACCTCAGTTAAAAGGGTTGCCTCAACTAATATTCTTTTAATCTTTCTTTTCTAAAAACCCGGATCTGCCTTCAACTCAGAGCAGAAGCTGAAGGTGTTTTGAAGGGCTGTAGACTGACGAGAATGTTACAAGAATTAAAAGCACCAGCACCAAGACACTTCAGAAAGGGCACAACTGACTTGTCTGAAAGCTCTAGATAGATTAATAAGGTTTCTTGTGGACATTTGACCATGAAGGTGCTTGGCTTTTCTTCCCTCTCTCAGACTCTGCCGTCCCTAAGCACAAGCATTTATTGAACTCTCTTTTCTTCCAAGGAAAAAAAAAAAAGAGAAAGAGGAAAAATTGTACAAAAAAATAAATCCTGCTTTTGTTCTGGATAAAACTAGGTCAGCGTTTTCCATCCTCACTGTCAGTTTTCTGCAGTGTGTTTCATACAAAACATCATCATTCCAGTAAAAGGTATTTATAAAGTGAGCTTTGACAAAACAATTGTAATTTTTTTTTCCCCAGAAAGGCTTTGGCATCTGTCACTGCCAGGAAAGATTTAAGATCTAGGTAGAATTTTCATCTCTCACAATGACTTGGCCTATATTGACTGGATCTAATAGATCTGCTGTTTTAAAACCCCTTGTGCAGTAAAGCTCTATAAATTACAGCTGTTTAGAAATGCCCCTCCTCCACGGAAAATTTTCAGAGGAAAAGGTATAAACATATTCAGGATTTATTTTCACCTGGCACCCCCACAACCCCCCCAGTCTTCTTAACGCAGAGGCAAGAAAACAGTACCACAAGGGAGCCTGGAGCATGCCAAAAATAGTACCCCATGGGACAGAGAGGATGCCAAGAACACAGACTACTGTGGGCAGGGAGCATGACAGAGGTTTTGCTGGAAGAAATGAGAGAGCATTTTTACCAGAACTGGGAAACAAAGACAACTTTTTTTTTATTTCTTCATGATCTGCAACCTACTGGTAAATCAAGACCCTTTTCCACACACGTTTCAGTGCAACTACACACAGACAAACAGTGATACTTGAAATTTAAAAATAAAGAGAAAAATATCTGCAATTTTCTCGCCATCTTTTTTCGATGTGCACATAACCAGGACTAGTTAAGGCTTATCGTGTGCACACAGAATATTCACTCTGGGGCATTTACTCCATTGTGGTGACACAAACCACACTGCAAAGGTGATGTCTCCACCTTACTCCACTCTTCCCTCTTCATCAGGAATGTGCTGTGCCTGTAGCAGTCTCGGAGCCCCTTTCCTGTTTGATGAAAGAGGATTTGCAAGTACAAGATGCATCTGGGGTAGATGCTTATCACCAGTTCTCCAGTCAGATCATCCCTTAAAAATAAATATATGAAAGAGTCATTCACTGTTGATAGGCAAAGCAAGCACAGAAGATCTACATCAGGTACAGAGACAAAAGAAATGCCGAACGAGAGGCCCAGAGCTCACTGACATCCCTTATTAATCTCATGTCGTTAATAAAAGTGAGGTACAGGACTGACCAGCAAGATGGGAAGAGTAGGAAAGCAGAGATATGCACAAGAGAGAGAAGCATAGGAGACCCACACTGGCAAAATTAAGAGATGGATGAAGGACCACAAGGCTGAAGTCAATGGGTTTATCTGCAGGAATATTAGTAAAGGCATCGCAACACGGCCTGCGTTTTCACAGAGGTTCTTGCTCTTGGATAGACTCAGAGGAGAAGACAGAATAGGCCCTTGGAGAGAGGGAGGAAAGGCTGAGGGGAGTTCAGCACATCCCACAGCTCTAGGGGCAAGGTAGGAGCCTTAAACAACCATAAACTAGTTGATCCCCAAAGCTTCTTCATCTAAACTGTCCTAAACCAAACGTGCCACCAGAAAGCATTCATGCAGGCCTGTAATAGCTCAGCGTGGCTCACAATAGCCACAGCACGTCCAGAAGAACAGCAAGGTTAGTCAGCAAATCAATATTATGTCAAATCCCAAAGTTCAGTCTGAGTCTGATTCATCTTGAAAACACAGCTCCCATGTCTTCAAAATACAGCCGAATTCTTTGCAGGAAAATATGTCTCCTCTTCCCTGGGTGTTGTGAACAAGTAAGTAAGTCTAGCAAAATCCAAACACAATTTGGCAGGATATAATACTTGTTGGAGATAATCCTACCTGCTGAAATTTCCTTTTAACCTCAGTGAAGACTCCAGTAGATGCTGAGTATAATCAGAGCAAATACCAATTCTCTCCCACTGGAAAGCTGAGTGAACAGCCTTCAAAATACTATTTTTTCGTGTCAGAGCGTGGCAGCAAAGGAAAAGTTCTAGAAATAGTTACTTTTGACAATTTTCTCCTGAAAAGTAGGCTGGGTGATTTTGGCTGTGGAAGGTCCCCCAGAGTGGTAACAATATGTTTCAGCCCATACTTTTCAGACTATAGAGAACTACGGTGTTCCTAGATAGGGGGGACCTACGATTCCCACAGCAGGAGTTAGTCTGGTTTCTACTGAACCCAGGGTGGGTTGGGAAGCACCATGGCAAAGCTGTTGATGTTTCTTACCAGTTGAAAACCTCTCACTACAACTTCTGCCTTGCCATCCAGCTTGGAAATGGCTCTCATGTGTTACAGGATGGGGACGACTGTTGTGGTCATCTAAAGAGACACGCTTTACAAAGAGATTGTCTTGAGACTCCACGAAGAAGTTTTCTGGGAATGCCCATTATGTTACGTGAAGTGTTTATTCAACTTCATTTACAGCCCTGCTCGTGCCTTAATGGCAAATTTTGTTGCAAAGCAGCGTGAGTTCCCTGATGATTAAAGGACTGATATTGCTATTATTAATTATCATTTGTAGCATGGAAGGCTGCAGTGTGATTTCCCCAACAGAGGTAGGTGCCGTATATACCCTCCTGAAGAAGCATCCTTGGCCCTGGAAAACTTAGAAATCTAAACAGACAGTGCAGACAAAAGAACTACCATTATCTTCCTTTTCCAGATGGGGAACTGAGGCACAGAGAGATTAAGTGACTTGCCAACATCTGTAGAAGAATGGAGGATTAAACCTTGATCTCCTGAGTCCAAGTCTGGTGTTCAGTCACCGGACCAGCCTTCCCGCTCCTGCTAATGTGTTATTGCCATCATCTGCTCAGTGGTTTTTCCTACCCATTTCTACCTAATCCCTTTTCAAGGTAGCCCTTCAGGGACTGTTACTTATGTGGGTCAGGGCTTGATACAGCCATGCCAAAGAGGGACATAGTGTTTCATCCTGTGGGCGCCGCTGGCTCAGCTGGCAGGTACCACTGCGGGGTGGCATCGCAGGAGCAAGGACTTACAAAGTCATTTCTAGTTCAAGGCAGAAAAACCTGCCACAAAATCACTGGGCAGCAGGGAAAGAGGAGGCTGTTTGCTGTGGCTTTCAGTGCATCTGCTGTTCCCATCCTAGCAAAGCCGAAAGAGCGTGTCCATGTTGGAAGAAGGCTTGTAAGATGAGGCTGTAAGACAAGAAGAAAAAAATCTGAAAAGCTGTGTACAGGATGGATCCCTGGACTCTATCAGCACTTATTTCTTGCGCTGCAATACCACCTGCAGGCCCCAGCCCAGGGCTGGAGGCTGCAGAGAAAAGATGATCTTATAACCCAAGGGGGCAGGTCCCAACCTTCAACCTCCATGGCAGCCTTTCTGATGGCTCAGGAGGGTTCGGATGATGCTTTGCATGCCCTGTCAGATGGGCGTACCCCACGCTGCATCACTGCACACGTTGTCCAAACCAGTCCCCTCAACCAAACTAAACATCTTGCAAAAAAACCTGTACGGAGGAGGGCTACAATATAAATAAATCTAAAAATGATCTGTGAGGGGAAAAGCCGCAGGTCCTCCCAAGGAACCAAGTAATGATGCTCTTTCCCACACCGTCTGCAAAAGGTCAAACCTTTGTGCTCTGCCAGCAAGCGCTGCTGTGGCAATCAGACCCCAAATGGGGCTGTCCCACTCCTCCAGCCCATGCCAAAGCGGGGGGTGAGGGTGGAGGGTGCCACCGCCAGGCCCTCGCCTCAACGCCTGTCACCCTGATTGCGGTGGGCGAGAGATCACAGGCGAGCGGCGGTATCTGCTCAAGAGACATCTGACGGTGTCGGAGCAAGGGTAATCCATTTATTTTTAGAGAAGTTTTTCCACTCGGAGATCATACACACTGCAGATCACAGAAACACATGCAAGCATGAAATTTAATTTTTAAGAATTCTTTTCCTGGGGCTTCCATGTAGAGCGGCAGTGAATGGGAAAAACTATAATAATGACAAGACAATTACAGAGGTTTTTTCTGCTAAGCATGAAACTTTGGAAAAAAAAATGTTTAGGGAAAGGGGGAGGAAAAAAGAAAACCACCAGAAAAGCCATTTTTGTCCAGTCGTCTTGTTCCACTGAAGCAGAATTAGATATCAAGTCATATAAGTGACTTTTCAAATAATAATCAGCTTTAAAGCACCCGAGGAAAAAAAAATAAAAATGTTTGAGTTTGAACTATTTTTCCTGGTTTGGGTCTTTTAGTGACATAGTGTGTATGCAAATGTGGAAACAGTCTGCACCCTCCTAAATGCTGCAAAACACACACACTTGTGCTTTTAGCATGAAAGGACTGGGAGACATACATTAGGATTTTCAGGATTATGGTGAGAAAGCAGGAGTGATAACTTTGATGTTCTTCTTAAAAAAAAAAAAAAAAAGGTGAAAAACCAGAAAAAATGTGAGTAGTTTTCCTCTTCTTGGCAAAGCCCCCCAGGAAAGAGCTAGCATGGAAAATGAATCCCCTCTCATCTTCTGGAAAGGCAATTCCTCCCCTTCCAGCCTAAGTTCACCGAGATGGCTGCGCGGGGAGCTCAGACGTTTCTCGTCTGAGCCCTGCTTAGGCAGTGGATAAACAGAGAGGTTGGTTTCTACAACAGGCAGCCACGTAAAACTTCTTAAGTAGCAAACATTCCCTGTAAAATAAATGCCTATTGTACATCCAGAAACGTAAAAGAGAACCAATTTGGTATCGGCGAGAAATGCGTGATCGCCGCCTCGATGGCCACCTAGACGGGAATTTTAACTCCGGGGAAGGTTTCTAACTTGCTTCTCATGAAAGCAAATCCTTTCTTGGCGTAGGTCTCTTCTGATGTAGCAACAACTACTTAGAATCTTTCACAAGTGCCCTATTCATAACTACAGCATCCCAGTGGCTTTAAGTAAGAAACAGTGATTCTGGTAAAAAAAAACAAAAAACAAAACAAACCCATTGATTCACAGCAGAGGGAATCACAATGCTCAAAACATCTCCAAAACTTTTCATCTGTCCTTAGTCGAGGGGCAGGGGTTTTAACACCCATCGCTTCGGAGGGAAATGGCATAAAGCAGAAAGTCCAAAAGGGTTTACCTTGATTTGGTAGCATTGCAACATCCCTTTGGGTCTGCCGTCCCTGCACCAGGCAACGCTCAGCCGTGATCAAAGGTGGGAGCGCCGCGTTCAGCTCCTCCAGGTCTAGAGACAACACAGCAAAAATAATTTGTCAAATCGTCAAAACTCAACAGACAGGATAGAGGAGCAGACCGGGGAAATTTGGATAGATTGTGCCTTCGCCCAGTCCTAATCTCACCACTGGAGGCTGTAAACATGATGGGTAAAGTGACAGTCTGGCTACAAATCTGTCTGGCAGCTTCATTAGACATCTTTTGCCTGACTGATTAAACTGCGTTTAAGACCCACTTTCATTTTTTCAAGTCTTTTGTTTAAATTAAAAGGTCATGTTTTCAAGCGAGTGATCCGCTGCCCTCTCCAGTCTCCCGCCACAATACAGTTACATTAGTACTAGTGTCGCACAAAGCGCTGTGAATGAGATCCGCAGACACCAACAAATGTCGCAGCCAGCGGAGGTTGCAGAAAGGGGTTTTTGTCTGTTCGTTATATGCCACAGCGGGGATACAAGCTTGAAAAGTCCCCCAGCTTCAAACTTTCTGCTGTGCACTGGAGGACTTGCAAAGAGCGCTTGCTACTGTCTCAAATCTATTAAAGCAGCCAGGTTTGCCTGGTGTATCTACCTCCACCTTGGTGTTGCTGCTGTCTCACCACTTGGGAACCAAAAGGGATTTTTGGTCGTTAGAAAAAAAAAACCAAACAACCCAGGACCTGGGATTTGGGGTCTAATGCTGCCAAGTGCTGAGTGCCATCTGTTCCCACTGGCTCCGAGAGCTCACGGGATGGGGCCCCGGCACGGCGGAGCCTGACGGAGCAGGGCAGCTCTCCAGAAGATGTAACGCAGAGTCTTGGGAGCGCTCCCAGTTTGCACCTCCGTGTCTCTGGCCCGCAGACAGACTGCACTTAACCTGCTGCCCTGCAGCCAAGCACTTCTGCGAGCTCTCAGAAAACAGCACTCAAAGGTGGGAGAAGTGTCCTGGCTGGGTTTGAGATTTATATACATTTTGGTTTTAACTAAATCCAGGGAGGGAGTCCTGAATTATCTATGCTGGGAGGTGATGATGCACCGAGCATCGCTGTTTGTTATGCCACGGTGATGCTGGTCTAAAAAATATCCCCCTGCCGCATTCACGCTTTTTCTCTAGTTTTTCCCTTGGCAGAGGGAAGAACAGAGACATATCAGAGGGTCAAGACATGGAGCCAGCGTTCCTAAGGAGAGTGGTGGCTGAGTTGTCTGCTCCTCGCCGGTGAAAAGCAGAAATCAAGGGAACTGAACAAAAGAACTGAAAACCAAACGCTTGGTCACTGCTTCGGAGGAGTCCTCGCTTCCTGCTGACAAGTTTAACACCAGCGTGAAGGGCTCAGTTCAACGCCTCGTACAAGACCCCACTTTATGCCAAGGGGATGTAAAAGTTGACTAAACTTTTGCTAGATAAGATGAGCCTTTCACAAGCTCTCTGCTGGAGATGACTGTACCCTGCCCAGTGACGTGTTGTGCCCCGTTATATTCCCTAAACTGCAGTTCTGTTAACTGCAAACGTTACAAACATAACTTAATAAACCAAACAGTAGCTTGGATTGCAATATTCATTGTGTCCTCTGTCCAACACCCTTCCTCTCAAGTCTTTTTTTTTTTTTTTTATAGACCGCATTGCATTGAAACTTTGGGTATGAAATTGCACACAAAAATGTGTTTGGTAGAGGGTTACTTCCCTTCTTTTTCAGGTACAAATACAATCCTCAATAATCACTGAAGTTTTCAAATATGGTGATAACATCAGAACCTTCTAGAAACGGGGTTTCCTCTGGATTGCGTCAGGATTCGATCTAGAACAAGCACAGGCATTTAGTGATATTGCAAATCCCACCCTGACTGGCTGCTGCATTTTCACTTATTGCAAGGATCAAAGGCTGCTTAGCTATAACATCTGCATTATTACTCTAAAATCAAGCTGTTTTTTTCTGACTCACCCACACAGAAGCTGCTGAAATCTTACAGTGTAAACTTTGCTTTAGGACTACATTTCTCTAATTGACGAGCCCAAGATTCACGTGCAGGTATTGACAGGAGGATAGACCCTTTAGCATTTAAAAGCAAATCCTTGACATTTCTACTTCATCCAATATATCCAATTATCCTCCTTTCGCCCTATTCCCCAGTCAGAAATCCGAAGGGCAGAAGAAAATCCAGAACACACAGTAAAATTTTCCAAGTTGTGTGGATTGTCGTAAATAAGAACGCCGAGTATGATCCAGCAACAAGTAAGAATATTTTGGATACCAAGAGGGCTAAAGAAGTGTTTAAGTCTTTCCTGAATGGGCCTACTTTTGTAACACCAGAGGACATTTTGGCCTTGAATGGTCATTTACAAAAATGAAATAAGTAATCTTTCTTTCCTGATACGTAAGAGAAATGCTTCTGAATGACCCTGCCTCACACAGGCTATGTTGTGTTTTGGTTTGTTTTTTTTTTTTCACAACTAGCTGACTATGAATAGGCACAACCATTCCAGTAAGCCGTTGGTTTGTGCTGCCAACAATTATATCAGTTATCCAGGCCCTTACTTGTGATTTAATACCTACTTTCATAGAGGGGGAGATGAAAAGGACAACTACAATAAGATGCAGTTAATTATGGATATGTTTAGAAACAGTCTAATGAATAATAAACAACGTTTCATTTCCTCCGTCTATGACACAGTGGCAAATAATTAAGAATCAAAAGAATTCAAAGTATTAGGTAACAATCAGAAAACCGGTGCAAGATTTTTTTTCAGCGCGAGTTTAATTGGTTCATTGTTCCCATGAACTATAAACCACGGGGTTGATGGTGGTGCTAAAGTTTGCTTCTATAAAGGAAGATTAACATATTCGGGAACTTTACCCTAATCCTTGTTTTGCGTTAACTCAAGCAGATTGGATTAGTAATTCTTACCTACCACCCACTAGAAGAAAACGGGTTTCTTTTCTCAGACAACTGGCTGTATTGTACCTTCGTGTGCATTATCTGCGCTGAAAGCGTTCTGCGGAAAGAAATAATGTGAAGTGAAAGAGAAAAGAGTTTTACACTGTGATGACAAGAAACAATTGCTGACGTTGCAGAGCCTGAACTCTGCTGAAAGACCAGACCTGTTCCTCTCCGGTTCATGTGCTGTTATTTCAGGAAAATGAGAATGAGCCCTCCCTAAAATTCTCATTCAGGAAAATGAAGAAAAGTTGATTTGCCAGCTCTGATCTGGAGACTTGTAGGGTGCTCTGGCAGTAGCCCAGAGAGGGAGCAGAGCTGGGTTTGTGGTTCAGCTCTGCAGAGCTCTGGCTGTTAATGCAGGAATTGCAAACCCACCGGGCTCTCATCCGCTCAGCCCTGTGAGAAGGGGGGGCAGTCACTGCAGGAAGCATCCCGGCTCCGTGTGCATGGACACAGTGCAGCCTGGACCAACCACAAGCACCACTGTAGCCATGGTCCTGTGGACAGGTCTCTCCCATCCAGCTGATATCCCGTTTTCACTAATTGCCTGGTTTTTATCAGGTTCTACTTTCACTCAGCTCAGGACCACACCTTCACCCCAGGAACAAAGTTGCTGTTACTTGCTCTGTTTGCAGTTACTTTGCTCCCAACTTTTTTCCTCTTCAGATTCTACAGCCCAGATCCTCCTGCTCATTCTCCATGTGCAAGAGCTATCCCTTTACTCCAATAGGAGAAGGGCAAGATCCCAATGAGAAACAAATGCTAACATTGGCATGAAGGCCAGCAGAAAGACTTGACGCCAGGGAGGTTTCTGTGCATCTTGGTAAGTCCCAAGCATCTTCCAGATGCTTCACTGGGGAAAATTCCCTTTTTACATATATGGACACACTTAGCCAGATGCTTTCTACCATTCATCCACAAGACATGCCAGGAAATTTGAGGAGGTTTGAATAAGCAGAATCACAGAATCAAAGAATTATTTGAATTGAAAGGGACCTTAAAGATCACCTAGTTCCAACTCCCCTGCCATGGGCAGTAGCATCTTCCACTAGACCAGGTTGCTCAAAGCCCCATCCAACCTGGTCTTGAACACTTTCAGAGATGAAGCATCCACAACCCCTCTGGGCAACTTGTTCTAGTATCTCACCACCGTCACAGTGAACAATTTCTCTCTAATGTCTAATTTAAATGTACCCTTTTTCAGTCTGAAATCATTACTCCTTGTTCTATCACTACACTTCCTGATAAAGAGTCCCTCCCCATCTTTCCTGTAGGTGCTGGAAGGCTTCTATAAGGTCTCTCCAGAACCTTCTCTTCAGGTTGAACAATCCTAACTCTCTCAGCCTGAATTCTACTCTTCTGCACAGTATTTATGAGAAATCTGATGCCTCAGGTGATGATAGCAGCTCCACAAATCACATATAGAGGACCAGACCCTTCAGGGCCATGGAAGAGCACAACACAAGAGATGGTTCCTGTCCAAGTTCAATCTAACTACAAAACTGTGAAATTCCTCTTTTTATATTCTCTCTTTTTATATCCAGTTGTCAGGACAATTGGGGGTAAATAGTTAACTAAAGGTAAAAGAACAGATGTGCCCTAACCATTGAAAAATGCTTGGCATAAACCCAACTACAGCGATAAGCTTCATGCTAAACTATAGCGAGCAGCAAAAGGACTTTCACGGGCAAAGAGCAATGTCATGTATGTAAAGGAGCCAACTGGCTAAATGGTGGCCCATTTTAACCTGGATTTCTAAGTGGACCTCAGTAGTTGTCAATAAATCCCATTTACTTACTAGTTATCAATAAATCCCATTTACTCCTGCTCATTAGCTGAGTAATTAAGTCTGCACTTGAGAATGAAAGAGAGCACCTTGATGAAGCTCCAGCTATTTCCCCCTTGTTCTAGCCCAGTGTTCTCTCAGGTATTCCAGGACTGACTCTTCCATTAAGCTAAACTCGATATTTTGGAAGGCAGAAGTCCACCAGAAAGAACATTATAGAGCCAACACATTGGTCTGAGCTGCCTTGCTTTGGTATCTCAAAGTTAAAAGCAAAAGCACCCTGGCCAAACTAATAACAACAGCAAGAAATACATGAGATTGAGACCTAATTCTTCTTGGCTGCATGAAGCAGACAAATTCCATAAAATTTAATTTACTATGTCAAAAAAAAAGTGGGCCTGTGGGCTTGTCTCTGCCCCATCTGTGAGCCATGAGCCCTGCTGCATCTCTGTTCACCAGCCCAGCTGCCTGCAGAGCATTCACCCTCCACCATCCTTCATTTAGCTACAGGAAATACGAATTTTGGGATGCAACGTACATACAGTGCCTCCCAGAGAAAGATCCTGACCTCATATTGACCCGCTCAGTACAATTTCAAAGCTCGTTAGCTTATAGTCAGAGCTGTGGGGAGTTACTTCCCAGCGTCTGGGGAACAGCAAGAAAATTCCAGGGTGCCCAAAGCCAGTGCGTTTCCAAGGGGAAGTTTGGGGTTTTTAGGAACACAGATGTGAACTACCTTTGAGCTTTGTGCTGCTTTCACTTGAGACCTTTTTCTTCCCAAGGAAACTGTTGCTTCTGCCATAACAATAAAGGAAAAGTGAGGAATGGAGCAATAGATTACTCATTTTATACTATCTGCTACAAAAGCTGCCAGTACAAGTTTTCCACCTTCTTTCTTTTTCATGGTTTTCCACCAAGCTGTGCAAAACACACTGTGTATCGCTTACTGTTCGGGATTTTATGAAGACAAAATTAAATAGAGCCTCCAAGTACTAATTTCAAACTGTTTTAGTAAACTCTCCCTTTTTTTATTACATAATAGAGCCTTTTGTCCTCAGTTTTCCATCTGTTTGCTAAGCATTTTTCACTTGAAGACTCAATTAGGACAAAAAAAAACCCCACACAATCATTCAATTCAAAAATTAATTTGGAGATCAAGGGACTGACTTAGGCCTATACCAGTGACTAAAAGCGATTCAGGCTTTGTCACATGATCCAAGAGAACTGAGCAACAACAGTTTAGCTGCTTTAATCCTGCTTAATTTGAGTGCAAAGAAATTCACATGTGCTCCTAAGAACATTTTGCGAGTACACTGTGTCCATTTTTCTGGGTCCCCACGTCCAAAGACTTTGTTTCATTGAGAGCTCCTGACATCCTTGATTAAGAACCCCCGTACAGAGAAACGAAACACACGCTTATTTCTCGCCAAGGAAGAGGTGGTTTCAGATAACACATTTTACAAGCGGGTGTGATAGCAAAACCGGCACCTTTAGGGGTTTTGGCAGGGAAGCAGGTCCCACTGGGCCTGGGAGTGCATAAACCGGAGATGCCATCAACGACCCAAAGAATAAATTAGAAGAAATAATGCAGCTATGTCGCGGGAGGTCTTAGCCAGAGATATCACTAGTTTCATAATTTTTTTTTGCACATGCTTATCACAGACTATAGGGTCATAAGCAGTGACATGAACCCCCTCTCCAGCTGTCACCACGTAGCATGAGTGTGTGATCCCAGGGCCAGCCCACCTGAAGCTTGGCTACAGCCTATTCCAACAGGGACAGCCAACCAAATTTTCACGAGACGACGGAAAACTTGCGAAAACCCCACCTGGCAAACCGACGCGCGCGCACGTACGCCTCGCCTCTCTAATGCCTTGTGCATTTACTGGTTTTGGAAGAACTTAATTAAAGTCAGTTGTGAAATTTCCGAGGAGAAAACTGTAATCCCTTACAGTAAATGTGCTGTGATTGTTCTGGGTTAGCTCTGCCTCTCCGTCTTGACTGGTCTCACGGTGAGACAACATAATCTGAGAGATCAAAAAGCCGAAGCCGGCCGTGCTTGCTTTTCATCCTTCCTCTGACAAAGCAAATGGCAGCGGAGAGGACTTGAACTGTTTGATCCAAGCAAGGAGCCATGCTCATCCCTGGATCTAGCAGGTCCCCCAGTTCAGTAGCTGGCTGCACAGTTTACATAAATGCATTTCCTGGACACAGAGAGGTAAAACCTCCTTTCTTGGGAATATGACTGCAGAAGGCAATTTCTATTAACGTCCTGGTTTTACTCTCTGCCTACAATAGAAGTGCAACTAGAAAGGAAACTATTCAGTGAACCTACACAAGTTAAATATCCTTTCTCCCATCCTCTTCGATCTTTAAAAGTGTGGCGAGGAGCCCCTAAGAGTTGCATGGAGTGGGTGGCAGCCCCTCTGCTTAACCTCAGGAGGCCAAAACCGTAACTCTTCAGCTGAGATCAGTATGCTGGGGCAATGGGATGAAAATGGGGTAAGGAACCCAGAGAAAACTTCTGGGCAGCAACCCTGAGCAAAGTGGGACACGACGGCTCTGTACTCCAAGGCACATACTGCTCTCTGCTTGGTGCCCTGGCTGGGATCTGGACTTTCCAAGTCTGTTTCTGGGTCTGTGACTTCTCTGGCTCTAAAGGCACTGATTTTCTGTGAAATGTGAAGGTGCAGATGGAGTCTCACTTCCAATTGTTGCACAACAAGTGTCACAGGTAGATTTAGCTGGGATTTAGCATGAAGAAGTCTCAAAGATCTCTTTGTCCTCACCTTTGCCTTAATTTACAGCTACATCAAGATCTGTGGTTAGCTGCTGTTTCGGGAAAAAGTGCTCAGATACAGTCACTCTCAGGAATCAGTTCATTTAAATTACAACCTTCCGAAAGGCTGGAAGGTCCATTATAGAAACAACCAAACAAAAGCGACAATGACAACAATCCTGCGGCTCTGTTAAAGAGAGAAGCCACGCAGAAAGGTCTGTGTCAGAAACCCAACCAATTCAGCATCAAAGAGAGGAGAAATAACAAGCAAAGCTTGCCCTCCTCCCCTTACCCGCGCGGCGTATTTTATCTAGGCAGAGTGACGGGGCTGGCGTCATGCCAGGGATCTCGCCGATAGATCCGAGCGGCGCTGATTAAGAAATGTAACCAAAGTAATTAATGTTGTGGGAGGACTGACTCCTGGTGCTGACGGCGGAGCCGGGATCTGACTCGTTCTTTGCAACGGTTAACCCCAGAAAGAGTCAATTAGAGCAGGACTTCCCAACCTTTTGCAACCGACGCTCTCGCTTTCAATTAAAATGGCTCGCTAGGAACCCGGAGCAGCAAGTTTGAGTCAGCAGGTTGCACAGAGCATCAGGCTTCCCGTGCCTTTGTAGTCTCTGACTGTATTTCTCTGACATGCTAGTTTTTAATTTGCAAAAATATCGCCTGGGTTTCACCCAGGATTTCAGACGGGTTTCAGCGTTCTCTGTGCCCTCTTCAATATCCTGGACGAGGTTCCAGCCTCTCCAGTATTAGCAATGGCACTTGCTCTGATTTTCAGGACAGCATTTGGTTCGCCCTGTATTTAGGCCACTGTTGTCAATGAGGTCCATGTATGTTAGTGCTGGGTTGATATTCTGGACTGTTATGGGGCTGTAGGTGCTTAGTTCTGTCTTCTGGATGGGCGCAGGTGTGTCTGTCCTCAGATCAGAGTGGGTTTGGGGGCCTTGAAGCTGATTTCAGCCTCCTAGATTTGTTATCATCTTGGTTAGGGTATCCTGGCTAAATTCAGTAACAGTTCTTGCCAGTTTCCCTCAATACAGAGCAAAGGCAAGAACAAGGAAATTTAGACTGAAAAGCAAACTTTAATTTTACCTGTTCTCTCTTACATGCTTTGTGTCAAAATAATAATATAGGAGACAATTGCAAAGGAAACAGAATTTTTTAAATTTTTCAACATATATTACATTTTTGTTTGTTTCTTGGATGAAATCTGGGTGTTACGGAGCAAATCTCAATTTACTGCAGCAAGTCCAAATGACTCGGGAGCTCCTGACTCTTCCTAGCGGAGACGCAAGATCTTAAGCTTTATGCTCCATTTTCGTCCAGATATAATCACCCTAAAGCCCCAAACTGCTGAATATTTACCCTATTGCTGGAGACACTCACAAATTTTCCTTTCCCATACTTTTTTTTTTTTCAAAACATAAACCCAAAGTTCATTTTCATGACATTCTTTTATGATCTTCATCTCTAGTGGAGAAGACATTTTCTAGCCTAGAGGGTAGAGGCTTTGCTTTATATTGCCAAAAGTAGCAAGTTCATGTCCTGTGGTGAGGGTCACATTTTTTATAATAAACACTTCATAGCCTTTATTATCTCCTTGTTAAATGGTTCAGTATATTAATTATCATCATCAACCAATATATTTTACACCGGATAAAAATATTTCAACAATGCTTTTGGCTGAAGAAGCAAAACATAATATACCATTTTATGAGTAATTTTCATGAAATTTTGCATGCATCCAGATCTTGTGAGGTAGAGAACACACTTTGTTTGAACTTTATAGCCTTCTCATTCAGTTTTCATTAATAATTTTTCCTTTAGTTCTCAATAGGTTTCTCTCGCATTGAGGGAACAATATCAGAGCCCTCCTGTAGCTAATTTAATATCTGTAAATTTTCATGGCTGATAAGCGACAACTGCGCGGACGAATAGAAAAGTAAATTAGTGAGTGTAGGAGAAAGAAAAAAAACTACAAATGAAAGTGGAGACTGCAGATGCTCTGAAGTGATAATTGTTGCAAATAGTTTGGCTTCATTAGGTAAAACTACTAGCAGAAGAACAGTGATTATTATTATTTGTCCTCTAAAAGAAAGCCAAAGTTTTCAATTTGTTTGTCTCAAAAATCGTTCCCTTGACAGATAGAAAACATTTTATAGTGTAGTTTTTCACCAGCCCCTGTCTGAGTCACGCTCCTGTGCATCTCCAGCTTGTTAGAGGCACTGGCAAGGACAGACGTGTTTCCTGGCCTGAGAAACCATTTTTTACCACACCTTTCTCTTTTCCAAAGCAAGGCTCTGACTCATACTCATAACTGTACTCCTCAGCCATCTCCGAATCAGGATCCAAGCCACCTCACCCTTATCAATCCTCCTGCCACATATTTCATGATCATTTACACGCAAAACCTTTACATTCCCTCTCTGAAGTATATACGACACGTGGCTTCCCCTCATCCTCCTCACCTCCCTAAGCCCAAAATCCAGCCCCTATTAACTATGCTCCTGCCCATCCTCTTTGCCCCTCTGCCGCTACTTCTCTCCCCTGTCCTGTTTTATTCCACTTATGCTCTCAACTTCAGGCTCTGAGGAGCACACTACAGAGTATGGAGTTGGAGTTAGAATCAAGTGATTGTAAGAAGATATTCAACTCAACTCTTGTGGACAAGTACTACCAAGAGCAGTCACCTTCCTCATCACTGCAGGCAGCGTAAAGCCCTGACCTGCACTCTCCCCTGAGGCCCACATGCTTTGATGGCCGCTTCAAAGGCTGAACACACCATCCCTAACAAGCAGCAACTCTACAAAAACCATAGAGAAACCCAGCAGCTTTGCAGGGTCTGACGCCATTGCCCTCTCCACAGAAACTCCACCTTTACTAGACACCTTGGCCACAGCTTTTCAGCACACAAATCTTCCAACAACAGGTTTGCTCCCCAACAGCTTGGGGAAAGAGCCCCTCTGGAAAGGATACTCAAGGGTCTATCAATTTAAGATACATTTTTAAATCCTTGCCCTCACAACATAACTTGTTCTCATGAACACCTGCACCACCACCACCTGCACAATCCTTTGTCGTTGTCATCATGCACAAGAAAAACTACACTGAGATAGAAAACAGTATATTGTGGGGTCTTTAACAAGGAAAAAGTCTGTGGAAGGACCACGGACCTTACTGCACTTAAACCATCCCCCCACAGCCAACTGCAGCTGGTCTGTAGAGCAATGCAAGCTGCAAGGAGCAGGGAGGGTATAATTCTGCTCTCACTGGATCATTCAGGCCTGGTCCGACAAGGTAACTCACCCTGCCCAGACAGGATTGGAGCCTAACACTGGGCCACCGGAAAGACAGGACCTGCAGGAGGAAATGAATTCCCCTGGAGCCACAAGACCAACCATGGTGCCGGTCACCAGGACGTATCAACAAGCAAATTCTTTTCCAATCCTGCAAATACTCAAAACCCTGGCACCCGCAGACCTCACATCTCTAATTAAAAATGGCCATGAATACTTCAATAAACAATGCAATCCATCATGTTCAGGACATAATAAAGGGGCACGGAGTGGAAAAGAAGCTTTGCCCCTGTCCTATGTGCCATACTGTATGTGTTTCACAGCAGGGAAGCATGTGCTCATTTCTTACCTCTCTGCTGACTGCACTGTCCTTTTGCATAGTTGCTGCTAAACTGCATGAAAGGTATTTCTAATCTCGTGACGGTGACTGAAAAGGGTTGAAGGACACAAATTAAGTCTCATAGCAATAGAGCAGCCCAAGAATGGAAGGTCAGCCAGTTGACTCTTCCCAGAATCCCCTGAACAATGCAATTATTCATGAAGGAAATTTCAAATTATTTTCATTAGACTTCTGTTTTACCAATCTAACCAAAGTGATTAATTAGGGATTAAAATATTTACTCTGCACATGCTGCCTTGGCACGGCACTAGAATATTTAAGCATTGTGCTAAAAGGGTCAGCTGTCTCCAGTACTGTTTGGAATTCATTCTCTATTTTCTGTGTAAAAGGGCATTGACACTCGTGTCTATACTACACTTAGGATCCCATTAGGGGCACGGAGAGAGAAATGAGTTTCTCTTCTTGCCCTTGTAGCTGCCCCAAGCTCCCCAACTTCTTTACTGGGCTCCTTTCTGAGAAGCAGGCAAGGGCAGCAGCATTGCCTACAGTCATGTAGCAGATTTAAGGTTCAACACCTCATCCACAGAACCAGAAAGGAGGGAGATGCTCGTGAGAAGTTGGAGAGACCAGAGAGAAAAAAGAGTGTTGGGTTGGAGAAAGAAGAATTGAATTCAGATTTTGGTCCAGTAATGGATATCCTGCGTGACCAGTTTCTTACTCTAATTTGTGCCTCAATTTCTTAGTTTTAATTTGAAGCTCACCAGCAGCAGGGTGAAAATTTGTCACGCTTGGTAAAGAAGAGCGGTGCTTTGATTTGGGCCTGCCAGGGAGCAAAATACTCTTCCAGTGAGGTTATAAGGATGTGATCTAGAGGAAGGTGACACTATTGCAAATTCTGATGTGGACATCTTGCAAATATTTCTCGTTACCTGAGCTTTGAGGTAACATTAGATACATTAACACACGACTAGGATATGGTGCACACTGGAGTGGAAACTCACATTAGCGCAAGGATTTAGGAACTTCAGTCCTCTACAAATAGAAACATGGACTTGTCCAAAGTGGCAAAGGCTTTCACTGGGTGTGAAGTTGAGAGAAAGGATCACTGAAACAGCGTGCTGGAAACGCCTTGCTTGCTGCATTCCCTTTCAGAGCTGCAACCAGCAAACCCCAGGTCAGAGCCTGGGGCAAACGCCCATTCACGCTGACCTCCAGAAACTCCTGGAATCGATTTGCAATTCACCCCTCACCCTCTGTTTGTCGAACTCAATCCAAAGCCGTGGGATAGGCAACAAGGAAAAGACTCCAAAAAGGGTGAACGTGGGAGACCGGGCAACTGATGGTGCATCAGGCCGCCACAGCTCAGCCTGCGCGCAGGGATTGTCGCATTGGTTTCAGTGCTGAGGGTTTGGGTGGCTTTGGTGGCCGCGATGATCTGACGCATCTCGAGCGAGAGCGTGTCTCTGCAGGATAGTTAAAATGCACGGTCCCTCAGAGCTGGCGAGTGCTGCCACTGCAACCTCACCAAGATGAAAAAGATGTATAACAGGATTTGCATTCCTTTCCAGACTGACTGCTGCAAGCAAACATTTCAGCACTTATTTGTTACCAATATTATTAGAAGTCTCAACCCATTTCCTGGCTGGGGCATGTTTCCTCGAGGGGACTGAATTCACCTGTCACTTTCTTTCTCATGTTACTTAATCGTTTTAGTCCAAGCAGTAAGCTGCCAATCATATTTAATATTTAGTCACCTTGAATGCATTGCTACTGATTAAATAGACCGCTATTTCGGTAAACAACCGATGAGAGAATACTTACAGCTTCATTATAATTATTCCACCAGATATTAGAGCATTATTCATATGTAAGTCCAAAGAATATTTAGGTCTTCTCCTATTTATTCCACAAACAACATTTTAATTGCTGCCATATTAGCAGAGCTATCAGGACTAATTGGATAATACCCCTTCAAAGATTTTTTTCTTATAGCAACCTCCTTTGCTTGCGTGCTATTGAAGCATCTGGGGTTTAGGATCTCCGCTGATTACCCACAAGGAAATTTACCCTTAAGAGCTAATTAGCTAGGCACCTATATACATATAAAAATTTTGGATCTGTTTTTTTGTTTGTAATGCAGTGAAAACTAGTGGCTCCTACAAGAAACAAGAAAAGGGTGATAAGACAAAGCCTGTACTGCAACTGGTAGCAGAAGCATGATGAAAAACCCAGATTTTCTGAGGTCATCCATGGTCTTATCCATAATAGATCCTCTACTCTGGGCACTGTACTCCTGGGGGCTTGGAGGATCCTGTTAGGACATCCTTGAAAAGTTCATTAAGAAAAGTAAACTTGTTAAAAGACTTGCTTCCAGTAGAAAATATCTTACAGGGTCCACAGTTTGAGTAACGTTGGAAAATGATGTAGAATTAGATTGAAGCCGGGCAGCAGGTCTGGACAAATTATCTGTTTAATAAAGGTCCTTGCACACTAACAGTAAATTTATTGAGTGGTATGACCAGGAAAGGAAAGGTGAAGGAGAGATTTCAGAAAAGCAAAGATGTTCTGTGTCACCACCATCTAAGCAGGATCTTTAGGCCTTGCTTCTAGAAGGAAGGTTTTGTTCAAAAACTCAGTTAGGGCCATTTTTCAGAGGAACAGATAGTACACGTGTTTGTTTTGCTTCAGTGAGAGAAAATGAGAAATTGTTACTTAAGGTTGACCCAAACATTTCCCCTTGTTTCTTCCCACCTCACTCACCTCCTCTACTTCTTCCCTCACAGTTTTTCAGTTTGACTACTGAACTGAAAAATTAATTATTCTTACAGCTCTATTAAAGGATGACTTATGCCAGGCTGCTTACAGACAGCCTAGTTGATGTATATTAAATATCTCTATTTCTTATTTGTTTTCCCCTTCCTTTTAACATCTACCCCTTCTTTTGATAATTTCAAAATGCTCAAGTGCTCATAGGGTGCCATGGATTGTGTATTAAGCAAATATGTGTTAAAATAAAACAAAACATGAGCCCTAGAAGCACCAATAATAACAATGCTGAATTTGAACCAGAAAGGTAAAGTTGCCTCATCACTTTGTAATCAGAATTTTGTGTTACACACAAAATCCTTAGGCACCCATGATCTTCACTGTGCACAATGATAATTACTGGTGTAGGAAAACAATCCAAAATACCAAAATCTAACCTTCAAGCAGCCAGTTAAGGGGAGCAACGCACCAGTAAAGCATGAGGAGCACTTATATTACTTCTACTTCTTCTGCTGCCTTCTCTTTGTCTGTCCTCACTGTCCTGGGATGCTCCACGGTGTAGCAGCAGCAGAAATACAGGGCCACTTCTCTGCTGCCAACAACAGTCCACCTTTATGAACAAAATAAGGCAATTCCAGGCTTTGGGCTCTTTCTGTTTCCAAGAAATAACAAAATTTGAGCAAATGAGGGCACAAAAGCATAGCTCCCATAGGAGAAACTTCTGATCACAAGCAGGGGCAGGGTGTGAAGAGATAGGGGAAATGAGGACCCTCATAGGCAAGATCCAGTAGTTAGGATAAAAGCATCAGCTGCTTCTTTTTGTAACTCAGTCAGATCTTTCTGATTTCTCAGGAATACTCACTAAACCTATCCTCTTCTTGTGGAAATTATTCCACCAGGAGGGTAGGGAACACTTGGCTTTAGAATCATAGAAAGGTAGGGGTTGGAAGGGACCTCTGGAGATCGAGTCCAACCCCCCTGCCAGAGTAGGATCACTCAGGGCAGGCCACACTGGAACAGATCCAGCGGGGCTTGGAATCTCTCCAGAGAAGGAGACTCCACAACCTCTCTGGGCAGCCTGTTCCAGTGCTCTGTCACCATCACAGCTAAGAAGTTTTATCTCGTGTTGAGGCTGTTGTAAGACATCTATTGCACTTGGAAGAATCTACAGTGAGCAACCCCAGGGAGTGTCTTGCATCGCTGAGAGAGATAGAAATGTTCACAAATCCGATCAGCTACTTCTCCTTGCTTGTCTCAGCCACAATAATATTGACCATTGGTTCAAAGCATAGACAACCAAAGGATCAGGTAAGTCACATCACTATGCAACTTATTACACCATCTTAAGTTGTATTTCAGGATGTAGAATATACCCACTGTTCTTAAACTAACCAAAAAGATCTTACTTTTTTCTCTCAGTTAATTTCCAACAGGTGTATGGAAACACTTTCCAGCCCAGCTTAGAGAGTTGGCAGAAACAAACATTAAAACGTTCAGAACATCTTAAAGAGCAGAGTTAGAGCTTTTTATTGTTGTTTTATAACTTTGCTCTAATCAACTTTTTATCCATTGACTCCCTTGCAAGTTCCAACCAATATAATTAGCACTATCTAAATTAGTTATCACTCAAAATTGCTTCCTTCTTGGAAAAAAAAAACAGTTTTCTTTTAAAATTATAGGTGTTGCCATAGGCTATGCCAGAACTATATGCATGGGCACATTTTAAGTAGATAATATTTTTAATCCTAATTAAAAAAATATTCCTCCCCTCTGTAAAACGTTAAGATTTGTGAATGACCTTATTTTCTTTTTGATAGACACATGGTAACAACGGATTTTCATTCATATACATCCTCTGCATCTTCCATTGAAACGTTACGTTGTTTAGCTAAGCTCTTATATAAACTGAATGCACATTTTTATTGTCGGGTTTATTCTCATTTCATTGCACACTTGATGGAGAGCAGAGAAGCTAAGATTTCCAAAGGGTCCCTATTTCAGAACCTGTTATTTACATATAGCCATCAGTAAGCAAGACTGTGCCTTCAGTAGGCACCAAACAACATCAATTCCTATCGATTTCAGTGCAAAGTGCAAGTGCATCAGTGCATCTGGTAAATCCTTCGAGCAGCTCGCAGCAGCGTGAGTGGAGAATGGAGATGCTGCGACACCAAATCTCCCAGATGGGGCTTTGGACCCAGGACCTATGCAGGGTGGCTAGTGGTCCTGGGGAACCTGGCTGAGCCATTTCAAAGGGACCACAGCGAGCAGTCAAAAGAAGTCCACAAGTTTATTAGCTGGCTTTGAAAAATGTTGGCCCTGATTTTAGGTAGCTAAGTCTGGAAATACTGCCTGGAGATTTCATATCTCCTCACATTGCTCAAGCTATTGGGAGGGAGGCAAGCTCAACTCTGCTGCAAAAGAGCTGTTTGCAGGTTTTAGTTGTCAATCTCCTGTTATCTTAAATCGACGTGAAAAGGGTCAGCTCTACTCCTTTGGAGTCCCAGTTCCAAATCTGAATGCAACTGACAACCACAAACCACACGCTGTGTTCTTGGACTCCAAAGGGAGGAGGTGTTTGGGGAACAGTTTACAGGCAGAGGATGACAAAAACTCTTTGGAGACTCTGGTTCTCTATAGAAGGATCTCCTGGTGACTGAGGGCTGTTTGCCTCAGCAGTCTTTGTTGGCTGTCTTCCTCTTACAGAAGAATTTGAGCACATCCACCCACCTGCACAGCACTTGTTATTTATCCCTCACTTAGGGAAAGAAATATGGGATGGGGATGCTGGAGAATGGCCAGAGCTCTGAGTGCAGGCTCCTTCAAACATAGAAGAGCAGGATGAAGCACAGGATGGAGAACGTTAAGAGGAGACCTGAGTAAGAGGCTGTGGGCACATGGCTGACAGGTTAGCTTCAGTGCCTCATCCGGGAAAGGTCTTAGCTGATCAAAAGCCCACTTTAATTCCTACTTCCCAGCAGCACAGGGTACCCAAATCAGCTTTGTCATTCACTCAGTTCCTGCAGTAACTCACTGCAACAGCAACATCCATCACAAACTGCCCTTTCCACATGTTCGTCCTCCTGTCCCACTCCCTCTCTTCCTCATTTTCATGTCATAGGAGCAAGAGTAGGGGGTGGGTGGGTGGGAGGTGCAACAGGAATCAAAGCGACCTTATCATTTAAACGTATCATTTGAAATTTGGTAAAGAGGAAGCTGAATAATTTCCCACAACCTGAGGGCAGCGCTATCTTTCATCCTGACTTGTTCTGCTATTTACAAAAAAACCTGCATAATTACCAGAGCAAATGCCACGTCACAGCCTGCACCTGCTATGGGCAAGTTAGGGAACATGTTTCTGAAAGCAATAATTAAACAAAACTCATCCATCAATTAGCTTCATGTAGTTTTGTAGCTTCTGTGTGTTTTTAAAAGGAGAAAAGCAACGCATTTGTGCGACGAGCTCCCTCTCCACGTTTTTAATGGCAATTATTGTATGTAAACTAGCTTTTGGAAGAACTACGAAGCAGATGGACGTGGTCTGAAAAAAAACAACCGAGCAAATACACCCACTGGAAAATCAAAAAGATAAAAATGCAAAGTCACTGCGTGTGTAGTTGTCTGTATGCTATGAAATGGTTCTTCTTAGTCTCAGCATCTGAATATTCCCAATGGAAATGTTATTATAAAAGACAACAGGTTGTTTCAGCAGAACTGATCAAAAAGTGTGATTGCAGTTTCAGGCATGGTCCCATGATGTGACTCACAATCCCAAGTGAAATAATTATTTTTATCCAGCAGCTCACTCTCGAATGGAAGAACCATCCAGGAAGAAATGAAGATACTTGAAATCCTGGGAAGCAGTGAGAGGATAAGGATGTGAGGAGAGGATTGACTGCAGGGAAACATGGGGATGTCAATCGACAGCCACCTGAACATGAGCCAGCAGTGTGCCCAGGTGGCCAAGAAGGTCAACAGCATCCTGGCAGTGTCAACACTAGTGTTGCCAGCAGGACTGGGACAGGGATTGTCCCCTGTACTCAGCACTGGGGAGGCCACCTCTCAAATACTGGGATCAGTCTTGGGTCCCTCACTCCCAGAAGGACCTTGAGGGGCTGGAGCACCACGGGAGGTTTATACTAGACATTATGAAAAGCATCTTCACTGAAATGGTTGTCAAGCCCTGGAACAGGCTACCCAGGTATGTGGTGGAGTTCCCATCCCTGGAGCTATTTAAAAGACATGTAGATGAGGTGCTGAAGGACATGGTTTAACGGTGGGGCTGGCAGTGTTCGGTTAATGGTTGAACTCTATGATCTTAAAGGTCTTTTCCAATCAAAACAGTTCTATGATCTTCTCCCCTTCATTTCTGGTTTCAGCTGTGCCACTAATGTTGCTGTCAGATCTGCCAAGCACGGTGTCCTTCCCAGGGTGCATTCAAACGGTTTAGGCTTCCTTTGGGGACGTAGAAGTTTCCTGATGCAAAAATTCATGTTAGCCCAAGCCAAGGGAAGGGAGGTGTGCAAAATCTTCACGTAGATGAGACAAAGTCTAAATGTTTGATCTCAGTTACCTGGACATACCCCATACCTGTCCACGTGCATCTTTCTATATCACTATGTATTTTCCTCTCTACTAAAGTGACATCTGTGGTGCACGTTCCCTTTATAATGAGCTTTAACATACATACAACTAGGATGAGCAACTGGGTGGGACATTTATCCTGTGTCACCACTGGAGAGAGCCCTATGTCTTTGCTCCTTCGCTGTCAATAGACAAATTCACAGTATTAAGCCACTCCACATCACAAATTTGGAAAGTTGCATGCAAGGTAGGATTATGAGGATTAAAGGGGTGGAGGGCTCTACTTTCTATTAAGGATTTGCTGACAAAGAATCTGTTGGCAATTAATAGATTAATAGATGGTTTTGTAAATGTCGCATGAATTCTTACTGAGTTGAGTAAGGCAATGATCCCATTTCGCAAACCCACAGAGCACTCTGATTTGTGGTATTTACAGCTGTGGTTTGTAACTCTTTCTTTTTCACAGCTTTCAGTGCTCAAAATTTTACTACAGCGGTTCTGCCCCTGCCCAGTGTATTTGAGCCAGCTGCCAATGTTGTTCTTCCTCATTACTTCCAAAGACCTCGCAGAAGCAGTTCTTGGATGACTTTGGAATGCCTTGCTCTGGACCAAGCAAAATAAGCAAATCCTGACTTCAAAATGCTGATTTTTATTGCCAATTAAGGCTTTAAAAAGTACTGAAGATTCAATTCTTGAAACACAGTGCAGCTAAGAAGCATGTTTGAAAAGGCACCGCATCCTGAATGGGAAGGAAACAGAAATGGTTCAAGGAAATCCCAACAGATTTTCCTACAGGCCAACAGATCTCAGGAAATACCCTTCATAATCACCTCTTCAGACAGTGAGGAAATGACTTCTAGGAAGGATTTACTTCCTTTCTTTTTCAGGACCCTAGATATTCAGGAACTCTTCCTGAGATTTGCAGCGGTTCCTACTTAAAGAGTAATTTATTGACATTCCTAAGAGAGACCGCTTTAATTCACAAAATATTATTCATCAAAACGCTACAAAAATGGCAGTTTTATTCTGATCCTAATCTATAAAGCTTTTTGTCTATCTTTAAAGCTATGGTTATCTTGAAGTGCTTAGTCTCATATTCATTGCTTTTATAATTGGACAACATAGAACAATGGGAGATTTACTAGTTTATTAAGAACCAAAATGAATGTAATCCAATATCACCCTTTGTTGAAAGCCACCTACAAAAGAATTGCATGAGGATGTGAAATGAATAATCTTTCTTGGTTTTCTCCTCTTGAAATCACTATAGTGCCTTTCCAGAGCATAATAAATGGCAATATGTTATGGAAAATTACTACAAGTCTTACCAGGTAAACAAGTTCAGTAGATTTTTGGGAACTAGTGCAGCTTATTTCTGAGAAATGTTTTCACAGAGGGCTCTTCTTTTTTTAAAAAAAAAAGATCGTAATGCTCCAGGTCTAAAAAAGAGAACACCTTAAAATCAACAATGTGGTTCTTGTTCTCTAGATGACAATATGCTCATTCAACACAACCTCATTTGCTTTTTTCTCACTATTAAAGATGAGCTTGTTCATGAAACAATGTTTGCAAGGTGAGAAACTAAAAATTGTGCCAGAAAATGTAGGGCAATTCAGCACTAGTAAATGAAACAGAAAGAATGAGCTCCCCTCACAAGATCTAAATCATCCTCTGCACTAGTCTCATCAGTCCTGTGAAGACCAACCGAACGATCAGTGCTGAGCAGGAGTCAAATCTTCAAGGATAAGAGCAATGAAAAAGTGGGACCAGTGTGTCCTGATGATGTCTCAGAGTTTAAACCAAGTAGTCAAACAGATAAAGGGATTTGATGCTGCTTTGCCATGGACAGAACTAATTTTTCAAGTCCCGTGTCCTTTCTAGGTTGAGATGAAGCCAGAACAAGTTGAAAAAAAATTCAGACATCCTGGTTTGGATGGAAATGGGCTTCAATTCTGCAGTAAGCTCAGAAAGTGTCTTTTATCACCTTGGTCTCTTGAAGCCTTCTTCAAATCAGGACCAGTTTCCTACTGCAGAGCTCTGTCACCATTCAGCCATACCATTAATTACAACATCTTACTCACCAGCCCTCAAAATGCTTTTGTAAAGAAAGAAAAATGGCACTATTGCTATTTTACAATCAGAGAAACTGAGGCACAGAAAAGCAAACCACCATTTTCTCCTTGTAGACTGGACCTTGAGACCAGGTCAATGCAAACTACTAAGAATCATTATTGCCTGATATAAGAAAGGTCTGTACTCTGAACAAAGTGGTCACCAATCATTTCCGCATTACAAGAAATTCTCATCTTCAATACTCTGCCTTTTCCTATCCAACCCAAGAATAATAGAGCCAAAAATGCCCATTTGCTGTCGTTTGTGTTCCTGGGAGCGCTGACTATCTTCCTCACAGCTCAACCAACCCTAACCTTACTCTGTAGGTTGTAATGTAAGTAAAAAAAATGCATCAAGATACTTGAAACAGACCTTCATAGAGATAGTGAGAGCTTCAGGAAGGGAATCAGCAAGCAGAGGTGCAATCATTATTTAATTTTACTTTATTTAATGTTATGTTTGTGATAGCCCTTATTCCTACCTCACTTTCCTGTGCCATGAACTCGTGCTCTTCTCATGCCCTGGGTGAACAAACAGGATGCTGGTGTCAGTGAGAAGATGGGAGAAACCTCTTCTTCAGCAAGACAGGGTTCAGCTCACCACTTCCAGGAGGGGTCTGGGCTGATGTATCCCTGGAGAGCTGGGAAGAAAGATGGAAAAGGCTCAGCATGCAAACTGCCATGGCTGAGCTTCTCCCAAAAGCTCAACTGACCTCAGAGGTCACGGACAGACTGACCCTATGGGATCTTCATGTGTTTATATCTTGCAGAGTATCTGGTCCGTTCTTAGAAATGCCTCAAAATGGGAGGGGGGTGGGGGGTGGGTGTCGCTTCAGGCTCCCTCAAGCAGATCATACCCAAGATCGTTTATCAAGTTAAACTTTACTCATTGGCTTAAAGTATAAACGAATGTTATTGTCAATCCCTCTGCTTTATTGCAGCTAATGGCAGGGCTGGATGTCAATTGTTTCTTTCCTCGGGATTTGTATGCTCTCCTGCTTTTCCCCCTAGATGCTTTCCTCTCAAGAGTAAAAAAATGTAACGAATAAATTGAAAAAAAAAAAAAAAAAAGATGCTTGTAGACCCAAAAGAAAGAATGCATCTATTATAAAATAAAATCTCCTTTAGCAGCTATTAGAATGCATTAAAAATATTCACGGGACTCTCCCCTCCAGTTATGTTGCAAAAGCCATGCAAATAATAATTGTGGCTAAGTGCACTACAGTGACAGTCAATATTGTACTTCCCAAGCTAGTACTCATTATTCTTTATGGAACTCATGCATTTTGTGAAAGATCAAAAGATTTACATATCATATGGAGTGCTTTAGGGAGTGACTTGCTGTGCACTCTAAATGCACAATGTTCCACAGCCCTTTAAATACAGATTTCGTTTCTCTCTTCGGTGTGATATTAAATTTGAAAAAAAAGAGGGAGAGAGAGACGAAATCGACTTTGGGTACCTTTGTTCACATCATGAAATACAATTTTAATTTGGTTCCGATATAGAAGTTTAATATTTTTATGGGATTTTATTGAATAATCTGCTAGGCTCAGCACTGGCCTTTGCTCAGGAAAGAGATGAAAGAAATCAATTTTATTTTTTTTTTTATGAGCACTGCAGGCAAAATCATCTGCTTTTCCATGCCCTGAAGAAGCGGACGGATTCCGACAACCTGCTTGGCCTCTCTCCACCACCAGTTTGCCTGTAACCTCCCCCAGTTAGTCTGGTCTGTGCTTGTGGGCAGAAGGCAACAGCAAATGAAGAACCTGCAACACGTTTCCTTAGAGCAAGAAAGAAGGAAAATGTTGTGATTTCTGTGCTTCCCAAGGCTGCAGGAGACAAGGCAGCATCATTCTGCCACTGCCTGCTTGTATGCCCTTGGGTGAGCCACTGCACACAGGTTCCTCTGTGCAACACAAAGACAAAAGCACTTTTTTACCTTGCCAGGAGGTTGTGACGATAAAGAAATACATCAAGGAGAGCTGGATGGTCAGTTACTATGGTAATACAGCCTCATGGCTACATAGAGAGGCTCTGAGGCCATATTTGCTATGTCTACACTCTACATATTCATGGTCCTGAGATCTGCCCTTTAGCATCTTTACTATGAGGGTGGTGGAACACCGGAACAGGTTGCCCAGGTAGATGGTGGAGGCCCCATCCCTGCAGAAATTCAAGGTCAGGCTTGATGAGGCTCCAACTAACCCGCCCTAGTTGAAGATGTCCCTGCTCACTGCAGGAAGATTGGGCTAGATGACATTTGGAAGTCTTTTCCAACTCAGGGCATTCTATGATTCTGTGATTCACGTGCCCAGCTGCGAAAGGATCAGCTACTTAGACTAGTTTCAACACCTCCATCTACTTTTTCAATACCTGTGGTTGCGCCATGGGGGCCAAAGATGGGGTAGCAAACCCTGGGGACACAAGAGTTGTCAGGCAAGCAACTCTTCCTTGGATGTTTCCCATCTGAAGGTATTTTGGGATCTACAAAGAACCTGAGGTACACTCCTGGGAGATCTGGGAGTACATTGAGGTTGGAATCCCTTCTAAGAGTAGATTGTTCAGAATGGTCTTTGTGGCCAGAGAAGGTTCATAGATGAACATAATTTTTGGGTGATACCTAAAGGAAGGATTAAGAGGACAACAGCCAGTGTGATTCTGAGTCTACTCACCATCAATGGGAGGAGCTGGGCACCACTCAACAAGCATATCTACACTAACGAGGTCAAAGAAATATATTCCTCCCCATTCTTTCGCTGAAGGAAAAAAAGAAAAGCCGCTGAACAAGTAATTAGCCCTTTATTTCTATGAAAGAAAGAGTTTCATGAATAGGAAATCTATCCAATTTGTTTGCTTCTGGTACATTCTGCATTATTTTCCGAATGAAGCAAATGGAAAACCTCTTTAATGAAGCATAACTGTGTTGTGATTAAGGCTTATTCTGTCTAAATATTTACTTGGATAACATTTTCTCAGGACGAACAGACCATAACCCATGAATCTGGCATCAAAGTCAGGAAGATTAATAGGAAAGATGAATTTTCTGGTTGTCTGAAGAGAAGTATGACATGGCCAAGGCAACGGTCAGAGGCTTTTCTCATCTATGAGACCCAGCCAGAGAGTTTTCAAGAGGCTGTAGCTTTCTTGTTCCACTGGACATTTGAAAGCTCAGGGGAAAACAGCTCATTCCTTCCCTCTCTGGTTAGCACAGAGACAGGGGCAGAGAGGCAGGAATTTCAGTAAAACACCGGCATTGTCTTGCAGCAAAGATTAACCAAGGAGTCTTGCAAGCCCTGCTGAAATACAACCACTGGCTCTTTGACCTGCACCTGCAGGTAAAATCAGAATAAGTGAGGCATACAGATACTAATCCCAGCCTAAATAGTCCAGAAGAGGAACAGATTGACTGGTGCTTTGGAAAAGAAAAGGGTAATTAGAGTGAAGGGTGTTTGGAAAGTTAGCTAGAAAGGGAAAAATAAATTGTCCCGGTCATAGCTGGTCTTCTGCCAATATGTATGGCGTGGTATTTTCACTCTCATTCAAAAAGCACAGATCTGTGGTTTTTTAACAATTGAGCTTTGTTATCAAGAAGGATCCTGTTGTGAGGGAAGCTACGTGCAAGATTTTTGTTTTAGCCATTGTTATGTGCATTACAGTCAGGCTCAGAGACCCCAGCTCAAACAGGATCCTATTTTGCTAGAAAATAAGCAGCAGGAGTGAATCTCTGCCCCAGAAGGCTTACTGCATGGTGAGGGAAGGCAGACAAAATGGGTAGGACACTACAATTCTGTACGTTGGGAGCTCAGATCTTTCCATCTCTGTCTGCAAACGGCAAAGCAATGATACCTCGCAGAGAAATACCACCTCCAGGGCTAATCAACTGTCATGGATAAGGATATCTTGGAAATATGCATAAATAGACAGAGGAAGATTATTTTTTTTTCCCCACAAACACTTAACAGAAAAACCTTCCTGAAAAGAAAAGAACACTCCCTGAGAAAAATATTAGCTCCTTGATCCAGGGGAGTTTTTGATCATTCTTAGGATTTTGGAATTAAAAAAAAAAACCGTGACAACAGACAATTGTGTCAAACAGAAAAGCAATGTAACTGCTACAGCAGTAGAGGCACAACAGCACCCTGCACTAAGGTGTCCCTTGGCCTGTCTGCTATTCACTGGGGCGAAGTGAGAAGTTGGGAGAGTTACTGGAATTATTTGGTCAACGACTTAATTCCTTGAGATTTAGTTGCTCATTTTAGCTTTCAAGACTCTTAAAAAGACAAGCTTAGCTTTGGGCATACCTTTAGGTGTCATTGTGGGCAAGTGATGGATTTACACCGGCCTTTAACAGGGCTTTGGGGTTGCAGACTTCAAGGAAAATCAGGGAGAAATGGGAGTGTATGGTCCAGGACATGAATCTACACCCTTTAGGGACCTTAGGAGGAAGATTATCTAACCTAGATTCTTATTACTCTACAACTCCATCTTCTCTCTGTTCCTTGTTTGAATACGGAGCACTTCCAATTCATAGAATTATAGAATAGTTTGAGTTGGAAGGGATCTCTGAAGGTCATCTAGTCCAAACTCCCTGCAGTGAGCAGGGACATCCTCACCTAGATCAGGTTGCCCAGAGCCTTGCTGAGCCTGACCTTGGGATGGGGCCTCAACTACCTCCCTGGGCAACCTGTTCCAGTGTTTCACTACTCTCATGGTAAAGAACTTGTTCCTAACATCCAATTTAAATCTTCCCTTCTTTAGTTTAAAACCATTGCCCCTCATCCTGTCACTCCAGGCCTTTGCAACCAGTCTCTCTCCAGCCTTCTTGTAGGCCCCATGACAATCATGAAAGATCGTCTTTGAAACAAGAAATTCCCCTTCCAGCTGTGAGATCTCTCATTCCTCATTGGTTATTGTTAGGATGGCACATAAGTCCTCCAAATAGAAACAAAGCACTTGGAAGCATTTCTCCACAGAATTCTGCTATTGTATTTTCACCTTGCCACCTGTCTAGTCCACCTAAACTTTCAAATTTCAGCTCTGTTCCCATTGTAAACTTTCCAAAGCTGAGCTCTGCAGTTCCAAGTATTTCTAGATGGAGAGGTAGGAGAAGCGGGCAGGTTAGCTAACTGTTTGTAAAAGATAAAATTATTATTCTCTGGAAAAAAACCCAAGCAACAACAACAGGAGAGACACAAAATAATAACCCAGCAGATCTCACAAGCCAATTGCCAAAAACCTTTACGGTGATGTTTTGTCCTCGTAACAGCTGCAGATCCCAGCCCTTATTTTGGGCTCCGCGCTGCAACACTGGGCTTTCCTTTGCACTAGAAGGAACAAGAAATAAAAGAAATACAGAAATGCAAAGGTCGAAATTAAAGTGGAAGAGCAGCGGGAGCGTGGCAGTAGTGGTGTTAATGCTGAAGTATTCCCTGGGAGCGTGAGCTGGCAAATGGAGTGGACACCCAGATATTTGAAATGCAGCCAAATAATTTGGCACATCTCTAACTGGCACAAAGCAGTCTTGGTAGAGCTTCCTACTGCTGCTGGCACTTTTACAGCTGTCTTTCTTCATCTTGCTCTTCCCACTGCAACAGCTACTCAACAGGTGTTTCCACAGACACAGTGTGTTTGGCAGCTGTAACCCTTCAATATTATCGCTGGAATACATTTTTCTCCCTCTCAACAGCATCACTTGGGTCCGTTGCCCAGAGGCCGGCATGGCAACGGGGACAGCTGACCAACTGGATTTGGGAAAAGGGAGCTATGTGTTTGGGCAGCCAGATGTATGAGTGGGTAAAGCAGTCAGAGAACATCAGTGCTTGGCATGGGCCTGAGAAGCTGGTGGTGCTTTGCTGAAGTTTATCTGGAACCCATCTTCTGCTTACCTGGGTCTTCTCTGTTTTTTTTCTGTTCTTGCCCTGGGACTCCTTGGTTCCACATCCATTTTCTTCATTGCCAGCAAGTGCCCATACCTTTGGGTTTCCCGTTTTTGATTGTGTGTTTGCTCAGATCATAATGGATTTTCTTTGCCCAACCTTACTCAGCCTTCAGTCCAAATGTGCTTAGTGAAAAAGACAGGAGAGCTCAGATCCTGGAGGAACTGTGAGATTTTTTGGACACAAAGTACCCAGAGAGCTTCAAAGATGAGTCATTTTAGAATAGAGCTCATGAGAACAATAAAATTAACAATTGTCTTATTTTTTAGCTTACCTCTATAGTCTTTTGGCCTTGTGTAGCTTTTTCCGTTTTCTAGTATCATACACAGCAAAGCTGTCTCAGTTCTTTCATCAATGCAGTCCACGGTTTGCTGAACGTTTTCTTTAGCTCTCTGGTACATGGTATATGCGAGAGAAACAATGCTGAATGATTTTCTCATGGGAGTCTGTGCAAGGTCACAAAAAGAGAATTAAAAAAAATAAAAAATCTCTCACTGATATATATACACATACACACACATATGAAAACATCAGAATAACCATGCTGGTTCAGCTGGAAGGTCCATTTAACTCATCATCCTGCCTCCAATAGCCACAGAAAGCAAAGAGCTAAGGGCCGGTTTCCCAACCATCCTGACATTCCCATAGCACATCTTTCTAATGTGCAAAAATTTGAAGCCGAGAGGCCAAGAGGAAGATGTTGCTTAATGGCTCCCAAACAACTTTCTTTCCACGATTTTATCTGCTTACTTTTTGAACTTATGCCAGCTTAGAGCATCCACTAGACCCTGCAGGAAGGAGTTCCACCACTTCACAGCACTGTGTGCAAAGAACCGCTTCTCTCTGTTCATTTTACACCTCAAGAGTTTTGCCTGGTGTCCCTAAGTCTTGTATTGGGAGAGAGGGGGAAAAATGGGTTTCTGTCCCTCCCTGCTTCAACAGCAGCCATGATTTACTGATACACCCCCACTCCTTCCTCCTCCCTTTTCCACAAAGTGATTGACATCGGTCATCAGAAAGATAAATATGGAAACTTCCCAGTGGATCTTTACTCCCTTCCCTCCTCAGAACATCTCACCTCTTTGAAGAGCCAGGAAAATATTTCTATCCCGTTTTGTCTATGTTTCTATCCCTACCTGTAGACACACACTTGCTAAACGACAGGTAGGGCAATTGAAGAGCATGTCTGGTGGTACCTCTGTCACAGAATAAAATAGTGCATTAAATCTTTGTCCGGAGCATCACAAGCACTCACTTTCCGATTAGGGCCGGAAGGCCGCAAGGCTGTTAAAGCCCTCTTCCCACTCTCCCCAATGTTGCCATTAATATGTAAAAGCTTAAGCTTGCTAAAGGGATTATTTCCCATCCTATCTGATTGTAAACTGGCATTTCAATGATTACATGTATCTTTTTGTCATTTTCTCGTAAAACATCTTATTCTTGAACAGCATAATTGGCCTCTTACTAATGTTTAATGAATGATTAAATCAGCATAAATGCAACATACAGCTCTACATGGAAAGCATGTTTGCAACCTCCAGAGCTGTAGAAATGTATTTTTTTGCAATATAGGTTTTAAATCCTTATAATTTCCTAATTATGGACTTTCTGATGTATTTCACATTAAGTGCATGGGAAAGGAAATGTGAATTTGCCTGTATGAGCTCAGAAGCAATTCAGCCACTTATCGTTTTGTTTGCAATTTCTAACCTACGTATTAACAACACCTCTGTGGTTTTCATTTAAGTGTATTATATAATCTTCCCAAATGAAAAGCCAATTAAAATCACATAATTGCAAAGCTCAGGCAGGCAAGTCCTTGTAGAGATGGCCAAGCAAGGACACTTCTTCACACTGACACATCCCATTAACCAGCTTCATGAAGAGACTCCAGGTTTTGCCCAGGCAAAGGAGAGCAAGCGAAATGAGGCAACAAATGTTTACTTGAGTGTAAAGAGAAATGGAAAGATATTTCTTCAAAAGAGGGAGAAGTATGGGAAGACACAAATTCAGTTTGCTGAAGATATGAGGTTGAGAGGCATTCAGCAGAAGGGGAAATCCTGTGGAAACGTGATGATAATCTTGGGAGTCAAACCTGTAAGAGCAGTTTAAGGGAGTCCACTTCAAGAAACGTCCTTTAGTTGACAAAAAACAGATGCATAAATCTGGAATACGCTATTACCAGGGTGCCTGCAGAAAACCATCATCCTGTGGCAGTGCAAAAGCCAAGTGCAGTCCTAGGGTATATCTGGCCAAATATAGCCAAAGGAGTTGGGGAAACATCACTGACCCTCTCCAGAGACACAGGTAGAGCAGGGTGCCTCATTTAGAAGAGATACTCCCATGTCAACGGGTACCGAGAAGAGAGAGTCAGGGAGAATTTCAGTCTTCCAAGAGAAAATGCAAAGCCATTCAGCTTTCCCTGTAGAAATATGGCAGGGAAGAAAGCACAATAAAGCAAAGAAGCCTACAAAGACAGAAAATTGGCATTGGTACAAGAATATACCAGAATAAGCCAAATAGATTCAGGGTGGAAGTTAAGTTACAGCTCCTAAGCTTGAAGGTGCTGAAGCAGCTCTTTGACAGACACTGCTGTGCCAAGAAAATACCAGGGGTTTAAAGCGAAGCTGGATGTGTTTATGAGGAAAATCAGGGGTTGGTTTTCCCATCAAAGCTACTATCTGCATTGTTCAGAAAAGATGTTTGTCTACAAGACCAGCAAGCAAAGCAACATGGAGTCACAGCATTTTTGAGATGCACAGAGCAGGCGCCACGCTGCTGGCTCAACCAGCTCTTCTAATCAGGCTGAAGACACAACCCATGCTGAGATGCAGCGGAGCTAAACCCCTGAGCCCTCCAGCATCCTTCAGACCCAACCACATGCCATGTACTCTGTTCTACTCCATGTGCATTTAGATACATCAGATGACAGCCAGGATTTACGTGGGGTGGTCAAGGTTCATGAGAGGTTAACACTCCAAGAAACACAGGTTCAGGAAAAGCTGTGAAAAATATTTAAAGATCCATAAAACGGCTCAGATAAAAACTAGGACTGGACAGCGAGGTGGAGATTACTTCAGCTCTCTCAGGACTTCTGCTCAAGAAATAGCTATACTGAATCTGCAGAGGAGAAGAAACATTTATTTTTTTTATGCATCCAGCCCAGTGTGATGCTCACACAAATGTCTTTTTCCTTCTGTTCTCCAATTGCTGTAGCTATTCGACATATCTTTGTTCAGCATCGCTCCATGGTCAGGACTCCCTCCTCCTGCCCACTACCCAGCCTCTGACCTTGTCCATGGAGCACAACTAACAGGAGTTCTGCCCTGCAGCTGCTTCACCACGCAACTCTCCCACCTCTCGCTGCCCACATTCACTTCTAGTCTGTGGAATACTCTCAAGGCAATAAAAAAAAAGAACATGAGTGACCTATTTTAGAGACAAACGCAAACAAAACTAAAGAAAAAAAGCTAAAACAACTCATTGAAATGGCAAGACAATGTCTTACAGAAGAAATTTCAGCATTTCAAAAAAAAAGATGAGAAATTAATTTTCTGTTTTCTGCAGCATTCCTGTAATACTTCAGAACGGACAAGACAGCCTTACCAGGAAATAATATGGTCCAACTGGTACTTCAGCACTTCATTCAGCTGCAACTGCACCACAGACTAAATGTGAGTTTGGCAAACCCTTCCCTGGTTTCATCATCTGGTTTTAAAAAATCGCTGAGGGATTTTAAATGACTACAGGCAGGTGGACTTTTAGTTGGCATCACAGTTTAGATTAATGGAATGCTCTACTCGCCAGCAGGAGCAAGCGTTACAGCTCTCAACAAAACCAGCCTGCATTTATTAATTAACATTATAAGGAAGAAAGGCACACACTGAAATAGACACAGATTCATCCATTAGAAATAACAAAAAGCCTAAGCAGGAAATGTGAACAATAATATTTTTACCAAAATTAAAAGAAAAGGTATCAATCAAAACCTTTGGAAATTTCTGGCCAACCTACTCGATATTGTCATGGCAAGACCACAGGCTGAAGTTAGTGCTTCAGTTTTCAGCACGATCTCAAGTTGTTTTTTAAATGATAAATGAAACTACAGTATCATATCAGCACTCTTCAAGAAGCTTTTGCCCCCCCATTCCCACTCTTGACAGTTCACACTGGGTGCTGTGGCTGTCTGGGAGGCTGTTCTGTTTTGCAGATCTTCCAAGAGATACTGAAACACCCAAGAAAAATGTTCCTGGGAAAATATCAGGTGAAGAATTAGAGTAGAACGTCTGAACAACCAGCTCTCTAGCCAAATTGATACAAGATGCCTTTGCTGTGTTTGAAATAAACCTAAGGAAGTCAGTCTTGTGTTTTAGGAAAATAATGGCAATAAAATAGAAAAATCATGCAGTGTCAACCTCCTCCAAGCATCCGCTGATCTGTCACTAGGGAAATCCTCATCAGCCACATTTGAGGGCTTCACATGAACCACAGCACTATCAACTAAGCTGCTCTGTTTGCACTCCCTGCCACAATACAGTGGCTTCAGTCAACACAGATACCTGGAGACAACTGACTTCAAGCATTGTTTATTGAGCAAACATCCACCATACAGCTCAAAAGACAAAGAAAGGGAAGAGAAAAAGATGGGCAAGTATCCCTGTGAATGTGACTCAGGGGACAAAACCATCCAAGGACATTGAAGAGTCAACAGTGATTTACCAGAAGCATTGGTCTAACAGAATAGGCCAAGGATAAAATACCTGGTGTAAAAAAACATAGAACCACAAGTGGTCTTGGATGTCTAGATTAAAAGGCCTGCCAAGTTGGTGCTTAACTCTCAGGACTGCCCAGGGAAGTGGTGGAGTCGCCATCCCTGGAGGTGTTCATGGAAAGATTGGACGTGGCACTTAGTGACATGGTCTAGTTGATGTTGTGGTGTTAGGTCATAGGCTGGACTTGGTGATCTCAGAGATCTATTCCAGCCTCAATAATTCTGTGATTATGAAATTCTCTGGATGCTCCAGCTTCTACCAGAAAAATCTTTGTAGCACCTGAACTGCAGCTGCTGGGCACTTGCCTGCTCACCCAGGTCCTGCAAAGCACTGGTGGGATTCTCATGTTAGATTCTTCTAAAGAGGAAACAGGGAGGCTCTATTCAATCAGAAATAAAAGGGAAAGGACATAATAGTGGTTAAAATGTTTTGTTTACAGCACCCCAGTTTTCACATATGTCCAGTATGGAGCCTGATCCTCCTTGTGGAAGATTATTCAAGATTCAGAGACAGAGAGAAAACAGCTCTTGCCTGCATGTTGAAGATACTAATTTGCCAGATCTAAAGGAATGTTTAAATATTTATGTAGGCCACAACAGTTTCTGCAGCAAAGAGAGACACTAAACTCAGAACACAGCCCAGCAGCCAGGGCTTCCTTCCAGAGAAGGGTTAGAGAAGAGTTCAAGGTCCTGATCCTCCTCACAGCTCAGGTAACTGCTCCCACATCCACCCAGTCACCTTTCTGTGCATTGTGTAGGAAGAAACTGTCCTGCCCCAGTCCCTAACACCAGGAGAGAGATCACCTGAGTGAACTTGACATTGAGGGAGCCACCATCATCACTCCTCAGTATTTTCTGGCCATCGGAGACAAGCTACCGCTTTTTACCTCCAAGATTCCTTCTAGCCCCTTCTAACACAACCTACCAGTCTATGTGCTTTTGACATGACTTATCTGGAGAGGTGCATGGTATGGTAAAGCCATCCTTCTCTGGAACCATCAGTCCCTCTCTTGCTCAGGTGGATCTTCTTTTGTTCAGAAATAACAGCAGAGCCTGGAAAAAGAACTGGAAATGGAGACAAGATAATAGTTGTGGGACATGACAAAGAGGACTGTGAAAGAGAAGGATATATGCAGAAAGGCAGAGATAGGCACGAGGCAGAAGGGGAATATGGAACATATAAAACTCTTTTAGAAAAGCATTGAAATCTTTCTGAGTTTCCCCACATGGTGATGTCTAAAGGCTGAGCAACTGGAGCACCTTCCATACTGCATATTAGAGGGAAAGAAAATACAAAAGAAAGATTGACTAGGCAATAGGTCATGGAAGAGAAGAACAACGTATTACTTTCCATTTTTATGCAGAGAGAAGAGAAGCCAGCATCCCATTTCGCTCTAGAGGAAGGCTGGGCACTACACCTCCTCACTGCCCAGTTGTCATCACAGTTGGTCACCATTGCTGAGCAAGTGTCAGAGGTCGGTTTGCGTATGGGACTACCTCGTACCCCTCCTTCCCAGGGAGGATATGCCCTGCTTCCTTTTCAGGGCAGCAGACCTGGCATGGCAGAGTCATCGCAGATGGGTGAGCAAAATCACAGCTGGCATTGCAGCTTGCATTTAGACAATTAAATGTCCTGCCAGCAGCCACGCTTCTTGGAAGTGATCGTGCCGTAAATATTTCACCGAGTGTTGCCCATGGCCACTAAATACTGACAAATGCTTCTGTAACAAAGGCTCAGCATCTGGACCTCAAATCTCTTCAGTCCCAAACTTCAGCCTTGCTCCCATCGACTCCCATAACTCATTTTTACCCTCATAAGATCATTTTAGTGGGATTAGGTCAACACAGCTGCACCTATGTCCTGTAGTTCTTTTTATTCTTTCTGCTTTCTTTTTGAATTCTCAAGGTTTTATCGTTTCTGGAGAATTTAATTTTTAAAAAAGGCTTGGTTTCTGGGGTTCGGGTTTCAAACCAACACCCTCTCCGCCAAACCTGTGTCTCCAGTAAACGGAAAACTTTCCCTGCCAGAATTAAGCAGAGGTAGTAGAAATGAGGATATTTGAACAAAGAAATGGGAGTGATCACTACCCCATCGCTGGAGCACATGGGGAAAGGAGAGAGAGAAAAATGGAACAGCAGCAGCGAGAAATATGCATGCATGTTCCAGCCCCTTTGTCAAAAACCTTGTGCTGCAGCATTTCAATTAACAAAGTAGGATGGTTTACCTGATAAAACGCTCCCTGTGTGAGTGTAATTACATATTTATGCCCCACAGAGATTTTTTAATTTCTCTTCAGTTTGTTTGCCTTGAAAGTATTTGTCACTGGAAATGTTCTTGATGTGTGATTTTAAGGCAGGGTTGGCCAAACGTGTGGCTTGTTTTCATTTTAGATTTACTTCGCTGAAGAAGGATTGGAAGATAACGTATATTTTCACTGCAAAGAAAAAAAAATCAGTAAGAAAGGTGATACATCAACCAGCAGCAGCAAAAAATGCACTCAAGTACTGCTTCAGTAATTGCACTGTCTTTTTTTTTTTTTTTCTTCTCTGTTGCTTGAAATAACTCATTGTTCTGCTGCTTTCATTTTGTCCTTGCTCCCCAAACCTGTCTCTTGTGTTTCCAGAGAGGCTGCAATAAACAAACAGCTTTTTGGTCATTATGTTCCTATTATTTGAGCCTCTTCTTGAGCAATCTCTGCCTTGGGGCCTCAATGCTGAGCACCAGCCCACCTCCAACAAGGCATTACAGATGTGCTCAAGCCTAAATGTGCGAGGAATTGCGTTCTGCTTGGTAGGCTTCAAGCTACACTTATCCAAGTACTCTGCTGGGTCAGGGCCTGGCAGAGCACAAGTGTTGTAAATTCACTGTCACGACTTTGTTTAGCCACCGAAAAGCATAGGTAAGACTTTGAAGAGCTACTTGAATCCTTAGTGAAGAGCAGAACCCTAGATCGCGTCAAAATCCAGTCTGCCATTGTTGGTTTTCTTCCTTATATTCCCCAAACTTGTTCAGAAAGGATGGGAAAGGATTTGAAGGTCAAAACTGCACCAGTTTTGGCTGGAGAATAGCTCAACAGAAGGTCGCTGCTGGACGTGAAGGTCAATATCTCCCTAAGAAATTATTAGACAGGTTTCCTCCAGCCACTCAGTAGTTCAGCCAGTGTTTGAGAAGCCACCACCATGTGAACTATTTTACTCAGGACCTTGCAGGCAGGGAAAAAGTTTGAGTGGTATCAGGAGATAAATATACTACCATATCCCCTTCCCAAAGACCAGGTACGCTGCACTGGATCACTGACTGGCACAGGAATGATTCTGTTGGGGCAAGTAGCTTCTAGTTCTGTAGATGACAAATATCCATATTCTTCTCCTAGACCTGACAGCAATTTCTGACACTGTCATGACTGAATTCATCTTACAGGCCTGGCAGACATAAACGGAGTCATGAAGTTGGCTTTGCTTCTTCCTTTCAGACAGATCCCGGAGGGTCACAAGTAGCATCTGTTCTGTCTCTTCGAGGATGCACAAGGCGAACTCGTGTCTTCCTTTTACTACCAGGTTGTGTGAGAACTCCAGGAGCGAGGCTCGGAGACGTTATTTGACTCTGGTGCCTGCCAAACTGTGACACTTCCCTATCACAGCCAGAATTGTCTTCTTTCCCCCGGTTGTCCCAATGCCTGTAAAAGAAAAGCTCCTAGATGAAAGGCAAAGAAGCTGGCTAAAGCTCAACACATGGTCATGGGAACTAATGTTGAGGGTAAGGAAAATGTGCAAAGGAAATACCCTAAAATAGGGACCCCTTAACATGCCATCAGGATGACAGTGTTCTAGTAGCATAGCCACGCAACGTGGAATGGAGGGTTTTCCCCCACGTTGGTTACCCAAGAAATGCGAACTTCCTTTCAGATACAACCCTGGAGCTGCCACCCAAGCACAGAACAATTAGGGCGCTGCACCTTGGCTTAAGCTTTCCCCATTCCGTTTAGTGAGATATATCTCAACCTTTATATAGACCCACATAACATTTTCCTAGGCAAGAAACGCTACCACATGATCACAAGCATCCTCAGTTAAGCTGGACACCTATTAACTGCTATAAGTCTAGCTCTTAGCAGTAGATGTTCCAGCTTCCAAGAGCAGCCATTTGGCTCTCACCCAGTTTGAGTGCAGCTCCCTTGGCAGACAGCATCCCAGGGCTGCCAGCCAGGGCTGCTTGGCAGTCCCACTCAGTAGTTTTTGGAGAAAAGTTAGCAAAAACTGCTGACCAGGCTGCCAAGCACCACTGCACCTCAACCCTGCCTAGCCCAGCCCCATCTTGCAGCATGAGGAATCATTGCTACCTACCACTCTCAAAAACCCCACCTTCCGAGCTCTCCAAGGCACGAGAGACGCCTGTTGGGACTCTTTACATGTGAAGACTTTGACATTCATCCTGTGAGGGCAGAAGAGACACCTGTTCATTGATTATACGATCTCCTGAGATTCCTTCTGGCCCCATCTTTCTGTGATTACTCACCACCACCTGCTGTCAGGGTGGTTTTGGGATGCTGGCAGCTGTTTCCCAGCAGCTAGACTGGGGTCAGGCACCAGTTAGCTGTTGACACCAATTAGTTCTAGCTTGAATGGTCCAAATGATCTGTTCGGGTTGCAAGCTAAGACTACCAATAAAAACAACAAAGCAGCCTAAGCCAAATAACACAAACACCTCCCACAGACTCTCAAAACCGTGTTAGCTTCCCTTGCTGTCTCAGTACCACTGTAAGACTCAATACCCTCTCCAGTCTTACGTTCCAGTGCTGCCCTACTGTATTACCATGAGACAGACAACTTCCCACGCTGCAGGCACATGCCCCTCTCAGAACTGAAAGGCTGCTCACGAGCTTCCAGCTCCAATTTTGGCATATTTGGCTTATTCGCCTACAGTTCTCTTTGGCTTTCCCCTCCTCTCTTGTACCCCTTAACCAAAGATGCTCCATTAGGGGCCCATGTCATTGCCGAGTATGTCTGAGTGCATGAAAAACTCCTGAAGGATATAGGTTTCTTTGAGAGCTTTGCACACAGCACCACATATCATCTTAGAAATATCTGCTTTTTTAAGCTATATGATAATGACACTGTGCATCTGAGATTAGAATATGGCCCTGAGGAACAAAACGCTCTTCTCTCTTTATAGCTGACAATGCATCGCATATTTTTATGAGCTACTCATTTTCAAGGGATTCAACCCCATCGTTTAGCAGCCAGTTTTAAGGGAAATCTCCAGAGATGGTTCAAACTTCAGCATTGCTATTTCTACCTCTGGGCTGCAAGCATTCACTGGGTGACACTGACTGGGCCTGTGTGTCCAAAGCGGAGCTGAGCATTTCAAAACCAGCTGGGGAAACCTCAAGCCTTCCAACAAGCAGCCCCAAATGCCCCAGGGAATGTACACGAACAAGAAAATGCTCTCTGACACCCCAAGAAAATTTCTCAGTTCCTGCAGCCTCCCCTTGCTGCTTTGTACAAGTCCATCACCCACCAGCTCCTGCCTTCCACTCCTATTCCATTGCGCTCCTAGAACCAGATTTAGCATCCCAAGGTCCAAAGGGTGAGACTTTCTGAAGCAAGTTTTTGTTCAACTCTTGGCTATTCTGCTCCTCCCTTTTCATTACCAGGAGTTCAACACAATTCTTGCCCTTTCTCTTAAGCCACAACACGCTGCTTTTAAAAAATAAAAATGGGAAAACACCCTGAGAGACTGGGGAGGCAAAATGTGGGGCTTTCTTGGCTAACCTTATGGGACCTGAAGAACTGGTCACTCCTGTAGGAACAGTTTGCAAATCACCTCAAAATACCATCTATATGCCTGTCTTGTCCCCAGCCCAATCCTGCTGAAGAAACATTTTGCCTTTAAACCGCATCGCTAACATCTGCACCACTCTCCTGGCCTGATCCTGTCCAGTCTCTGGTCTGCCACAATAAACAGCAGCAGCAACAACAATGAATGAAGTTCTGCCTGCAGTAGATGTGGCTATTTCATTTTGGCAGCGCGAATGTTGCTAAGTGAAAGCACGTCTTGCTGAACTGCCTTGCTCATGGGAACCATTTAATCATTATAGAGCAATTATAGAGGTCTTTATTCAGTTGTTCCTTAAGTCCTCATTCAGGCAAACCTATTTCAATGGGAACTGTGCCTGAAAGGGACTCATCAAAACCTGACCAGGAAATGGCCAGTAAGAGTAACCTATTTCCAAGAGAGAAAAACTCATGCATTACATCCATAATGGGTAACTTCTTATGAATACACCTATTGAAGTGTGTTATATTCATTAAACTCCATTTGGAGAGGAAGGGTAACCTTCCAGTTAACACAATTTCTATAGGCTCGTCAGAGCTAGCTTCTGTTCCTGGCTTTGACATAGACTCCCCCCGTGACCACGGTCACATCATTTCATAATTTTACCTTGGATTTCGCAAAATAGGTAGTAAACGGGGACAGTGGCAAGCATTAGTTTAACTGTATTTGTGGGCTGCAGCCCCTGGTTCCTCCTCTGCAAAACACAAAGAAGAACAGATCATTTCATTGATTTTTAATTTATTTTTTTCTTTCTTTCTTTCTCTGCTTCACATTTTGAGGCAGGGCGAGTCTTTTATTCTTTGCACGCCCAGTGCATCGCACAAAATGTCTTTGATCGAGGCTGTGCTGAAACACAGAGTAATAGTACTAATTGTTATCAATACAAGCAAACAATGCTGTGCTTTTGTGGCAAATGTCCACTAGGAGCTTGACTGAGACCATCAACATTTCATTTGGGACTTAAGCCCCATTTGAACTTGTCTCCCAAAGCGAGAGTTTACAAACACAATTTAGTCCCTATTTGAGCAGTGCTTTGAAGATGTAAAGTACTAAATTGTGTATCTGTATGTACGAGAGACAGAGACAGAATGTGTAATTTCTTTCTGCATTCAGGGAACACAAGATTTCCTTTTTTCCCCCTCTTTTTGGAAGGAAGTTTACTGCTGAGACTATTAGAGAAAATGCAAATGTGCAGACTGTTTGTTAAGGCTCCAGGAGTGAAAGCACAGGCAGTTGTTACCATGAGTATTTCTAGGAAAAAAAAAAAACAACAAAAAAAACCAGGAAATCTTTGTCTTTAAGTGTATTTATTTAGCTAAAGAAAGTTTGCACAGCTTGTGGAGAAGGGTTCTGGAGGAAATTAAATTTCAGCTGCACCTCCATATCACTCCTACACCTGCCAATTCTTTCGGCCAGCTCACGACGTCCTGCACCCAGGGCTCCAGCCCACGGGCTCATTTGCAGTGCTCACCAACGTCAGAGATGAGCTGTCATGCAACCATCATTTTTCCCCCTCACTCTTATCCAAGAAAGAGGCAACGACTGTAGTCCTGCACACAATAGATTGCTTTTTGTAGCACAACTCACCAGGAGAGCTCCCAACAGTATAGCCAGGAGACAGAAGGAAGTTTTGAGGCAGATTCAAGAAAAATAAAGTTAGATTTCTATATAGGCTGGTATAGATGGATCCAAACTCAACACAGCGTAAACCAGGTTTGGTCCAAAAGACAGGGAGACATATTAGCTTATTAGGGATTATTAACTTGGACACAGCCCCATGCTAATGTGTCTATACAGCTTCCAAACTGGATCCAGCTTGTGTCCAGTGAGGTTGGAGAGTAGTCATTGGTGTGATCCCTGTGGCCACACTCCACTGCACTTCTCTCCACATTTGCCTTCAACTCATGAAATCACCGATCCATAACAATACTGCAATAAGGACAGGTAAAAGTATGTCTTGGAAATGGGAAGTCAAGACTCCAAACATGAGATAAACACAATGACAGTGGGGTGTCCTGAGAGAGGGGGAGATTGCAAGGTTTCTGGCCATAAATAGAGGTTTGGAGGAGAGGCAAAGGTTTCTGAAGAAAAGTCTGAAAAGGGAATGTAAAAGGAATTGTGCTGGAAGAGAGGTGTGGTGGAAAGAGGTCCAAAAGATGTGCTAGGCAAAGGGTCTGGCCACAGAGCCGCACTCTGTGCCCAGCACTTTATGAAGGATGGAAGATATGAGGAAGCTAGAAGTCAAAAAATACACCTCAAGAGACAAAAGCTTTAACCTTTCACGTGATTTCTTGGCAAAAGAAGATCTGAAAATGGAAAATGGGCATGAGAGACATGAAAAGGAGGGACATCTGCAGGCTTTGACAGTGATCCTGGAAACAGAAGAAATGAGCAGAGCCAGAGGATGTTTGCGCACAACAAATCTTAACACGAAAGACAAACTGGCCAACCCAACTGCATAGCAAGTTAATGCAACCACCACAAATTATTTTGATGAAAAATGCTTTCTAAGCTAAATATATTGGGCCCTCAGTTTGAAACCAATGTTTTTGTTTCAAAATATACTTAAATTTAATTCCAATAGGGTTGAGAGTCAGTCAGCTCTTTTACATGTTAATCTTCCGATGAGAGGGTGCAAGTCAGTACCAACAAGAAGGAAAAGCAAGTTCCCACACAGCTCATGCACACATGAGCATCCCGACCACAGGATGAGAATAAAATGTGAATAAAAGTGGTTGTAGATTTATCTCCCCAGAAAAGCAGTTCATTTTTTGGAGGGTAGTTGGTTCTTGTTTTACTTTCATTTTTGCACTTCTAGCTGTTTATACAGATCTGAGATAGTAGTCATTCACTTATAGGAAACATCTGACGTTCTTCTAATGTGCAAAATATTAGCTACACTTCCTTGAAAAAAAATATAGAATCATAAACTAGTTTGGGTTGGAAGGAACCTTAAAGATCATCTGGATCCAACCATCCTGTCATGGGTAGGAACACCTCCCACTACACCAGGTTGCTCAAAGCCCCATCCAACCTGACCTTGAATGTTTCCGAGCAGGGAAGTATTCCAACGAGGACTTTCACAACTTTTCTGGGCAGCTTTTTCCAGTGCCTCACCACCATCAAAGAGAAGACTTCCACTTCTTTACATCTTCCTTATATCTAGTGAAGAATATCTTCCATATATCTAATGTAAATGTACCCCATTTCAGTCTGAAACCATCGCGCCTCATCCTATCACTACACGTCCTTGTAAAAAGTCCTTCTCCATCTTTACTGTAGGTCCTCTTGAAGTCCTGGAAGGCCACTATAAGATCTCCCTGGAGCCTTCTCTTCTCCAAGCTGAAAGCCTGTCCTCATACAAGAGTGTTCCAGTCCTTGGATCATTTTCATGACCCTCCTCTGGACTCAGTCAAGCAGGGTTATGCAAATATTATTTGCATTTCATCCACACCAAGAAAGCCCAGTTGGAATCGGCATCATGTCATGTTACATTTCATATAGTGCTAGAGGTGAACCCTAACTAAAAGTTACAACATAAAGGATAAGCAGAGGATGGGAGGAACCGTGAGACTATAAAAAGAAGTGGAGTGTAGGGTGCAACTGATTTCTTCTTAGAGGAGCTATCAAAAGCTGGACAACTGAGTTGTACCCTAAAAGCATCTTTGTTTCCCACCAGAACCACAGGGTGACTAGCGCAGCTGTATATGTCCGGTTGACATATAGATACATATGCTCACTTACCGAGCTGTGTATGTCTGGGGTTCATCCACCCCACGCCTCTTGCCTTTCCACCCAGGTCCCCATGGACTAAGCTGTGTTGCCTCTTTGGCATAGGTAGAAGAACCGCATTCTTCACCCTGCAGTTTTCTACTTTAGTTCCAAGCAAAGATCTTTCCCTCTCCAATCATCTTGGAAGCGAGAAAATTGAATGCACACAGGATCCCTTAAAACAAATCTGCAGGACCCTGAAGAACGATGTTGTTCTCACTCTCATGTTAAGAGCTCTATATTTTGCTTCGGTTTGATTGTTACAGCTCGTGTGTGCACACTTAGGAGGGGGAACATAAATTTATCTCCAGTAGCATGATAAGTGATCTTCCAGTGATATTTTTACCCGCTATCTAAATTTCAAATGAGTCAGATCTGGATGCAGGAATGCCACTTGCTGCCTTCTGTGCACAAGTACTGTGCTGCGTGTGCCTCTATCCAGCTTTTGTGCATGTGTGCGCGTTATGGATGCATTAATGATGGCTTTTTTGTTGCTGTTTATGAGGTTTTAGTAGATAATAAAGATAAATATAGTGTGCTCACACACAGCAGTACGTGGGGATTAAAAAAAAATGCATAGCTAAGAACCTACTTAATTAACTCATCTTAAGAAAAGAAATACTTTTGAGCGTCATGCAGATTTAAGGCACATTCAGGCAGGTTTCTCAGAGACCAAAGTTGCAGACAGATGCCAAAAGGAGCCAACAAATATTTCCAGCAAGTTACCAGCCTAACCTAATCTGTTTAATTGTGTTTGAAAACTCACAAGGCACCCAACTGCTTATCCAAATACCACACTTCTGTGGATCAGGTCCTAAATTACGATGTGTGCGGCATATTACTTCAAGTACTAGACTTCATTAAAGATCAGTCCCATTCCTTATTAATGTCCACTCCTGCAGAGATGGAAGTTTCTGTTCTGAGGCACCACGTCCTCAAAGACCCCAGTGGTAACTTCTGCATTCAGTAAAATCATCCTTTCTAGTAACTGTATTTTTCAAGTGAAAGCGAAAAAAATAAATAAATTGGTAGCCTTCCCAAAACGTAGTTTCTTTCATTCTCCTTTAGCGAGCGAGAAAGCTTAGTCTGGTTACGTAGAGCCAACAGAAGAAATGGATACCCAGAATTACCTGTAAGAGCACACAAATATCGGTCTGAAGAAGGGAGAGAGACAAGGAGGAGGGTATTTATACATGGCTGTTCTATTCCATTTATTCTCTACTGGGGACATACTGACGTGCACGCTTGGATGTGTCTTCGTGGCATAAAAAGAGGTTGATTTCAAATGCTAGGCAAACATGAGCGACTCGTTTGCTCTCTACAACGATTGGAAAGGGGGTTGTAGCGAGGTGGGGGTCAGTCTCCTCTCCCAAGTAACAAGCAATAAGACAAAAAGAAAAGGCCTCACTTTGCACCAGGGGAGGTTTAGACTGAACATGGGGAAGAATTTCTTTATCAGAAGGGAAAGGAACAACTCCCAGAACAGGCTGCCACGGGATGTGGTGGAGCCTCCATCTCTGGAGGAATTTAAAAGACATATAGATGTGGTGCTGAGGGACATGGTTTGGTGGTGGACTTGGTTCTGCTGAGTTAACAGTTGGACTTGATGATCTTAAATATCTTTTCCAACCTAAATCATTCTGATTCTATTTGATGACACATATCCATTACAGGCTTCCTTACAAATAAGGCTCAGAGAGGAACACAGTTTCTCAAACCCTATATTGTCTCCAAACTCTTCTCCTCTCACGGGCACAACCTTCAGAATAAGAGATCCTCAAACCAAATGGATCCAAGAGCTGATGTTTCAACATAAAATACAACCTCAGTTTTGAAAGTAACATCCTTCCGTACAGAAGAGCTAAGAGGCATTCATCTGATAGAGAAACCATTGGCTTTTTCCACTGAAAAAAACCCAAACCACAACATGGCAGAGTCACAGAAATAGCTCTTACTTATAAAAGTCTATACTCTTCTGACGTTTTTTCCTCTGATAATGTTTCATTCTCTGCCACATCCAGCAGGTCAAGTTTTCCCAGGTAGCTGGCAAACACTAATGAAATATTCTCAGCAGTACTTCACAGCTAATTCATCATTTTCCTAAGATGGACCTAAGGAAAAAAGACTACTCGAGAGTGTGATATGCTACACCATCAACATCACCTCAGTGAAACTGCATTATTTATTCATGTATTTACTCATCTATTTATTGCTATACTCTCAACTATTCGGTCATTGTCAAACCATCACATGAGAAAGGTGATCCCAACTGGGTATCTACAGTCCAGCATAACATGCCATAAATATTTTTAGGTGCACTTTGGTCACTTTGGAGGGACTTGAGAGAGATTATACTCTTTACTGCTTGAACCCCACGGGAACTGCTCGATACGATACAGACTTTAGGAGGCGGCCGATGTCTCGGTGTGCAAGACTGACTATCTGTTTTTCCTATCTGATTTATATAAAGAATCCATACCTACCCCATCCATCTACAGAGTCTCTCCCTCCAGTTCAGTTAGTGATAACCACAAAAATGCTAAGCAGAACAAACAAGGATTTACCCTAAAGTAATCTGCAGGTGCCACATCAGCCAATCTTCCCTTCAGATACACGTACAGAAAAGATAACACACAATATTTAGCAATCCATTTTTCTATTCTATTTCATTACCACCTCAATGGAATATATATATATATGTATAAATACAGACACACATATATACATATGGAATGGAGTGGGGACAGGAGAAGTGAAGATGCAGGAAAATGTAACATTTAAGTCCCTATAGTCAAGCTTATTGCTGCATAATCACAGAGGAAAGTAAACCCAAGAATTTGCAGAAATTCCAAGCTGAGATCAAAACTGGAACTTGTTTTCCTTCCCCAAAACACTGTTTGACTTTAGGGCATTGTAGTCTTCCACCTTCTATATGTCTTCCAAAAAAAAAAAAAAAATAAAAAATTGAACTGTGTAATGAGAACAGGTACCAGTAATAAAGCCTAGAAACTGTATTTGTCCTCATAAGAAATTGTCAGCTCACTACGTAAGTACAGCCTGGTGCTGCCGATAAATATAAACAGCATTTTGATAAAGATAAATTATAAAGCAGTTCTTTGGTCTTCTAAAGAGACAGAGCATTGTGGACAGCTGTTTGGCTGCTGGAGCTACGTTTAATGAGATTTACGCACAAAATTGTTTGCACGTTTGAGTGATATATTTCACAATGGCACCGAAAACAATTGGGTGTTGTGGGATAAGTACCTTTTACAGTATATCAAGGTCAAACCTTTTACTTGATGTACTTAACTAACCATGTAAAATATTACATCAGCAAGCCTATGAGGCACTTAGAGATATATTCATATTTGCATAATGTCCTCTGTAAGTTAGTCTGCGGTCCTTAAGGGTGTTTAGAATAACTGCATGCAAGAATATACTTAATCCAATCTCATTTTAGCTTTTGCTCTTTTAAGATTTCAAAATTAATAAATCCTCCTGATACTCCAAATTACCATGAGCTTTTATAAGCATAACTTTGTAACTTTAACCCATTTATGAACATACCCTACAGGCATATGTACTAATGAATAAGAAATAACATTAGAAGTTTAAAGATGGTCTCTTTATGAAGTAATGTAAGAAAATCCTGTTAGCTGGATCAAGTACAAAAGTGTGATTTCTTAAAAATAGAAAATCCTTCACAAAATTACTTGTAATTACAATAACCAAAGGATAAAAAGTAAGAATAGTTTAAGTATTGTGCATTATTTAACTTGGTACATGAAATATGTTTTATGTATATGTACGAAGCATGCAAATAGAAATCTGATCTAAAGTGTGCTTCCATGGCTACGGGATTTTAATTTATTTATTTATTTTCTATTGTGCTTGATTGCTGTCAAGAATACTGACAGATAAAGGATTTCAAATTACCTTAAACACTTGGTGCTTCTTCAAGTGAATTAAGCTTTTCTCTCATTTGCCTGTAAGACATTTGGAAGAGATGGGGGAAAAATCTTCCTGGTCAAAGCTTCTCCCAGAATCCCACAAGTTCTCCAGGATCCACAAGCTAAACACCTTCTTTGGAGAATTAAAAGGAAGATTAAAGACTCATCACAGTGAATGGATCAATAGCTGATATTTTTCTCCCTGCTTGCCACGGGTTCGAAGCAGCAACAGCTGTCTGCCCACCATCGGGAGTCATTACAACCCATCGAATGAAACATCCTGGTGACCAAACCCTGCAAGTAGGGGAAGGCAACAGAGTCCCAGACACTGATGCTGGTGGCACAGGGGGAAAAAAGGCTACATGGGAACCACATGGAAGTGGGAAATCGAGGCTTATTTTGCCCACCACCTATTTAATATGGGCAGAAAAACCCGGAGTACCTCTTGCTTCCTCCCACCCCTTCCCACTTAAAGATAAACATTAAATGGACAAACTAGGGGGACCTCCCCTTCTCCAGTTATTACTTATTATGATAATCCATTTTGTTCTGTTCTCAGATCAGCCTTAATCACCATTCTCCTTGCACAAAATAACTAAAAAAAAAAGGGATTTTATCTGGTATGAGCAGTCAGTGTGTATCATCAGAGCTGCTTTAGATCAATGGAGCTATGATACTAAGAAAAGCCGAACAGCTGGCCCTGAGACCTTAGTGTTCCCAATAGATTAACTCTGTTGATTTCCTAAGAGTGGCATTTCAGCATATCGAGAATGTATTGCTTTCAGAAGGAGGACAGGTGCAAGTCCCAGACGTCAAAGGAGTCACCCTTTTATTGTAAGGAGGCTGAAGTGTATTGACAGGTCTTACAACGAAAGCCATTTCATTCATCACATGTTGACTTTGGCAAGTTTTTGCCCTGCTCAGTGGAGCACGAATAAAATAAATTTAAAGCAATGAAAACCGAGGTTTTGCCAGGTGGGTGTGCTATGGAGATGCTCTCCACTCTTCCACTGGATGTCACTCTGACATTGAGCCGAATTCTAGACTTTCTGCAGACCAAAGTGGCTTTGTTCAGGGAATAATACAAGGGCTAGTGGAGAGAAAAGCTGAGTGACTTCTTATTAAAGCAGCCTCAGATATCCAAAAACTCTTTGAGAAGCGGGCTCGTGCTTTGTCATGGGGATTGATGGGGCAAGACAGCACATAAACGATAAGTCCTCAGCCTTGGCAAAACAAGGCTAGGAGGGGACAGATCTGCTGTAAATAAATCTGTAGATTTAATGCCTGGAGTCAGAAACTACTGAAGCTAAAGGACAGCGATGCACATGAGCATAAGAGAACTTCGATCTTATGCAGACTGGAAATTAGAGGAAGGTTTCAAAGTGTAAGACCAGAGAGGGTATGGAGTTGCCTGACTAAGTGGACTAGCAAGACAGCTCTCACCCTCTACCCAAGAAAACAAACTCCAGCTGGGACTAACATGGACCTTGATCTGTTTATAAATGTCACTTCATCACCGGATGGGTCAGGTAGTGACCTAACTCTCTGACCCAGGAGGTCTCTTCTATTCTTCAGTTATCAGCATCACCTTAAATACTCCCAACAAGGATTTTGTACAGAGTACAGTCCACAGCTGAGAACGACTGGAGATATTTCCGCTTCTTGGTGCTCTCTCTCCTGACTCCCTACACTTCCTCTGTCACATTCACAACATGAGGGGATCTTAGTCAAGCAGGACTAAGAGATGTTCTGAACTGGGCAGGTTTCACAGCACCATAGACAGAATCACTGACAACTGTATTTATCATAAATCATTCCTATTTGGTCTAGTCAGAGGAGTGAATATGAAACTATACATCATAAAACACTAATAGTTGCTAGAGACACTACCTGTGGTATCCCAGGAAGTTCTTCAATAGAGTCAAGTTTGCTTGCAGAAGTAATTTCAGATCACTTCCCTTTGTGAAGCTTCAGAGGCTCTTGGAGATGACGATCTAGGTGCTGTCCACACTCCTCTGCCCCACCAGTCTAGCAGGTGGGATGCCATGATACGACTGAGCCTGAGCCCACGGGGCCTTCAGAAGGCTTCAGGCCACCTTCCGCTTTCCTTGCACAAGGCTGCACTGGACTCTGGCAAAGCTTCCCTGCGGCAGCAACATCTGGATTCCCGCATCTCTGGCCTCTGGAAGCACATCTGCTCTGACAGCACAAATGGCCAGGGCTCTTACAGCTGCTGTCCTCCACAGCAAGTGCACAAGGGATCCCTGACATATCTCACCCTGGTTCTTCACCTTTCCAGGCAGGAAAGAACAACCAACTAAATCGCTACCCTAGTAACAAAGAGAAAACCCATTCACAGAGAAATTCGCACTATATCATTAAAAAAATAATTAAGAGTCTAGTCACCTAGATCATTTGTGTTCTTGTAGTCAATATGATCATCACCAAAAGTCCTCTCCTGCCCTTCACAATCACCCTCCTCCGGAATATGATGATGCCTGAAGAAATGGCAAGGGACAAATGAGAGTTTGGATACACCTATCTAGCTCATACTAATCAAAGGCAGTAATTAGGGTGGTCTACATCCCCATCCCAATAATACTTGTGCAAGGGGATAATTTAAAATGAGCACTGTTAGTCTCCTACCAACCAAGAAAAAAAAACCCTAAACCACTACTTTTCCTCCTCTTTGTGATCATGGAGTTTCATGGATCATTAAGCAAATGATCCATGGTCTTGCAAAATAGCAGTCAAGATCAGGCATCTTCAGACTATTGTCACTCTTCTTAGAAAAAGACCAAACTGGAAGACAGCAGAGATTCTTGTTCTTACATGGATGGTTGTATCTGGATGTATTCCAAGCAAAAAAACCCCTTCCTTTCAAAATACAGCATTGATAGGAATCCTGAGTTCAGATTATGTGCTTGCAGAAGGTCTAATAGGAAAGTATGGAAAACATAGGAACAGTCAAATATAGTGATCACAATGAAATCTGGATTGTAGCAATAGAATGCAACTGCTGAGTGTGATTGAAGAAAGGCCACCTGGGCTTCCTCTGGGAAGACCATGCTACAGGCATTCATCCTAGTGAACAACCAGAAGACAAAGAAATCATTCAGAGGTCCATAAATTTCTAGAAAGAACTACCTGCATGTCCTTGACAGGGAGAAAAGAGGGCAACTTTGAACAGCAAAAAAATTCCTAGTGTCTCCCAAGCCAGGAGTAAAAACATTATTTTGTGATAGAGAGAATATTCTTCCAATCCAACAACATGAATTACTGTCCACAGAATACACCTGTTTGTGAGTGCATAATAATTTTATGTACACAGTCAACAGTGTCAAATGTACAGAGACAAGACGCCACTGAAACTGAGCTGTATGACAAGACTGAAGTTACTTTAGCACCGTATTACGGAAATTATCAAGGAAAGATGAGTCTGACGGTCCTAAATTTCTTAAAGGATGAATAATTTAATTTAATTCCCCATACTGAATAACAGATTTACTTGTAAGTGCTCAGACGTTCATTCTGCACTCAGGGTAAGCACCCTGGCTTTGGGGAAGAAACACTGTATTTTCTTTTATACACAACAGTAAGTTTGAGACAGCTCTTCAACTGCAAATCTCAATTCCCCTCATTTATTGGGCCATCATTCATGCCTCCATAACAGCAAAAGTCAAGAGATTTAAGAGGTTTGAAAGGGTTTAGATACAAAAGTCCCATTAGTCTCACGGGAACCGTTCCTGTAAATCTTTCAGGCAGCTCTAAAAAAATTCAGGCTAAATTCCTTCCCCCTTCCTTTGCATATTTTAAAGAAACTAGACACAGCCCTGGAGAACAGCAGCAAGCAGAACAGAATACAGTACCGTAAGTGTCAGCGAGGTAAAACAAGTGAATTAGCTTTGCAGGGTAGGAAAGTTTAATAAAAGACACTTAGAAGTGTCATCGCGTTTGTCCTGCCCTTGTAGCTGTCACACACGATATCAAGTGATAGGATGATGTGTAACAGTTTCAAACTGGAAGAGGGTAGACTTAGATTAGAAATCAGGAATAGGTTCTTCACTATGAGGGTGGCGAAACACCGGAACAGGTTGACGAGAGATGTTGTGGATGCTCCACCTCTGAAAGCATTCAAGAACAGGTTGGATGGGGCTTTCAGCAACCTGGTCTAGTGGGAGGTGTCCCTGCCCATGGCAGGGGAGTTGGAACTGGGTGGTTCTGAAGGTCCCTTCTGACTCAAGCCATTCTATGATTCTATGAAGTGAGAGATGTTGGAGTGCCATGTAGTACAAGTTGAAGTGAGCTGCATATGGTGGATGGTCAGAGATGAAAACGCTTCTGAAAGACTGCAAGTTACTACTGAACATAACAAGAAAGATAAGTTTAAAAAGCTGAAGAAAGGAAAGAAATTCATCCCATTTCAATTAACTGGGAAGGCTGAATGGAAATATTTACTCCCAAACAGCACTATCAGCTTCAAAGTCTGATTCCCCTTTAGGGGACAGAAAGTTTGATAAAAATGCAACACCCTGGTGCTGATTACGATAAATGCTCATTGAAGACATATTTTGGTGGCGATAAGGAGCCGTGTGACCTTGCAGAGACCCAGCGCTCCGAGGCAGACACTTGCAGTGGCAGCAGCCGCACCTCCGTACAGGAGCAGCCCTTCTGCAGAGAAAAGCAAATAAAGAAATGAGCTCAGCTCTGACATAAAACATCTTTTAACTCAATTACTGTTTATAAACACAGCCGTGCTCCTGTCTGAGGAAGTAGAGCCCAGATACTGTCAAACTGGATAATGAATGGAAAAGGAAAAGGGAGGGGAAAAAATCAAACCCCAACACCTTTGCCCCAGCATCTCTTCATTTCGTAGCCCTGGTCACTCGGAGAATCATGTCTGATCCCACCCGGAGATGTGGTGAGGATCGGCCTCCCAAAAGGAACAGGCAACATAAAAGTCTGGAATGTACTCTGTCCTACACCCATCATGGCCCTTCATTTGGATATTGGATTTAGCGTTGTGCTTCCACAGATATAAAATTAGGCCGACAGAAGTCTGGATTCCGGCCCTTGCTCCATACTGCTAACTTGTAGAGAGCCGGTAGCCAAAAGCATTTGGAACGGTTGTCTCACTCCAGATGCTGCCATTCATTTCTGTGGGAACAAGACCACTTACATCTAATTACAGTTTCTGCTCAAATTAACAAGACAGAAATGACAGCAAAAAAAAAAAAACAAACCCCAAACAAACCCACAACTGCTCTGGACTAAGTGGGAGACCTTTCGTCGGCACAGCTTATAAAGCAGTTGACTTTCAAACACGCCGACTTTGAAGTAATTTAAAGTTCACATTTCAACTGCTCCCTTGGTCTCATCAGCATATTAAAGCAACTGCAAAAGGGAGAGAAAGGGACAGTTTTATCAAAGAGATCTCTAGCTTCTGAAAGATTCGTTAAATGGCCGTGCAGTCAACCATGGAATTGGGATCACCCTGGCATAAAGTATCATTTTCACTATCAAACCAACAAGTGGTTACGCAAAGATACGTTTTCACTGGCATTGCACATAGATTGAAACATATGTCTGTAGACTTACACATGCACATGCTTCTGTCTCACTTCGTCGTGGACATCAGGTCTAATTCCACTGGAAGGTAACAAAATCTGCAACTTTCAGATGAGAATCAAGCCACCCGTGCACACCTCCCTTCCTTACATTACACTTACCATCGGGATCAAAGAAATAGTCAATTGGATGCAAATATTTCTGCCTTTCTAAATCCATAGGAATCTTGCCGTTGCCATCAGCTGGGCTACGTTATTATCATAGGTGTTTAACTTTGCTTGGACCGGTCTAGTCACGAAAAGGATGGAAACAGGGGAACACGTAAGGCTCTGAGATTCCTTCCCTCTGTTTCATCAGGTAGTACTAATGCAGTGGCTACAGTCCCATAACGGGTCTCCACATCCTGCTGTGAATCGACATCCGATTCAGGTTTCCTCCCTGCCAAAGAGACAATCTGCACATGAAAATCATTATTGATTTCTTATTCTGGTCCAACCTTGGATAGTCGCTGTCTCTCTTAGCTCTTCATCAGTGTGTGGTCGATAAAATAATTCATATCATTCCAGAAGAAAGGGTTACCATCAACATAGTTAATAGTTTATGCACTCTATGGAAAATTCTGTTCCTTTTTTAACATAAATTCATCAGCAAACAGGTTCTTTTGCAGTCCCTTTCCAGCAGTGTTACTGCACTGGGGTATTACATGGACACATAGGTGCAGCTCTGTTCTAAACATGAAAGGAGGACATAGTGCAATGCACAGTTGTCTTACATGTAGGAATACACACTGCCCCACTTACTAATAATGGTTGTTTAATCATTTATAAGCTCTGAGTGAATTTACACCTGATACACACAGACAGATACAAGCAAACGCTTATCAGCTCACCATGAGCAAATTACAAACTCGAAAAGGGGCGGACAAGTAACCACGACAGAAGTTGCTGGTAGGTACAGGCCTCTGTCTGATGGTACAGGTAGGTAAGGGACAAATACAGACAATGAATTAGGCTTTCTAGGATACTTATAACCCACCTTAAGACCCATACTATTGTCAAAAAAATGTAAATTAGTTTGTAGCTGAGTTGCAACACACCAGCTTCTAAATTTTGAAAGTAATTTTCTCCCCCAGGTTTCACAAGTGGACATAATTTTAAAGGCTCTGATAGCCAAGTCCAGCTCCTGACTTGACCCAAGGGGCAAAGTAAATTCATAGAAACTGCCAGATACACATTCTGTATGTGCCAGTTGGGAAGGCAGATGATTACGAAGCAAGAATTTATAGACTGCAATGCCCAAAATTCGACTGTCCCTTCAACTCAGCAGCAGAGTCCTTAAGACACACCAATCAAAGTAAAATCCTTCTTCGTATTTCTATCCGGACTTCACCTCACACTGAACAGACGTTAAGAAACATTGTAAATCTGAGAAGAAGAAAAGAACAGGAAGAGATGTTATACAACCTGGATCTAGACTTCCAGTGACTCACTATGTGTCTGCACAGTTAGTTAAGGATCTGAACCTGATCCTTAACTCAGTTGACACCCTCATGGTTAGCCCTCAATGCACTTACACTTTGATGCTCAAAGACCTTCAGAAACTGTAGGGCAAGAGGAGAACCATCCCTTTTGGGGGAGCTGTGGGAGAAGATGGTGTGAACTGCTTCCAGAAGTGATGCAGTAGGAGCTTGGGCTGAAGGAACAGCTTTTCAGGGTGCTCCTCAGCTACTTCCCTGGTCATGTTAACTCTATTATTTGACCTTGCACCGAGAAGGACTAAAAGAGTTCACATGGTTATGACAGCAAAGCAGAAACTTAGAAATTTAGGAGCACCATCACATTAGAAGCACTGTTAACTAAGAGTACACAAATATTGCAACTAGAGGTCACTTATATCCTTAAAATTAATGTATGTTCATCTGTTCTGCTGAATTCAATCTTGAGAATCTCTCTCAAAGTCCTACATTACACAGAAATGATATCCCAGCCTACCCTCCAGAGAGGTTCCACAGAGTAGGGAATCACAGCAGTGAAATTCCATTTTAATGTATTTTGAAAAACACGTTGACATAGTTTTAGTTTCCTGGAATTAAACACACACTAGTAGGTGTAAGAAGAAAACAATAAGTATGAACCAAGTGAAGGAGAAAAGAAAAATAATAGATCATTTAATTTGCAGAAAGAAAACAGACAACTATCAATTTGCAATCAGCTTGCACTGTCTTAGTCTTTCCCAGAAGAGATTTTTATCTAGCCAAATATTAGGGATGCTGTCAGTTGGTTCCAAGGATAAATTGCTGGAATTACAGCCACAAAGTGGAGAGGTTTAAAGCTTTATCTAGAGGGAACATGATAGGGAATGTGCTACAGAACAGATTTTTCATTTGAGTCTCATTTCAAGAGCTGCAAAACAACACCGGTTTCCAAAATGTAGGACAGACTTCCTCAGGTTATTGCGTTACACACACATCCACAGAGCCAACGATTAAAAATTCACAAGAACATCTTGTCACACAGCTCAGCATTCCACTTGCTTTCCAGTCTCTGAATCTAATCTTACCTTGAGCATTCCTTATCTCAGGGGGAAGGTAGTCTTGAAGTTATAACAGGACTAGGCTACAAAGTCACGAGAGTTTAAGTCCTGAGCCTGCTTCTGAGTTTTGAAGAACTTGCTTAACCTCTCCAAGATGTAGCTTTCCATATGTCAAATGGAGATAATACCATTCACTTCTGGCTGTCTGTTCAGCCTCTCCAGATCCTAAGTTGTTTAGGAAGGAGTTTCTTACGATATATTTATTTACCTTTTGCTTTGTGGAGCAGGTCATCCAAGGCCATTTCGAGCCCCTAAGTAAAGCAGCAATATTCATGAAAGCTACTGAAATAATGCCAAAGGATATCCTGGTGTATCCAGATTTTCAAGCCAGGTTAGACAAAAAAAACAACTCTCCAGAATGTATTAAACAAAATTGATCCTGTCTTGAAGACCATGGCTCAGCTGCACCATTGTTTCTCAATGTAGTTCGTCACTTAACAACTGTTTCTTCTCCCACTCCTGGGTCTGAAAGCATTTCCTCTCTAGTTTGATGGTTTATTGCATGAACACCAGGAAGGCATCACTGAAGAAGGAAGTCAGCTTTGTGACTCCTAGCCTGACAAAAGCTGAGCTGTATTTCAACCTAAAACTGATGGGCCTGATAGAGAAACTTCAGGATGAAATTCTCTGGCTAATAGAGGCCAGATACCAAGACAGATGACCGCAGTAGATCCTGCTGGTCTTACCAAAAATTGGCTAATCCTCCATGGCCGACTGTCAGCTCAGGCTCGTGAGCAAGCAGTAATTTCTTACTGTATCAACACGCAGGCCACGCAAGGAGCAGTCAGAGGCAAGCCTCTGCAAAACTCTGGAGGGGGCAAATATCATCCCAAATACCGCAGGCCTTTCGGTGTTTTTTTTGCATATCAGAAAAAAATAAAATAAAACGATGTGTTCGGAAGAATACAGTCTGCAAATTGATCACCCCGTTCCACTAAGCCTACTAAATCATCTGGAGGTGTCCCAGATAAGCAGAAGTACAATCCCTATTAAGCGGCACTCATTGCCACTAAGCATCGTCGGACTTACATGATTTCCCTTGTAGATGTCTGGATTAAGTGGTTTTGCCAACTAAGCACCTCCTTTTTCTGATTCAGCGGAGCGTACCGCATCGTACGTATTTTACCACTTTATATATATTTCAAACGGCATGAAAACTGGCTGGTTTTGTGGAAATTAAAATACGGTTTATCTGTTGCGCAAATTTTCAATACACGTGAGCTCCCAATGCATGTGGAATACATTTCATCCCATCTATACATACGGTCCCGCATTATGCGTACAGTGGTTTTCCGAGAGCAGCGAGCACGCTTCCCGCGCACTTACCCTGCTCTGATAACATTCTTCTGAAACAGAAATCGCATGCTGAACGTTGGAATAATGTCAGCGCACAAAGGGAAGGGAAAATAAATAAATAAAGGGACCCAAAATCCCGGCACCTTGAAGCAAAGCTCTGAGAAAACGCCTGTCTCAATGGGAAATCCTAAGGCTTGGTGCATTTGGCGGCTTTCAGAGCGGAGTTCAGCGAGCAATGCCGCTTTCATTGGACACTCAAAGCTCTAGAGTCACATCTGTTTGTGCCGGCGTGAGATTGGCACGCTGCTCCCGCGGATGAAAGCCGAAGCGATGGTGCCAACCTACAGGGAAAAGCATGGCTTTCAGGATTTTCCCTTTCTTTCCTTTTGCTGCGAGTATTCTAACACAGTGCCAAGGCGGCCAAAGAGGCGAGCGCACGCAAGTTTTCTTTGGAGGACGAGGGGAATGGAAGGAGGAAGGGGGTAGGGGGGAAGAAAGGCATGTTTTTCTGAAAGCTGAACCTGTCATCGAGTTTGTTCTTTTTTTGAAGATAACAGAACAGGTCAGCAATGATCTGGACCATGGAAGGCAACAGAAGGTTTGTATTTAACTTCTACAGGGACAGCTTCAGTCCCTGTGCCTCTGAGTGGCAACCACACCTGGCCACCAGCCTTGAGCGTGAACGTGCCTGATTTTCAGAATATAATCTTTGCAAATGGTTTCCCTTTCAGGTCAGGCAGATCAAGCACTCACAGGTTTTTCAACTCAGACGTTTGACACAACGACACGTTTAGGCACTGACGAATTAGGGGTTGCAAAGCCTGACATCCAAGTGCTTGGTCCCAAGAGCACCCTACAGCTTGGTGGAGCATGCCTAGATTCCTTCATCAATGGACAAGGAGAGTTGGAGGCCTGTGAAATTGGCTGAGGGGTCTTTTGCAGCTCATGTTTGTAACAGTAACTCTATCACCTTTATTCAGCATGGTCCAAAGAACTCATCATTCTGGTTTTCTCCATTCTTTCCTGAGATTAATCAAGAAAGAGTGTCCACATATGCCAGTCTACAGCCCAAGAGATACAGACCAAGTCCAAGATGCTGCCTCCAGCATAGGATAGCAGGGATGGGTCAGGGACATGCACTTCATTTCTAGGGAGGCTCAGATTGATAGGAATTGACATCATGACTCACAATTTGAGTCCTAAAATAAGGCTCATCTAGGAATAAATGTGAGACCCAGGGCTCTGCTCTTCGAATGGAGCAAAAGCAGTAAATTGATTGAAAGCCCAGGTTTCAAATATGGCTCCCTTAGCACCAAGTGGAAAGCAGGGCCAGGAAAAGAATGCACACTCTACACCTCTTGAAGCAGCACCACCAGAAGGAAAATAGCACATGATTTCTGAAGCCAGAGAGGTTTTCAGTGTCTTCACAGGGGAAGATTTTTTAAAAAAAAAAATAATAAAATGTGAAGCTACAGCAAGACAGATTTAGATTTCAGCTAACCTCATTCTCATGCCTTGTAAAGTATCTGAGAGTAATTAAATCTGTTCATTTTCTTTAATTAGCCTTGTGTCTCACTAGAACAGTTCACTGCCATGTCTTTATTTACTTGATTATATCTCCTCTACACCTTTGCCTTCTCTCATTCACCTAATCTTAACATCTCTCTTTTCCATCCCTTAAAGCTCTTTATTTTAATGCTTTGATGTTATATTGGCTTCCTCCCCCCATATGCTTTGTTTAAAAGAAAAACAAAGATAGAAAATCTATACACAAAACAGAAAAGTCAACTCCATCTTGACAAATCAAGCTTTTAAAAAGTCAGAAAAAGCAGATTTAAAGATGAAAGCTCATTCTTAACCCAGCTTCCTTCTTCAGAGACCTTAATGTGATCTCTTTATGTAACTGTTTGCCAATTAATTCAAAATCTAATGCAAGCTGCAATTCCTCATAGAGACACGCATTCATTATGTTTGTGGAGAGTATAGAGTTTTCCAACTTTGATTGATTTTTAAATCTCATTGAGATGTACAGAACAAAATATCTTTTAAAGACATCAATTGTCCAAATGACCACTGTTAAATCTACAAATTTACAAGAACCAGAAGGTTTTCACACGAGTGGAAAACAGAGTTATCCTAGAAGAGCGCTAACAACATTTCATCTGAGAGCAGCAACAAGCTCTGTTGAAGTTGTGACCTACATATGGAGAAAACAGCAGTTCATCATCACTGAGTTTGCCTTTCTCAACACATTACCAAGGCTTACAAGCACGGGCCATGTCCCAGGCTAGGAGAGATCAGATTCCTGAATACGTAAGATTATAAGCTATAAAAGTTGCTCTGGGTACTAGTAGTTATCACTTCCATCCTCTTAAAGATGGTACAAGGACATGTGGCTTTGCAGGTAGACGCATTCCTAAAACCAGCCCAAATTAAAATAGGGATATGAAAATTCTTTCCCACCAATCCTGCTTAAGAAACACACCTCTTAAACTGAAGAGACAGTAATTGCAGGGGCAGACAGTTCACAGGCACCATTTGAAAAGGCCTGTTATGATTTCATTCCTTACTAGCAACGTTATCCCAAAGTTGTTCAGCTGATCCTTCATATAATAGCTTCCTGGCATACTCTGAAATACAAGGAAAGATAATAAGAAGCCATAAGCTGTGGAATATGTTATTAAGGGTTACTGGCATGTGCTTCAGGTACCCAGAGTATTCATTAAACAGGAAAGGGTTTAATTGAGCTCAACAGATTTAATTTTCAAGGATTCCTGAGTGGAATTAGGAGTCCAAACCCTGATGCCTTTCAGATCTTTCCACTCCTGACTTATTGAAAAGTGCTTCAAAGTCCCTGCCCTGCTTTGCCTCCAGCTGCAGCACTGTTACTGAACAATGGTACGACAGCAATGTGCTGCAGATGCAGCCTGAGATCCCACCAAAAGTGAAAAAAAAAAAGACAGACAGACATCCAAATCCTGGTATAAACCAAAGTATTCCCTGCATTTTTCACATCTAAATGGTCTGAAGCATCAAACACAGTCCTGTGGTGCCACATTTAATGGGATCGGGTAGGAAGATGGCCAGAATCCGAGCTACATTGCAGTACACATTGATTAGCTTCCAAGCGAGCCTTCCCCTGCAAGCTTCATATTTTAAAACTTCCTACCCAGATATTTTTGTCCCATCAATTAAAAGCATTAGTGTATAGAATAGTAAAGTTAAAATAAACTGGTAGTTGAGCATTGTCACCCATAGGATTTGGTCTGCAAACAGAAAGACAATCCTCATACCCTACTGTGTTCTTCAAACACATAATACAGACCTTATGTTAGAGAGGGTACAATGATATGTCTGCAGACAGAGCTTTGAGTGTGGCAGGACCCAAATTTCTTATGCCACCAGGTCTTAAGCGGCACAAGATGGGTGGAAAATGAAAAATAAGCTGAGAAGCAGATTGACGAAGAAAGTGGACTGATAACAACAGAGGGGACACAAGACAAGCAAAAAGCTGAAAAATAAAAGCATGCTCCTGTTGGGTGAAGTGGTCAAATTTTGGCTAACCAGTAGAAAAGGAGCAGAAGGAAAAGTCCATTACCAGCGGCACAGAGGCAAGGCAAAAAATAGGAGCCCTGGTCTGTGGCCCAAACACACTCTCCCCTTGAGCCAGGAGAGGGTCAGGGGTATGTACACATATCCCTGCCGTCTGCAGTCATCAAAGTCTAACAATAAACATCAAAACTGCAGCTGGGTGTGCTCTGACCAAGCTCCCCCTTGCTCCTTTGGCCACCCTGTTCTCAGCCCATCACCTTGGTGTGGATGTTAAACACTCATTCCACAGGCACTCACCACTTGGGCCTTATTTCCGAGTAATAGATCAGACCTCTCAGGACTTTTCTCTCCCAAGATATGACATTTCACTAGCAGAGTTAGAAGCCCAGGAAAACCTGAGTGCTCAGTCAGAACCCAGCAACAGGCCTCTCTCAAGGAGAGCACAAGGTGCTGCAGAGACACAGGACCCAAGCAGCAGTAGAGCACCATGGCCCTTCACACAGTCCAAGACCTTTCTCTCCAGCCAGCCACAGCTGGCTCACAAAGCAGGAGAGCAGCACGAGGCAGCAGCACTGCACTGCATGTGTACGAGACATCACAAATTTCAGGGAGCAGGAGCCAGCTCTGAGCTTCACATTCGGTGCATGAGACCAGAAAAGTAGTAAGGAGGTGCTCTTAGCAAAGAAATGATGGATGTCAGAATACAGCCTTAGACCTGGTTCAGTGAGCATCCAATGGGTTCCCAAAATTTGACACCATTATGGAAAAAAAAAAAGAAAAAAAGAAATAAGCAAAACCTGTAACAAGATGACCATATAGATGGGCTCCTCAAGAGTCCCAAATAATCAGGATCCTGGGGTGTCCTCTTTGCTCAGACAAAACTACTGAAGAGAGGAATTTCCTCTGCGACAGAGCGTGCTGGAAGCATGCCCAGGCCCACCAGGGCTCCATCCCAGTAGTTCAGCACGGAGTCCCCGGTGTTATTCATAACCAAAAAGAGTGAATTCTATAGTCCCCTGCCTCCCCCTGTCCCGCTGGCAGCCAAATTCCTACACTGGCATTATGCAAATCCAGCTCAGCCCCCTCCTCCTTAGTTCTATGAAATATTTTATTGAGCTATTGTTTCTCTAGAACAGTACCAAAACCATCACGCATTGTCCTCCACTGACAGTCTCAATCCTCGGAGGAAAATATTCCTGCCCTCTCGGATGAGTTCTGCAAGCACACAGCACCTTTTAGCACCCCATGCATGGTAGGACACTCCCACGATGCACTGGATTATAACTGACTGGAGCACATTTCCCCTGCTGATGTCCCCCTGGGCACTGTCCCAGTGGTGAGCTTCCACCTCAGCCAGCTGACAGTCAGCTCCTCCAGTATCCAAGGCGCAAAACTACACACCCAACATCGTCCACTACTTGTCCCATCGCAGGTTACAGGCACCTGCGGTGCCTCTGCAGACGGGGTTAGGTAGCTGGGGTTTAAACACAGATATTCTGCGGCATCGGGCTCTGCCGGGATCCTCCATCGACTCGAGGAGCCAGCACGTGCATCCAAAGCAATTACAGGAACGTGCCTTGTCGAGGCAGTTCACCGGTGGAGCAACATTTTTATTTCTCCCACCCGATGAAATAAAAAAGTAGGAGAGAATTATTTGTCAGCTCAATCCCTGTGTTAATCTAGTTGCAAGTATAATGTGATTTCCCTCCTGCCCCAGTAGTAGGTATTGCAACACCTTACATATGGATCATTTTAATCTAATATAATCTGGCTGGCTAGAAAGAAGGTTCCCCTCCACCATGGCTGTTGTGATTAATGCTAAATATACATGATGCCAGGCTTCAATCAGCAAGAGTGTGCACCTTAGCTACTCTATATTGGGTAAATCAACAGCAAACCCTATAAAATGCAGAAGATGCTGCAAAGCTTTACATGCTTCAATTATATCCAGCGTTTTTTGTTTTTTTTTTTAAGTGCTTCCTCTATTTGCCATTTCTAATGTACACATGATCTCTTACTTCTTTTCTTTGAGAAGTTAGAAGCTGATCACAGAAGATAAGAAGTGTCACTTTACCTTTACAAACAACAAAACGCAAGCAAATGCTCATTAACTGTTTTGTCCTCATCATTATACAATCACTTACCGCAAACTTCAGCAAGAAGAGCGGCATTTCAGTCGAAACTAAGATCAAGTCCATACGCTACAATAAAAAACACAAAGCCAATAAATGATAGCTTTCAAAATCATTATTAAATACAAACATGTATTCTTATTTTACTATAATTATCAAACTAGGATTAATATAATCTTGTATATTGCTTCCCTTCACGGTGAATTAAATTATGTAAAAAGTCTCCCACTAGTATTCTTACCCAGCAAGAAACATTTTAATTGTAAATTTGCCTTTTGGAGTCTTTAAATTACACAGACACATTAAAACCGGCCAGTACTACGGATACTGTGTATTCACTAATCTGTAAATAGACTCCCGGTCCAGGACTCATCTCTGAAATGTGGCATCAATTGCACAGGCTCCCATTTAGTTTTAGTTGAATAAAGCCATACTAGATACGCAAATAACATCAAACTTGCCGGATTAGAAAGGGGCACCTCGTACTCTAAATCATGATTGTCAATCATCACCCAGGATTAAGGGATATAGTTTAAAAACCTAAAAGCAAGCACTTCCTTTTAACTTCTGCCTACTGTGCATTTTGGATTACCGCCCAGAAACAGCATTACTTGAAACAAGGCTGCCTCCCTTCTACCATCTCAGGGAAGTGCATCTTTACCATCTGCTAACCCCTGTGAGGGGGAAAAAAAAAAAAAAAAAGTCTCAGCAAAGCATACAATTTAGATTTGAGATCTACTGCTGACTGTGATTATATTTATAACTCGCTTTTCACAGAAAAATGGGGGGTTATTTTTGGCTTAATAAGCGCTTTCCGAACACAGTCACCATTCTTATCACAAAGATGTAAGGCAGTTAAAAACCAGAGCAGCTACTCCATTCTTACACGGAACTGGCAGCCTTCCTGAGTTGCTGCCTTTTGCAGGGAGGGCTTCGAGAGAATTACTTGGAATGGGTTTCATTGTACTCCTAAGACCAGAGCAGCATCCCATGGATATCTCTACCGGTCCTCCTGCACACAAGACGGTCAACATTCACCCTTCCTACTCAGTCTCCAACTCTCCCATCCACCACTTCTCCTACATTCCCCTGGCTGAGCTACAAGACACTTCGGAAAAGCTGGAGATGTCACCTGGAAAGTCTCTCCTTTGCTGTCAGAAAAGGTCACGGCAGAGGGAGACTGGTCAACAAAAGTTAACGTTGAATGTGTACGTCAGTTCACTGAACTGAGCTCAGGACTGGGTCATAGATTGGGAGTAATTTATGGGAACAGTTAACAGAACTGGCTGCTCTGTTTGGCCCCTAACTCATCACTTAGTACCTGATTTTCCAGGCAAACAGGTATGTGATTTGCCTTATTTGATGTAAAATTCTTGGGCTTTGGGTTATTTCTGCTCAACAACTGTCATGCCAACAGACATACCTGTACATGCAACTTACATGGAAAGCTGGACACAAATGAACAGTCGTAGGACTCAAGTGTGGCTAAATCCAAAGAGAAGGTACATGAGGAATCAGGCAGAGAGGGTAGCTAAGTTATGGCACAGACCAATCAAAGTTATTTAGGCATGTAAAGCCTCTTCAAAACTATAGGCTGTAGGCACCTTGATGCTTCTGTGGATCTTAATTTCTCATCTGGATGCTGCAGCGTTGAGTCTACTCGGCTTTCCGTTGTGGATATCTCGTGTCCCAGGAGGTGGTCCTCCATAAGGAAGGGTTTCTTCCTCCATCTGTTTACAGTGTGTGTGTCTCCCCTTTGCTCTCTCTGTACATTTATACACACATGTGCATGTAATTTATAACATTTCAAAACATGTAGCATGTAATACAGTCACATTATAAGGAAGAAAATGACAATCTAGAAGAGACTAAAGTATCATCCCTGCTATTCTGTTCTATAAAAATAGGATTAAATCAACTTCCACAGCTAATCAAATTCTTTCTCAAAATCAATATTTTTGGAATATCTTTATAATTCAGATGCTCACGATAATCTGCAGACAAAGGGTCCAATCCTCAGCTGCTGTAAACTGACTTCATCTACACTTTCATCATCTAAACGAGTCAATGATCTTGCCCCTAAGGTACAGTTTATGGCTGCACACAGATTAAAGAAAATATACACTGGTTCTTTAAGCAAGAAGGGGAAAAAACCCAGCTAAGGCTAATCTTATCAACATATAACCTTTTAATCAGATTATTGAAACAACATGTTAATTTATGAAAAGTTCAGCATTCTATTAAATTGCAAACAACGTAGTGAATTGCAACCCAACAGGCTGCTTCATTGAATTCATGCAGCCACTCCTGGCAAAGGCATTCCAAATTTGAACTTAATTAATATTCCTACTCCTGGTTTCCATAGTTTCTTTTTAAACATGAGTACCAGCAGAAACTGGCAGTAACTTTACCCATATTCTCAATAATAACCCCCCTCTGGCTGTCAATATGTCTGAAAGGAAAAATTTTTTGCATACCCTGAACAGCCCGTCATTTTCCTGTCCTTTGTCAAAAATACGTTGGTAACTTTTTCCCCTCCTTGTTTTTTTGCTTACACAGCTTAAGATGTTTAACCGTTTCTCTGCTTGGGTTACGACTGAGGCACCTTCCTTCCTTTGTGTATTGAAGAGAGAGATCAGTAGCCGTGCTCCTCCAACCTCAGATGACAGTCATACCGCAAAAAAACCCTCAAATTTCACAGAGGTATGTGGAAAATAAAAGCTTTTCTTAGAGAATCAGGAACTTGAGTGGCCAAAATGCTTGAGGAAGTGTTTCATATTTTCCTTCCTCACCTTGCAACTTCAAAAATGGCTGCTGTCCATCTTGGACCGAGAACTTGTAACTCTAAACATGCTTTAAAGCTGTTTTTCTATTCCTATATAAAAGTGCACTGCCCTTCATATCTGAATAGATATCCAGCAATGTCTGAGCTACCCTGAATAGCAGAAACATACCAAGAAAGCCTCACTCACCACTTGGACAGAAAGCAGGAAAGAAGCACAGCATTGGATCCCACTTGGGCAAGGAGAGGGAAGGAAGAGACATTCCCATCAGGAATCATTCCCATAGGAATCTTTTTAGAGGGCAAAACTCCTACTCCTCAGTTTGATACATCTTCACCTCCTGCTGATGTGCCCCAAAACACATCTTCCACTGTCACGTGAGCCTGTCCACCAAACAAACCCCTCATTCACAATATCCTCTGATTTTTGTGCAGGGACAAGAGGAACATATATATTTTTGGGAGGCTAATCATAGAGCAAAGGGCCTCCATGAAGAATTTCAAGTAAAAATCTGCATAATCAATCCACCCTGAGCTCCGTGCTGCTACAGGATACTGTCATAAAGATTAAGCCCTCAAGCAGAGGAACCATTTACTCCGGATTTATGTCTTTGGATGTCAGGTAGGAATAACCCTGTATGACTTTCCATGGGGAGCTCAGTGTCTCTGTTTCCTCTGGCCAAGCAAACCCCTGATTATTTCAGCCAGCATCTGATCAAACCTCAATTACAAGTGGAGTTGAGCAGATCTGATCTAAAGTTTGGTCAACAAGTCAGATGTGGCTGAGGTGACACCAGCTGGCAGCTAGAAAACCTGGTAAGAACTGGAGATGGGTTGCTACCCAAAGACTGGTGAACTACTCTAGTTCATTATCCAATAGCCCCATAGACTGTGCTTTTTCTAGACCACTTAACAGCAACAGTTAAGGCCTTTTCAGCAGTTACCTGTTAAAGGATTAGTTGTTCCCTTAATGTACAGATCTTGTGATGCTTTGCACGTCACCTCTATCATAGATTTATCAATTTCCCATGTGAAAAACCCCCACTTTTTCCTAAACTGAAACCAGCATGTAAGCTCAGGGTCTCACCATGGACATATCCAAACCAATGTTTCTCTCTGAATTTCTAGGGGTGGGTTTTTTAGACCATTAGTCCTTTCTAAACAAATGTGGCAGAGGCACAGATTAAAAAAAAAAAAAGTTCAATACATTTTGTGCAAAACATTCAATGCAAAGCTCAGAAATACAAATTCCTCATGAAGAAAAAAGGCTATGGAGTGAATGCAGAAGTAGTTTGGGTTTTGTCTCATCTCCTGATCAGTTGAAATATGTAAACTAGCGTCCAGTTAGCATGTATGTTATATACGAGAGATAAGTGAGAAGATAATCCATATCCCACAAAGATCCACAACACAGAAGGCCATTCATCCACCCATAAGGTGAGGAGCACAGCACAGACAGTACTCCAGATAAAAGGGAGTCTTAGAAGTCTTCAAGGGGAGGAACCTGTTGGACATCATTCCCCAGGAAATCAGACTTGATTTACTCCACTGCTCAAAGAACAACCCTTACACACAAAAAAAAGCCATTAACACCTCTCTGACAAAATAGGATGCAGACACACACCATCAGCCTCCTGAACCAGCCCACTGCAAAGGTTAGACTACAGAAAAACCCAAATAATTAAAGTTCACACACAATAAACTGGTGCAGCAAGTCTATGGCCTACTCTCAACAGGTACAGGAGACAGTCAGTGATGCCATAAACCAACTAATGAACGTTAAAGGCAGCCTTGGGCTGAACAAGGACCCATATTTCATTCCGTCAAAGCCGATGCCAACCACAATTTCCAAGATTTTGCAGAACAAGAAGACTGCCTTCAGGGTACCACAGTGCAAAAAGGTGATCTTTCATCCTGTCATTTCAAATTCTGCTGGTTTATTGAGTTGAAGCAACTAGGCTCTCTTAGGAGTTGCCTCCTATGTTGCCAGACAGGGAAGCTCAAGGCCACCTGTGAATCAGGAGGGGACAAGGTGTCAAGCAACTGCTTGACTGATAAAGATCCTATTCTTGGAATAGTTCCTGTCTATGCTGCCAAATATGCCTTGGCTGAAGACTGTGTGGTGGCTTGGGAGGAAGGATGAAGAGAAGGAAGGGAGTGCAGAGGATCAAAACTGCCTCCAGGTAAGGTAGGCCCATGGCAGAGTCAGAAGTGAATGGCAGGTCAGACAGAAGCACCCTAGGAGAGACTGGGTATCTGAGAGGATGTCCAGCCAAAGCCAGGATTTGCTTCAGAAGGAGATAAATAATTTCTATTTGATGCTGATGGTAGCCTTCATTTTTAGGGACGCTGAAGGTCACAATCTTAGGGAAATGGTTTAAAAAAAAAAAAAGAAGATTTAAAAATTGAATAGGAAGACCAAGTGATCCTTTCATGGGACAAAAAAGTAGTTTGTGGCTCACAGTTCGTAACACAGAGAAGGGCAAATATGATGGCTAGAAATACCATTCATTGCTGCACAGGGACAAAATTCTCTAATTCTTCAGCTCCCCTGGGAAGGACAGCAGACATTATTTCTGTTACAACCTGAAAAGCATTAGCTAGAAGATGGATCCTGGGAGACAAGAGGCTGAAGGTGGCGAGGGCATATGAGGGCAGCTCTCAAACAGAGCCCTGCAGGAAGCAGACAGACATGAGGTGTGCCCCAACAGACTGCCAGAGTAGCTCTGAAACATCAAAAAGCCTGAGTAATCACTCAGACCAGCACCAGCACTGCAGAACTCCATCTATGAAGGAATATTCACTGTGTTCAGCACAGAAGAGGAGATCCAGAAAAGAAACTTTCGAGGACAACGAAAGAAAGTTCATTTCTGCAAGAAGCCAGTGATGGAACAGATGGATGGCATCTGTAGATTGTCTAACTTGCATCCTACCTCATTGTGCAGTCTTAGACAAATGCCCAATCATCAGCCGAGCAAACGGTCAGACAGCAGCTGTCACTCATGCAGGCAGAGCTGGGATCCAAGGGGGAGCAAAATGAGAGGGTCTGTTCTTCTCTGCCAAGGACCAGCAGGTGTGGAAGGAGAGAGATGCCAAGCAGAAGGGAACCAAGCTAGAAGAAAACTCATTTTGTTTGAAGTTAGCCAGTGTCAGATTAAAGAAATCAAAGACTTGTTTAGAGTAAAGCAAAGAGAAATAAAGGAAGCGTTTTTCAGATTTCGGTCCAAGCCTTTTGTCCAGTTTAACCTCTTTTCTCTTGCTCCTCCATTTGCTTGTTTTTCTTCATCAGTCACAACAGAATGGCTCCTCCAGAAGAGACTCATCTCTTGGCTTTGAGATCACCAAAGAGACCAAGATCAAAGTCATTGAGGAAGCGTAGTTTTCATGCCTGCTTCATCATGTACACTAACGTGTTTCTTCACACAGCACTGTCACTAGAGATAAATCCATGAGCAGTGTTGTGCCAAAGCAGCCGGAGCTACTGCGCGGCCTTCCTAAGGACAACTGCTAAACACTGAGAGGCAGTATTTGCCTCCTATCAAATTCTCTGTTCTCTAGTCTAGCACCAGACTTCCAAATGAAACAAAAATCAACTCTAGATTCTTTCATTTGCCAGAGGAAAAATGCAAACCAATGAGCCAAGCAAGCTGAAGAGGCTGAATTCTTTACAGAGAGTCTTCAGGGGTCAAAATAACAAGCATCAGTGGGCTTCCTTGGCCTCTAAAAGTAGGTGAAACCTTCTTACCCTTTAGGCGTCTCATTTTAGCTGGTCTAAACAAATGGCTTGAGTCCCTTCATAACTGATGAAGCAACTGAGACTCTTTTAGGAAGGAAATCATCTGTCCTACTTTAGTTCTATGCCAAGATGAATCAGATTTTGGAATAGCTTCCTTCTCTCTTAGTCCCCGATATAGGGAGGCCTACACAATTGGCACAGTCCGCACTTATATTCACGGAGTGGGAATTTGCTGATATCAGTCCCCCATGATGTTACCATGCCCTGAGAAATGCTCCACTTTCGTCTCTTTTGGCTCCAGCTATGCCTTGCATGGCAGTGCAGAGTAGCTGTGCCGTCTTCCACGATCTTGTTCCATCGCAGAACTGGCTCTGTTCCATTTTCCCCTTGGAATCCACATAGTTTGACATCCAAAAATAACATCCCACTAAACGAAAACATAAAAAAACAAGAAAAGTTATGTCACTCTCCCCTAGATTCCTCAGCACATCTAGTTTTTTCTTTGTCTGTCTTATACAGAGCAAGTCCTGCTGAAGAATGAGAGCCATTCCCCATCTTTTATGGCATGAAGCAATTTGCTGGCACTTAAAATTAAAAGGAAAGGACACTTCAATTCAAAGTTCAAGACGAGTGTAAGTGTATCTGACAGCACGCTATATAACTCCTGCAATTTCTTTTAAACCAAGTTGACAGACTCTTACAAGTTCCTCAGAGTAAAGGGCAGACATTTCCTGAGCTCAGTCGAGACCTTATTCAGCCCTGGAAATAAAGAACCAAGATGAACTCTCTTCCGTAGCTGATATTGCTGTTGATTTCTGCCCTCGCAACACGGCTGAGCAGTTGAGCACTAAGCACTCCCGTTGAATCATTATTTTCTGCCTTCTTTTTTTAAGCTAGGCCCCTAACGTTGCTAAATGCACCATTTTGACAGGAAACAAAACAGAAAGCTGCCCACCTTCCTGTTCGTTACCTCATACGGTGGGTCTGAATTGAAAACACCAACATGGAGAGAATTAGGCGTTGCACAAAGAATAGCTCGGGTTTTCTCAACGTGCACAGTGTCTTAAATGGGAAACAAACTACGTCTTGGATCATGTCGCTGCCGCACGAGGCGTTCTCCCTCTGGTGGTCTGATCTGAGGGCATGTTCTGGAATAATTTCCTAGAGGGAAGCTGACAGCTCTTTCACACCCTTCCCCTCCTCCCTACGCACAACGGGCAGTGGTGTTCTTGCAGGATCAGTAGTTATCAAGACCAAATAAAGTAATTTCCTTTAAAGCAAAGTGCCTTCGTAGCATGAAGACTTCAAAGGGATATTTGCCCATCTTTGTAGGGACGACCGCCACCGTGAACATCCGTGGTTTTGTCCTCCCAAAGCCACTTTAGCCTACTTTTCAATTTTCAGAAGAGAGGCAGGCTTTGTTGCTAACAAAAGCACCACCTTAGCACCTCACTCGCCAAAAAATTAAGTGCTATCAACTAAACGCACTCCACCGTCTGCTCTGAGTCATACACTAGTCATGGTAAGTCTTAATTTGATTAGTGATTGGGCTAAAAGCAGCTAAATAAAAATTATAATGCCCAAGAGCCACTTAGACTTGTTCAGACATTTTAAATACCAAATCCCTTCAGCAATATAACATTATCTTTATAGACAAAACTGAGTTTAAAAGTACAAATCTAATTGATCTCAAGTGCATTGGAATTACTATATTTAGGCATTGGATTATGTACTACAGAAAGCCTCATGCTATGTAAGCAACAAAACTAATTGTGGAAAGACAAAGGTATGTGTCTAACGTGCTTATGGACTTTTAGAAATTCATATTTTCATTGAAGTTGGCAAAGTTACAGCTGCTCACACCAGCAGTGAATTTGGCACGGCGCCCTATGCGTTGAGCGAACGTGAGCCAGCTATTTCTGGTCTCCTTCAGAAGACCTGGGCTTCAAGCCTTGCCTCAAAATTACTATTTAAGGCTCTCGCTGTTGCAGGAAGAAAAAAGTAAATTAAAAACCAGCAAGTTGATTCTCAACAGCTAAGCAAGACTTTCTTTTTAGTCTCAACTAGGGGCTCAGTCCACGCAGCCATCTATGGCAGATGCTCAGGCACCACAGAAGGATGTCATTACACTTTTAAAGAAGCTTTTCAAATGTAATACGCAATTTGGGAACAAATAAGTTACCTAGACAAGAAGGAGGAGTAACTCATCCTCACAGCTGCATATATATATCAGCACATACTAAAAAATGGACACAAAAATGGAGAGAGTCACTAATCACGTTGAATTCGTGTCTGGCTGGAGATGGGAGTTATTTGAAAGTCTTTATGCAGATGCAAAGATTCTGGCTGCTTTGAAATCCACTCCCACATGCAATGCAGTTGCCCTCCTGTAGACAGGCAGTCCTGGGAGGGAAAAGCAACAAAATCCAGTTTTCTACCTGAATACAATCCCGTACCTGCATCTCAGAACAAGACAACCATCAAGAAACACTTTCAGACAACATGGTTCAAGACATCCCTGTAAGACTCAGTGGCTCACCCTGCGTTGCGCGTTGCGCTTTCCGCTTAACATGGGATTTTCCAGTCACAAGAAGAGAGAAGTCCCCTGATTCTTTTTTTTTTTTTTTAAAAAAAACCCATCCATTTGCTGATTAAACAGACTAACTTTACCTGCAGAGGCTCCAGAAAAAAATGCATTAAGAGGGAAAGACAACAGCCAACATAGAAGACAAAACAGATCTGAAAAATGAAAGAAGGTAACAGTGATCTTCAGTTAATTCAGGAAAACCTGGAGAAAGGATCCACCTAAACACCTGAGGTTTTGTCCCAGCATTAATACAAGGGGCTGGGTCTTAGAGGTCTCATTTCAAGATGTTTCCTAACAGGCTAGGAAGAGGAGGGGTGGATTTGGAGCAGAACTTTCACAGAAAAGCAAGAGTGTGTTGAAGAGTGCTGTTATTTTATTTTTTTTTAAAATGAGAAATTAAAAACACACACATACTGGGAATCAAAGTTAAGTTAAATCTAGCCCAGCTTTACACATTTTAACAATTCACTCTGCTGTCTGTAGAACACAGCAATATAAATATTGCTATCTCTGTTAAAATGAATTATTGACAATTTTAATACATGTTGCACAGTACATATTAATATAGAAAAATACATGTTATCAGCAGTGCAATGTTGACCATGTACTAATCCATTCCACCTGCTCAAATATTAGTGCAAATAATTATATATTTGTAATGCATCATTGCTGTCTCGTTTGAATCTCTGCCTCCAGAATAAATGTCTCTTCTCTGAAGTTGTTTGCTATTATGAGTAAAATGTTATGTATTCATACTCAAATTGACTTTGGGTGGATAAGTAAAATGAGCAACCTTCCAAAATCCACTTGTCTAAGACTTTGCAAGTCATTTTAATGACTTGTGGACAGTAAAACTAATGTTGTAAAAATGTTGCAGATGCAAGCTCATGTTAGTTGGCCTCTCTACGACACCCAAATACCACATCTCAAAACAGCGTAGAGTACAAAATAACCGTCTTCAACCGCCAGCATCACGGAGGTGAACCTTAACTAGGTCTTTCAACAGGAGCTATTTACCCTGACACCATGCATTTTATATCTACAAATCGATTCTGAGGATATCTTCTCTCCACAGTCTCCCTTTTCAAGCAAAGAGGTGGCCCTGGTGACGCTGGAGACTTGGTAGAACAAAAGCTCCTGCCTCCGACTGACTGATGATCGCAATGGTAAACGCAGATGCACAACCAAGACACTGCAAGGCCTCGTCTGTGCCAGGGTATACCCGTGGCTAGGAGTGCAGCTGGGGTAGGGCTGAGGACAAGGGGAGCCCCAAGAATGGATGAGGTGAGGTTAAGGTCAATAAATTGCAAGGGAAGACCGTGGTGCAAACAGCCAGTTGACAAAGAGGTGGGGAGCAGAAACAGCCCCCAAAAACTTACAGGAGCTCCACTGTGCACACAACGGGGAGGAATGAAAAGGACTGACATCTGTTAGTCCATTCACTCCTCTCTCCTTCTTAAATCCAGGTTTGAGAACAGCAAAACACAGCATGAGGAGACTTTCAGCAACAGCTACCACTGCCGTGATGCCGGTCTCCTAAAACAGCATTTGCTTCCTCATGCTCTGGCTCCAGCAGCTTTATGAACAATTTGGAGTTTCAGTGAAAGATGAGAGAGAACCTTTAACAGTTGAAGAAGAAAGATTTTAAAATACCGTCTTTCAAAGAACGTTGTGTATTAGAAGATCAGCTGAACAAGCCGGCACTGACAGCTCTGGGTCTCATTAGATGGTCACACATGCTCTAAAGTTACACCTCTGGGATAGAACAAATCTGAACCTCCAAGGATGAGCGACTGTATCTTGGAGCTACTGGGAGCTACCTTTTGGACAGCCTATGCAGGATTGAAAAAAATATTAAAAAAATCTCTTCTGTGGCACAAAGGTAATCCAAAAGCCTCATGCTACTCTATGCTGAGGCTGCCCAACTAGGGGAGGGCAAGGGCAGGCAGAGAACATGGGGGCTGAGCCCTCACAGCAGGGGCAGGGCAGGATTTAGCACGGCAAGGGTAGGAACTGCCAAAGCTGGTGGCCCAGCCAGCAGTGCAGTCTCAGCTCCAAGGTCTGCTCACTTCACAGAGGGAAAATAGCAGTGCAGATGAGGAGGGTTTGAGACAGCTATAAGGCAGGCTCAGATTTATTTTCATCCCATATGAGGATGAACTTAAATTATCAATAAAATAACAAGATATCTTGACCCTCAAGTATCAAAACCATTCATTTTGCTTGATTGAGCTGTTCTCAAAGATACTATTCAGAGATGGCTCAACTTTGCATCCAGTGTTACTTTCCTGGCACATTACCTAACAGATGCTGAAGCTGAGATACTTTTTCCTCCCATGGCTGGTCCCTTCCGTGAAGTTTCAATATAATGCACTGTACAACCAGGTCAGGGGAGCGTACGTGGAAACAGAGACCTGGAGAGATAGAAGAATATGGGGGAAGCAGAAGAACAAAGGAGAAGGGAGCTAAACTCCTCCTACCAGGCTATGTGTGGATGAAGAACTACTACGTATTAAGTAAAGGTCTCCTAGAAGCCATGCTGCAAAACTGAAGTTTCTCTTTCTCTGGTAGTGTGGTAACAGAGGGGAAGGGATAGCGCAACCCTGAGATCTGGAAAGGCAAACAGGGCATAGGGATGTAAAGCTAATAGAATAAAAGTAGAAACCAAGGTTTTCACATACACACCAAGGGCTGTATTGACACAGGGTAAGCAGTGCCCTGTACAAGAGAAAAGACGACAGGCAAACACAGCTGCTTCCCCACTCTAAGATAAGCAGAAGATGTGGTATAGAAACCTCCTATCACCAAAAGAAATTCGAATATAGGGAGAAAAAGGCAAGCGAAGCAGTAAATATGATTGAGCAGGAGAGCTGGCTCCCTCCCCTCCTTAAAACAGGTGTAGAAACACCAGGAAAAAAAAAACAACAAAACAACCAAACCAAACACATCAGCCTTGATGTCTGAAGAGAAAATAATGTTGATAGCAAAACAGAAATCTGTCTTCATTTACAACTAGTACAGAGCTGCTGGCAGTGGAAATAATGCCTAGAAGCCAATACCCAGCAGAACATGAGGACAGAAAAGGTGCTCCTACCTTTTAGTTGTCCTCTACAAGAGCAGCTTTTGGTGCTGATGGCTGGTTTATCCTCCCTACTGCTCCTGGGACAAGAAATGCAAAGGAGAAGAGCTGTTACTTGTATCTAAAATTCAACGAGCAATTATTCAGCTGTCTGCTTTCTCTGATAGAAAAGACTATTGCCTGGTTCCCCAATCCATGACCAGTTCAACTCACATACTAATGCAAATTAAGCTTGTTATTGCCATGAAAACCTAATCCAAAGAGCATCCCTCTGTTTTGGAATTTGTCATGACATCAAAAACTAAGTACATTAGGTTTACTGTAATGCACATGTTGGACTGAGAAACCTGGAACCACAGGCTTCTGAAGAACAGGCCAACAAGTACCCAACCCGTGATGGATTGGCTCTCACCCTCTTAAGGGCACTTTGTAAGATGCAGCGTTTTGGCCACAGAATTGTGACACTGCCGACAGAAACGGCGCAATTAATTCAGACAACACTCAATCGCAACACCCCAGCACTAGCTGTAAGCAGATCACTCCTTAGGCAAGTGAAATAGTGAGCTATTAGTTAAACACGGAAGCAATCAGTGATTGGAAGTGATTTTCTGACAGCTAAGAGGAAAAAAAAAAAAACAACAAACCCAAAACCCAACTTATCAATTGTGAGACAAACTGACCTGCCACCTGTCAACACCATGCCGTTCTCAAACCAGTCACCATTATCCAGATCACTGTAGTCTTCAAAGAAAAAACAAATAAAATAAGCTCAACTCTGGCAACTTCTCCTTCCCTCCAACCAGATTACATGTTGCTGATGCATTTCTGCTCCTCACAGTGGAGATGAGCAGCGCTCGCCCCTACATCACCACCTATCCTCCATGGCACACGTACACCGTGAATGGACGGCCGCTTCTTCTTGAACCCAACAGTTTCAAGATGAACAAAGAACTCCAGGACAAAGCATTTTAGCCCATTGCCCTCCTCTGGAGGCTCATTTCATTCCAGGGTGAGACGTAGCTGTGGAGATTTTCATTCCAAACTGGTTTATCCTCCTAGGTCGGCGTGTAGCTCGGGTTTCCATCAATCACATTTTAACCTCTTTCTCCTTCCATCCTTCTACTTCATTTAGAACCGCTTGTTCGCCGTATCCTCTTCACTTCTTACCCTGTATTTCTAAATGCCTAGATCGTATTTTTCCACTTCCATTTCCCGCTTTTTAAATATTTTTATTTGTGTCGAGAAGCCTTCTCTCAGAACACCAACTCCTTCCTGCCCTCTGTGCGTACGCAAAGAGAATACAATAGCAAATCGTGTTAATAAATTATAGGACTTGTAAAAACACAGCTTATTTTCCAGCCCACAAGAGTTTACTGCAAAGCCATTTTCACCAATTGTAGACAACATAATTACACACACATATCCCCACCTCCTCTCAGGCACTCCTTTGGCCGCCAGCCTGCTAAATGCCTACGTTCTAGGAGGGAACATTAGAAAGGCAATACTTTTAACTCGTTACGCAAGCGTTAAAAGGCATAATTGTATTTTGGATAGCACTTTATTGCATTCAGAAGCCACTGGAAATATTTCCCCAAATTGCATGCTGTTAAGAGCTCTAAACTTAAAAATGGGGGAAAATTATAGTTCCCCATCCCAATCCAACTTGTATTGTAAAGTAAACTTACTGACGGCGTAAGGCTCCTCTAGAAATAGAAATTCTTTCTGTGTGTGCGCGGGAAAGGTTTTTTTTTTTGGTTTTGTTTTTTTTTTAAAGGAAGGGGAAAGGGAAAGCTCACACCAGTGATAAATTTGGTCAGTAAAATTATTTTTATTCTCTCTGTTTTGTTTTTTTTTTAAATAGAAGGGCTTATACAATTGAGTATAAAGATAGTTGAAGAACGTGGAAATGAAATGAAAAAAGGTGTTTGGAGGGAATTTGTTTTATTGAGGAAGAGTTTACATAACTAAGTTTAATTATTCACCTACTTTTTGCTGCCTCCTGTTAACAGGCATAATGGAAATATTGCACTGAGCATATGCATGGAAAACACAGCTAATAAAGCAAGAAATATGGTAAATACATTTCACACAACCTTAAAATGATTCACACACTCATACACAACAAGTTCTGAAGCACTTCTGTGATCTGCAATCTGAAGACGATGTTCACTCTTCTGAAGTGTTTACAAATTGACACTGTTGTAGAAAGATTTTTGTATTGGTTAATAAAACCAGCCTTAAAATTGTTGGCTTTCGGTTACAGAGGTAACAGAGAGGTATCATCTGAATTCACATCCGAGCTGTTGAAAAAAAATGGCAGCAGTACAAGCACGTGCCTCCTCCAGTGTCCAAAACTCTTTCTGGCTTTGCCCTGGCCAAGGAATAGAGCTACGCAGCTCAAAGCAGCCCGTCTCCCCCAGTACTTTGAGACAGTCTGGCATCCGTTTCTCTTGTTTACTGACATAACGCTCTGCTAAACGTCGAACGAAGCAGAACCACCTCAACTAACCAAGGGAAGTTCCGCACAAGTCTCTCAATATTAGACTACGCCTGGGAATTGATTAACGAAAGAGGGAAATAATTTTATTGGAGCAACCCATAAAGTGAATTTCTAGAAATGCTGCTCTGAAGATGGGAGAGAAAGAAGTTTCCATAACATGTGCTGAGCCCACAGTAGAAATCAAGTGTTAGAGATGATCTGTTGAGGGATGACGCTAAGTCAGATTGAAGACACAAAGGACAGCAGTTCCAAGCTGCCTTCCACAAGAGCTCTCTCTGAACAAAGGTCTATTTACAACAATTTTCAACCGCTTGTGGAAAAGCTACCCCAGATGTTTCAAACGTCACCGTTGCTTCGGTTCACTATACGCACACTACGGGTCCATCTCAGAAATACCTTGAATAAACGCTGGAGTAGAACGGACACAAAAGGGGCCTGCCTCTGATATTAAAAAAATGATCAGTGGAAGAGAAGCTTTCGCACACTTCAACATTTTACATCGCTCAGGCACTGAGAATCAATTACCTTCAGCACAGGTATTTCCCACTCTAGTTTTTTGCTAGAGCCCCTGCCCATTCCTCCCAAGTATGAAAAACTAGGCTATGCTTTCTCCTTTTACTTCGTTATAATTTGAATTTATTTACATACAAAACGAGACAGGAGAAAGTCCTCTTCGATTAACCCAACAATGGGCACCTTCACCTTGTAATAAGGCGGCCTTAGGCAACGCAGCTGCACTTCCTTGAGGAGCGTATATAAAATTCAGCGTGCTGGTATCAAACAAACAATAATGTCAGATCATACAACGTCAGCATGTTCTGGTGGGCCCTCAACTATTACTTACAAAAAACCCCACAAGTCAAAGAACCAAAAAACACACCCCTCTCCCAAACTTTTCACCAATTCAGTTCTGTTTAGAACGCTACACGAGGAATAAATTACATCTTTCTGGGAAAGTGTTGCTTTTACTTCAACATCTCAAAGAAATACTGAGCTAATTAATTAGAGCAAGAAATTACATTGAGCAGGATAACGTTTCAAATGAAAGAAATGACTTAGAAACACCAATCAAAGATAATTTGATTATGATGAGCTGTGCTGAAGTCTAAGTCATTAAAATTGATGAAGGATGTTTTTACACTGGTCTATTCTATGTAATCCATTACCTATGCTATGCTCTGCACTTCAAGTCTAACAAATGGTATCTGATAATTCAATATTGAAGACTGAAATACTTTCAATGCATCACTTGCTTTCCTACACTGACATGTTTCCAATAGAAAAACAAAACAAAACAAAACAAAAAAAAACGAAAAAAAGTCAGTAGCAAGTAGATTTGCAGAATTCTTCACCAGGAGAACTTCAGCTTACATGAAACATCACTCAGGTTTTCACTTGCTCGCCTTCTAGAGAGTCATGTTTAAATATGGCTGCTGCTGCTTTATTCTGAACAGTCATTATCCCACAAAAGTTACAACCGTGGTTTGGTTAAGAAACCATTCCCTGTGCTTTCTAACAACTGAGGCCTGCCCAAAGGAACAGCATTTCTTTCCGTGCTCTCAGCTGAAGTGACGAGCAAGACGAGCAGACCTATAATCCACACGCAGCTGAACAAAGGAGTGAAGGATGTTCTTGTCCAGATTAGCAAGTTGTTCTCCTGAGCAAACTTGCTTTAAATTATCTGGGGCTACAACCAGAAGATTGCAAAGTGCATGCAAGGTATCAAAGAGCTGTAACACCAGCGCAATCTGCGGGTAAGAGAAAAGAAAGAGAAACACAGATAGGGTGAGTTAGAATTGCTTCGAGTCTTGCAATGCAATGCCCAGCTACATCTTCAAAATACTTCCTCCCAACAGAGGATTCACATCCATCATTCTCTCCTCGTGTGCATAAATACATATAGACATATGGACTTGCACATCCGTAAGGAGAGACGCGCGCACGCAAAGTTATACGCAGAACACGTAATAATGCAAACTCAATGCTGGTTTGATATTCACCTGTAGTCTCTACACAATAAAATAAAGATCAGGAACCTGCTCTTTAGGGCACGATAAAGAACGGCCAGCATAGTACCACGATATATAACATCAATATATAAAACAGCGATGTTCAAATAGAAACAAACAATTTTTAATGAAGAAAAACCAGTTAATTAGAGTTCTGCTGCTCATTTTGACATCACCAGCCTGCACCTGCTTACCTTGAAGTCTTTAGCACACTTCCTATATTCAGCCACATCACAAATAGCTAACATGCCTCCCATGCAACTGTAGGAGTATTGCTGTAGGTGTTCATAGATAAGTCGATGGAAACGAACTCCAAGCTCCATCAAAACTGTATCCACATTCTTACCATCCATAGATTTTCTGATCTTTTCCACTTGTTTTCTAACATAGCCACAGACTTTAACGCAAGCCTAAATAAAAAAAAAATAAAAAAAGAAGAAAAAAAGAAAATAATTAGGTAACTTACTTTCTAGAACTCTGTTCTTCTCTAAGTGGCTTCCGCAGCATAAGCTGAACATCAGTCAGTCTTTAAACTTCCCACAACACATCACTGGAATTAGTCACTTTCAAATGAATAGTTTTCCCAAAGTTTTTTATTTGGCATGTAAAGATGGACAAACATGAGTAGAAAGATGGATGCAAGACACTATTTGATTAAGTTCTAGTTCATACCAGTTTGGAATAGAACAGTTTAACTCAAACAGTGATCGACCAGGGAGTAGGCAGGTGGAGGGGGACATTATTAAAAACCTCATCAGCTGCAATTATAACCCAAATAAACAGCCCTGCAGGCACCTTCCCCCTTCCCACACAGTACTAGCCTCTACATTCTAATGCTTCACTGCTCCCATTCACAGAACCGCTATGGTTGGAATAGACCTTTAAGATCATCGAGTCCAACCATTATCTAACTCCACCAGGGCCACTACTGCACCATATCCTTAAGTACCGTATCTAGAGGGCTTTTCCATACAGCCAGGGATGGTGATCCAACCAATTCCCTGGGCAGGCTGTTCCAGGTGAGGCTCTTGCCTCTCCCCACAGACTATAGTTTGTTCTCTGCTCCTCTTCTGCCTTGTTCCCTAACAAGAGCCTAACGTAACCCCGCGCTACAGCTCTTCAGCAGCCCGTACACTGGGATTCAGATGGATTTGGTGGCAGAGATGACGATTCTGCAGCAAAGAATGAAGAGGAAAAAGTGCCAAGGAACTAGAGAGTACATAATAATTGATTTTCTGAAAGTGATAGCTTGAAGCTAATAATCAGCTAAAACCCTCGTTCCAAATCTGTGTGTCTGGTAAGGAACACCTTGTACTTGCTGCCTCTCAGAAGCATTTGAAACCACACAGATGAGCTGGGACTTAGTTTACTTACATTTGTATATTGAATCAAAACATTGTTTTCATCTTCGGGCTTAAAATCAGTCTTCTTTTGCTCTGCAGCCAAGATGTGCTTCATCTGTCCAATCATACAATTCAGTGTCCTTTAAAGTTACAAATACAGATCGGGTTTTGAAGGGAACATTTTTAATTTCCTTGATTTGTATACTAATATGAGTCTATACACAAGCAAGCAGCATAAAGCAATAAGGGATAAAAATCACCACTTAATATTTGAGCAATCTACAGAAGATACACTAAAAATAAACGTTTATTTTAAGAAGCAAACGGTGCTAGGACAGGTCAAAGGAAATACTTGAACAGACATACATGGATGCACTCCTCTGAAGTTGCAACACAATTTTATAGAGAAGAACCGCTTGATTTTAAATAAGCGGTTAGAAAAAAGGAGAATCAGCCAAAAAAAAACCCTGAAAACTCTTTCCTCCAAGTTCAGTGTCTTGGAGCCCAGCACACAGCATGCTGGCCAGCTGGTTTTAAAGGGGACACACATGAATTGTAAGGCAATCCATTCAAATCCAGTCCTTCAGAGAAGCTGGGCAGCACTCTTCAATGCAGAGGGAATCAGAAAGCCAAAGGAAGCATTCCAAACAGTTTAGGAGAATTAGATCCCATCGTGTATTACTCAGAAGCAAGCATCAGGAAACACTTGGAAAATGAAGGAAGAGGGGGGAGGGGGAAAAAAACCAAACCAAAGCCAAAACCTCCTCCTTTGCAAGAGCTTGGCATTTCTCTTGTAGTCAGGAATCTAATAGTTTTATAGTGTCATTTATTTCTCCCTCACAGGATTTGTTTCTTCAGAACATTTCCTAAGGTCAAAGCCCTGGTTTACCTCAAGTCCAAAGCAAAGGTCAAACAGAAAAGCAGCTAAGAGAGGCTCTGCACCCCTCTCAGTGCCTACATTTGCCAGGAATTTCCCACTGCCTCCCCATTATCTCCCCCCTGCTCCTGTTTT